>VZRQ01009435.1:515685-914369 GCA_013397975.1 Machaerirhynchus nigripectus | reverse complement strand
GGCGGCTCCGGGTCGGGGCCGCTGGAGGCCGAGCGTGAATGCGAGAGAAGGAACGTGTCCTGCTCTGATGTTTAAAATAGCACCCGCCGAGCGCACACGTCCTGCACGTCAGCGCGGCCGAGCCCCGCCGTGCGCGGCGCGGAGCGGAGCGGGAGCAGCGCTGCCGGCGAGAACAGCAGGCCCCGCATCCCGGTGGGCTGAGCGGGCAGGGACGGACCGCAGTCGGCTGGCGAGAGCCGCCCGGGGGCATCACGGACATGAACTCCTAGCGAAGGACGCCTGACCCTTTCCTGACGCGAAATTAGCCCGAGAGCTGCTGTAGCTCCGTCTTACTAAACTCTCCTCATATACATATTTTCTGAGCTGTGATCTAGCATTATTCCCAGGGGTTCTCCAAGAAAGGAAGTGGAGAATGTTCTTTTCAAAAGCATGAAGTGGGAAAATGTTTAGAACTATTTATAGCTGCACTTAGGCTGTGGAAATCCCAGACATTATAAACTATTAATAGTTATTTTCTGGGTTAAAAGGGTGAAGTCAGAAATCTTATTGAAAAAGTTGCATATGCTTCTTATCCATCAGATTAAATGAAACTTCTGAGCGTGGGATGGGGCTGCCTGAGATTGATGAAAACTAGGAGGAATTAAAGATGAGGTGGAAACACAAATTCAGAGGAACACACACCCTATGTTGTGGAAACAGGAAGGGCCCTGTGGCACCTGCGGACTTTGCCCAGTGCCAAAGGGTGGTAGGAACACACAAGCTCACTCTTTAGCTGTGGCTCCTGACAGCAGGTTAGAGTTTTCCACTGCCACAGCCTTATCCATTCTGGCTGTTAGGGGAATCCCATGCCAGCTGCCAGCATGTTAGAGCTGCTGTCTCTGCCTGCTTTGGTGTGTCAAATCACTTTATGCTTTAAATCTTTGGGAGTCTGTGCATGAGCCTTTTCTTCAGTGAGCTCACTCAGGCATCAGGAGGCACCAGGTATCATTAGGGGCATTGTTTCGTGCCTTCTGGCACTGCTGCCTCAGCAGCTCCAGCAGCTGGGATCGTCTTCATGCAAATGGCGGTGGGCTGAGCTGCAGGGATGGTTCCCTGGGCTGGCTGGGGCCTCCAATCCTCACAGCACCTTGGTGACTGACTACATTTCAAAATTAAATAATCTCTGAAGCCTTTCCTGCTTTTGTCAAAATTGTCTGGACCAAGCCTGAATTTGCTATAAGTGATTAAAGAACGCAATAGGAATATCTCTGCTGTCAGTTGGACACTACCAGCAGATGCAAACTGATCAAAAATGCCCTCTATAACATGAGAATAACCCTGAAATGTAGCTCATTAGAAGAGAAATATCATATCAACACTGTTAGTGTAACTAAACATTTAAGGGGAAGCTCTTTATACAGTAACCTGCATAATGTCAAACATGAAATCCCAGCCATGTTTGCTTCCCACTGCTGTGCTTCTCTGATGAAGTGTGCAAAACCAATGCTGTCTCTTTAAAACTCCTGAAACCAAACATCATAAAGCATTACTATCATTATTAACAAAAAATCTCCAATCATCCAACACTTTTTGCTCTGCCTGACTAGAGTATCTTTCAATAAGTATCACTGATAAATGGATTATTTCAAGTATTGAAAGAAATATTTTAGTATCTTCAGAAAAAAACTCACTTTTCTTTGAATAGTGGGTTTAAATGTCTCATTTCAAAGGAGAGTGTTCTATTATTTCTGCTCTAAGCCATGCTTCTCTTTGGCCCTGACTAATGTTGCATTTTGTGCCAGTGTCTCTAAATCTTGTATTGTTTGCAGTTTGCCATGATTTTAGGGTCAGCAAAGAGCTGCTGTGTGGTGATGGCACTAATCAGGTAGGCAGTAACTTCTTACTTAAAATGTATTTTTGTTTGCTAGTGCTTTTGTTGATGCTTCCAGCCTTTTGGCCAAGCATGTGTGCGTGTCTAGATTGCCCTACCTTCTGCCTGCAGTCTCTGTTAATAGAAACATGGGGTGTACAAACAAACATGTACAAACTACCTGCTTGTTCTTCTGTTATCTTACCCTGCTTTCCCCAGCTTGGCTATATTTCTGTAGTGACCCACAATGGATCATACAAAAAGGTTTCTTGGAGTAAAAATAACCTTGGAAGTTAAGGTATCCTTTTTTCCCCCACCTCCCTCTTCAGGTATAACAGGTTTTGTAGATGATGATGCAATTACATGCTGATGTACACACAGAATAACTCCCCCAGACCACAGCCTTCACTGTTGAAAGAAGAAAGCCCTAGAGCTCGACTTCGTGCACTCATGCCTTTACTACCTGTCATGGTATGAAGGGCTGATGACCAAAGCTGAGGTAAAGTTGGTTGGACAAAGTCAAACTCCAGTTTAGGAGTGAGTTGAGTTTAGGATCTAATTTGTCACAACTGGCATTTTGATAACTTCATGAATAATTTTATTAACACTGCAATGATTCTTTTAATGATTCAGCAACATCCCACAGCAAAAAAAACCCACAAAACAACAAAACAAACCTCCAGACTTAAAAGGTTGCAGATAAACGTCTGTTTTAATAGACAAAACTACCAGATGGGAGTAGTGGAGCCATTTACAGCCTTATTAGCAGCCGCATGTACATTACTCAAGAATTCTCTATGACAGTCCTGGGTGTTTCTAAAGGGTATTTTTAAACCAATTTCTCTTATTGCAGTGTGCCTCCCATCTTCAAAAATCACAAATTCATCAAGAGTTGAGGTCATTTGCTTTCCCTAAAAGACCGAAAAATGTTTTACAGCAAAATATTTTTAAAAACCCAAAACAAAACAAGATGTAAAATAAATAGCATCATTTGTCCATAAACACCAGACTGTTCTGCAGGAGCAGTGGATGGGCAGGGCCTGTGCTGATTCAGTGTGAATGTAGTCCTTTCCCCTTATTAAGGACACCACAGGCCAGTGGTGGAAGAACCTCAGACCCTCTGCGGTGCAGCAGAAATAAAGTATGGAAATAAGGTTTCTCTTGGAATTTTCTAACTTGCAAAGCGTAGCTATCAGTTTGCAGGTATTCAGTTACCTGAATCATGGGCAGTAATAATGGGATGGAAATCACTTGTGAAGAGGCAGATACTAATACTTTCCTTGTACAGGTCATGCAAAAAGGCACAGCTTTGCAAGTTAAAAACAAACATTGCTTCTAGGTACCCATACTCATATGCTGCTGAAAGAGTATATTAAGTCTGTGAATATAGCTGGATTCAGTGGCTCATTGTACAGATTATCTCAATATCAAACCCACAGCGAAGCAGTGTTTTACGTCACTGTCTACCAGTAATAGCAATGCAGAAGCAGAGGTGTTGAGTTTAAATGTCAGCCATGACCTGAAGCTCTCAGCATTTTCCCACACTCGATTTGCAACATCCAGTTTTCCTGAGAGACCCCTGTATTTGTACTTTCCTTGAATAACTTGGGATTGGACATTTGTACACCATTTTTTTCTCTGTGTTGGAAAGAGGAAGTCTAGCTTAAGAATATTTAGTCTTACTAGGGAGTAAAGTAGCAATTTTCTCAATGAATTGCTGGTTTTCCAGGGTCCAGCTACTAAGATAGAAATGAAAAAAATATAAGACCACTGATATGAGTAAATTGTATTAGTTACAACAAAACAGAGTTCTTGTTCCTACTTTGAAAAAAGCAAAGATTTTCTTACCTCAGTAACTGAAGTTAGTTCTGTCAAAAATACAAAAGCCAAAAGTTATCAAGTTGAGATCAAGTACGGCTTTGGTTATTATTGGTAAGTTCACACTTTAAAACTGTTCTTTGATTCATTAGAAAGAATCCTGATATTATTTTAGATATAAACAGTAGTATTAATCAGTAGCTACCATTAGCTACTAAGAAAATGGCTTCAGGGTTAAAAAAAAAAAAAAGTGTAATTATTTCAAGTACCTAGCTGTTACAGAAATGTATAATTAACAAAGAAGGAGACAGGAAACCTTTCCAAAGCTTATTCATTAGGGTTGAGTTACCACAATCTGTAGCACTGAGTCCAAGAACTTGGCAGGAGAGGCTCAGCTACAAGGAACACATTTCCAGTGAACAGCAACAAATGAAAAAGGCACTCAATAGTGATTTCTCAGCCAGATGCTTCTTGGTTGTGTTGCAAGACTGTCCAGTGCCAAGCCTACTGCTGCACGAGCCTGTGTTCTGTGGAATGGCTCACACTGGAAAAGTTTGGGTAGCGCCTGTGAAAAGCTGTTCTCAAATCAGCCACCAAGGAACGGCATTGCAGGATGGGCCATAGCGTGTCACTGACAGGCTGCTGTTTGCATCTCAGCACATGAGAGCAATACACCATTTCCAGCTTTCCCTGGAACAGCAGCACTGATCTCTTTCTGAATACAGGCACAGAGAGGGTTGGCAAGGGTACTGGGAGTCCTTGTAAGTGAGCAAGCTCTCCTATGCACTGCATGCCACAAAGTGGGATCTGTGCCAGGAAAGTAGGCAGAGCTGACCACTTTGCTACTAATTTCCTATATTTATGTACTAATTTCATAGTCTGGTCCAGGAAGAGAGACAGGTTTGTGCTATTGATATTGGAAGGCACGGTCTTTCAGCAGTGTAGGTTGAACATAAAAAGAAGGAAGCCACCCCTTATTTGCTGCATGGTGGGACCACAAAGTTGGATTGCTAGAATTATTTGGATGCAGACTTCTACCTTCAGGGTGGAAAGATGATGGTTAATTAGGCTGGGTATGCTTAAGATTTAACCTACCCTATTTCATGTTGTGACTATGACAGTCACAACTGAAGCTGTAGCAGACTTAGGTGTCATTGGTTTCCTTGAACTGTCACAGCTACAGATGCAACACACCTTATCTGCTGCCCTGACCGGATGTAGTGGGTCATCGTCGGGATGTTGTCTCTCTGCAATATTGCAAACTATTGTAGATCATCATACTCATCACTTCCAGCTAGTTTTGGAAGGTGCATAGTGTCTTGTACTGCTGCCTGGCAGCAAAAAGGCCAGGAAGCACCTGGAATTGGTGCCATCAAGAGGGAGGGAGTCACCATGCCATTCAGCAAGATTGTCCAGCCTCCAACAATTCCAACTTGAGTTGTTTTTAAATCCATATAAACTTTTAACGTCCACTAAGTTCCTCAGCTTGATTCTATGTGGCGTGAAGAGTAACACTGCTCTCTCAGCCATCTCTTTTGAAGGCAGGAGATTCCCCAGTTTATGCAATCATTTCTCATACAGAGGACACTAGGTAGGTTTGGCTTTGCTGCCCCTCTCTGAACCTTCTCAAATGTCCTGTATCTGTTTAGACACAGGGAGAACAGAACTGAATACCTGTGTGCTTGGAAATGCAAAGGAAGATGCTGCTAGTTGGCAGGAAGTAAAGAACCTTCCTTGAATTCAGTGGGCAGTCAACTTTTGTATTACTTAGGCCTTTAGCTCTCTAATGTAGGAATGAGACAAAGCTTCCCAAAATACAAACCTCTCTTCCTTAATGATATAATCTCCTGGAAAACTTCAGCTGGATATTCAGACAGTCTTTATTAGGAGTCTTTGTGCTTCTGTGTGTCTTTGTGCCTACCTACACTTTTAACTCATGCTCTAAATTGCTTAGATAGCAAATTTAGTGGTATGAGTAACCCTCATAAAGGTATACAGATAACTGAAGACCTGGGCGTAAAGCCCCTGTTAGCCTGGGCAGATCCAGGCTCAGATCTCCCATGAGCTTCTGTAGCTTCATAGTGTGTGTGACTCACTCCTGCTGGTCTAGGTATGCAAAGGATTCGAAATGGGAAGGGAGAGGAGGAGATCTGATTCTGTAAGGAGGGGCTGTGATACTGTGCAAGAGAGTACTGCTTGGAAACTATGGGTTTCTGTCTCTCATACAACACTCTTTAAATGTAATACATATGAAATATCACTACTAACATAAGGGAAAAAAAAGACAAGAAAGTGCAGAAGGAGAAGAGGCTGGATAAAATCGGGGCAAAGCGAATCTCAAGTTCTATAGCTTCAAATTCTTTTATTTGCATCCATGCCCTTTAATAGCTTCTGTATGGGTCATCATAATATGTTCAACATCCCTGCACTTAAGAAGTACATTCTTCTCTTCATCAAGTAGGATACTGAATGTAGCTGGGAATAAAGTAACAGTGTTGATTCCCAGACTAGAGAACTCTGCTTTTAGCGTCAATTTTTTATTCAAGCCTGTGTTGCCTGGGCAATGTCAGGGAAAATATAAATTCTCTTCTGAAGGAGGAAATGCTCTTCCTCCAACTTCTAAAATGCTTATCTTTGTGTAAAGCTGAAATATGATGAAGCATGTGTCCAAAAAAGTGTATTCCCAAGTCAGCATTTCAAGTGGGTGTGAATTTCAAGTTATTCAGAAATATTCAGTCATCAGTGGGGAGGAGGAGGAGCACCAGATTTCTTTAAGTGCACATTAAAAGCGGCAGAGGGACCAGTCAGGCTCTTCACAGAGGTCAAGTATCTGCAAGCTTATAGCAGGGTTCCCAAGTGTCTTGATTTTCATATGAATTGACACATTAGGCTGTGATCAGAGCAGGTCCATATTTGTTCATTTCTTGAACTAAAACCTTTGCCCTCCCTACAGCTGTTAAGATCAAAAATCCTGGGTTTGCTCAACTTAAAAAGTATAATGAGGAGTTTTGGACATTGGTTTAGTTTTATCCACAATGTGTTGCACAGAACATTAGAAGTCATGACATTTTCTGTACTGCATGCATAAAATTCATCTTGGATTTAGGCTTATCTCTAGATCTATGGGACTACTTACTTAGCAAAACTTCCCCTGAGCAAACTTCAGTTTGAGTGAATGAGCTGGAATGCTTCACTCCAGAGCAGAAAATCCAGAAAATGTTTTTTCTTTACCTCTCCCCATACTTGCATCCAAGGCAACAATTAAAAATGTAATTTAGAGATGAGATCATCTCCCTAACAGTTCTCAATCATAAAGCTATTCCCTCCTGTGATTTTTAAAGCATATTTCTTTAATTATTAAAAGTTTTGAAAAAGCAGGATCTTAAGGAGATCTATTTTGTACTGCAAAAAGCAACTTGCAGAAGGGTTTCCAAGTTTCAGCTTCAGCTGCCATGACTGTCACATGCACATGTCACATCAATAATATTGTGACCTCCCTCTGCACTCCTTCCTAAAGACCTGTTTTTCTCTCTTAAAAGCCTGGAGTGTTTAGCTCCATAAAATGTCATGAGGAAGGAAAAAACAAAACCTAAGCAAACCGTAAACCTGCCTGGTCTGGTAGTACCAATCCTTTCACCACCTCACATGTAGCTGCACCTTTTTTTTTCTTTTTTAAAATATATCTCTAAGAACAATGTAAACAACATTGTAGGTATTGATAAAATTCCCTTGGAAAATAAACAGCCTGTGGCAGTTCTTTAGTGATAGCTCAGGTGCCTTCCAGACAACAGAAGCCACAAGGCAAACAACACAAGCTGGCACGGAAGAGGTCGCAGGAGGGTTCAGCCAGCGTGAGCTCGAGATTCCCGGGGCGAGGAAGGTGTGGACGTGTTGGCAGGCTGGGAGGGCTGTGCCTCCAGTGCTGTGCCACAAATCACTCTCTGAGGGATGCTGACTCAGGCAGTTCAAGGAAACGTGCAGTCCTGCATCACACCTGGGTTCTACCTATCAACACCTCAGTCCTGCACAGGAGTCTGAGCCACTCCTGGGTGCTTAGAGGTTGTTTGACATCTGTATCAACAAAAGTAAAACTCTGCTTTGTGAGGTCCCACCAAAAGCTCTCAGCAGACACCTGTGCTGATAACCACAATAGTGGTTATTTTTTTACCACTGGCTGTTTTTAACCACCCTGTTATCAGTTGCTGCATGATGCTGTAGTACAGGCGTTGCTCTTCCAGAGCCTGCTGTTTGGTCCTGTCATACAAAGAGCTAATTCTGAAATAAAGCAGTACAAGGAACTCAGAAATAAGACTGATTATTGCAATAGGACTACAGCCATTTGGTTTTATTTTATTGGAGCTGTCATTAAAGATGACTGCTGGCACAGACACAGACTGGTTAATACTTTTCAGTTTTCAGTGTGAGCAAATACTTAATTTTTTTGTTGTTGTGTGTTTCTTTAGCAGAAAAAAAAGTTAGTTTAATCAGCTTTCTAGATGTTGTTCCTGGTATACCACAGCTTTAAGCTTTTTAAGTGTTAGAAACACACACCCACAGTTCCTGCTCAGAAAGACTAATTTAAAGCACCTTTGCCTCACAGTCCCTAAGGTTTCATCAAAAAAATGTGTGTGCTGGCAGCTTCCTAGCACTGAATGTGCTGATAACACTTCAGCACATAATGCAGTTGTGCCTAAGTTACGTTCCATACAGATCAATTAAAATAACGCAAGTCTATTTTGGTGGAACTCTAAACAGATGATCAAGTGATGCAATAGTTTTTATTAGTTGCTTTTATTTAAAAAGGAACAATCTCCAAGAAGTTGACTATAGTTGAGTCAGGAAAATATCCAGAAACATAAAACCAGCTCAACAAATCTGTAGCTTAGTAAGTCAGTACCAGATGGTTCATATACTGGGATCACTGTGAATATTTAGAGACTTTTTACTCAATTGATATACATACCACAAATGCAGTTACAATCTAAAACTAATTACAAAAGCAGAGAAAGGGGAAAAAGAGACATAAGATCCACCCACCTTACAAATTTCTGGCAATCTTGCTTTCAAACACATCCTTAGCCAATCTCACATTATTAGTCACTGAAACGAAAAAGTTTTTTTTAGATCCTGAGCTATTTTTTATGAATATACGGTTTGAAGAGGACACCAATTTTGCTGCCATTCTGACACAGCTTAAGCAACTTACTCTTCAAGGCCATGTCTGTGTTTGTTCTCAGTATTTGTGTATTTGCCAATGTGAATCCCCACTAAATTATGCAAAGTGTGGTAAAAGCTCTTCTTATCTATGGAAGAGGAAGGGTGGGAGGGATATTGGTGCTCTGTGCACCCAGTTGGTACCACCTATAGCACTGATGAAAGTAAAATGAGTTAAAATGTGCTGGGAGTTAAACTGCATTTAGAAATTAGCTCAGCTAATGTGAATCTCACAGAGGAATAATACTTATTTTGACTTTTCAATATATTTTGGTTTAAACAGATTCCTAATCAAGTTAAGCTATCTTAGAAAGACCTTTAATCGTGCTAATGGGATTGAGCCAAAGAGCCTTTAGCAGAGGAGCAGAAGCTCTCTGAGAAGGAGACACAGCAGCTAAGCTGAGTCATTTGCTCAAATGAATGGCAAAAATACTCCTGCAGGATGAAAAAGGTAAGGTTAAGACAACTTGTCCTGCATTAAAAAAAAAAAAACAACAAAAACAAAAACAACAAACAAACAAAAAAAAAACCCAAAAGAAGGAATTAATAAAAATTAAGTAGATTCCTAATAAGGAGAGCCCAGTACCCATTTGCAGAGGAGAGAGTGCACAGCTGTGCTGTGGCAGAATGTTCACTGATCACTGCACATTGCAAAGATCTCAGCACCGACCAACTCAAAATTACTCATGAATCACTGATGCTTCTTGGTGCTGGGTGTACTCTTAGAAAGCAACAGTCAGTCAGGGTTGCAATAGGGTGGACAGCACTCCTATTGCCCAGAATGTGACACCAAAATAAGGAATTCAGTTTCCTGCTGGCTATATCTGCCTGTCCTCTACAAATTTTGCAAGAAGAGCCAATAGATAGGGATTTCAATAAACCATATAATTTAAGGTGAATTATCTAAATTGGCAGATTGTTTTATTGGAAATCTTTTAGTTTAGAAAAAAGGATATTAAGACTTTTCACTGTCAAATCTGTTACATGTGTGACTAATAAAAACCAACAAGATGATCCAAGAATTTACAATTTAAATAGCTGAGACTAATCTTAAGAAGATTTATGAGAAAGCTGATTTGAAGTGCTATATTCTATAAATTAATAGTGACAGATTTTATGGGTAGTACACTTAGGAAATGACTACAAAATAAAACCAGGAGGCTGTTATACTCAAAGTTAAGCAGTATAATTCAAACAAATTATTGTTATTTACTGGCAACCATATGTTCACATGCCACAACAACATACAAGCATTTGTATTTTAATATCTAGTACTTGGCAACTACCTTCTTAATAAGGGGGCTCATAAGGTCAAGGGTGAAGAGTGATAACATATTACCAGTGCTCTGCACTGAATAGGTAAATAGTTTTGATGATAAACAGTAGACAGACATGATTACAAATATTTGTGTCAAACATACCGGTTTTTATATCAAACATACTTTTCCTAGACAGGACACTGTTAAAAATGTGCATATCAGAAAACTAAGCAAGGAAAAGACCTCAGTAAATTAGATTTTATAGTTTATATACCAAATCTGGCTATATAGCACTTGAAAATGAGGTCTTAAGCATTTGAGTTACAGGTGCTTAGCATTTCAGAAAATAAAATCAGTTTAATTTTCCATAAAAGAATCATAACTTGGAGCTTTTCCATTAAGAAGTGTATTTAACATTTTACAGAGCAACTATACAAATGCAGTTTGTACCTGAAACAGCCTGTCACCTACACAAACTGCTGAACTTGTTTTGAAGAAAAAGATTGTATAATCCTTGTTTACGGAACTTTTATATTCTAATCTCTTTAAAAGCCCAAGAAGTTAGAATAATGCAATAGAATGGCAATGTAAAAATAACATAAAAATAAAACATTGTACTTTGATTTTTCCATAATATTAACTCAAAGTAATAATAAATTTTTGTACAGAGTTTGCATTTTCTTATGGTGAGGGAACTCTGAGGGGAACACTGAGTTTGGAAGGTGTGAGTTATGAGCTGCCATTAAATTACTTGATAACATTACTCTCTGTCATGGTACATTATTTTGATGGTACTTGGAAATCTTCAAAGGAGCTTGTACATTTACAGATAAACAGGTGCTATGCAACATACTTTAGATAAAAACCTCACTTTGTACCTACTAAAACCAAATCTACAGATTAAAGAGGAATTTAACATGTAAGCAATTTGCATACACTTTTCAAGCATACCTAAAAGATTTCATAGTATGTTCCATTTTGAACATATTTTAGCATTTGAATGATGTGCTGTCTTAATGCATTTGACTCAGAGTCAGTAACTGTGGTTGCAGCCTAGGTGTAAGGTAGACACATTTTGAGATTCAATTAAAGGCATTGAAATAAAACAATACCTTAACTACACATCTGAGCATAATTATTGAGTTTCACTTATTTTTGAAAACTCAGTTTAGAAGTGCAAGTTTACACCAGCAGGTGTGAGTTGAGCACTATGGGCAACCTTATCCTTTTACCAAAGAGATGTATTTAGCAATGGTCATGAAGATGTGGCAACATGGGCCTTCAGGTGTGTGCAGAGGCACTCGGACTAGAGGAGCCAACAGGATTCCTGCACCTGCCCTGGGAGCACAGCTCTGGCTGACTGCACCAGATCCAGCTCAGGCACACTCACCCACACTGAGTGCACATTTTAACTGCACTACAACATGATCAACCTCGCTTAAAGACTAGAAAATATCTTTCCACTTCCTCCCAGTGAAGAGTGATTCCTTCAACTTTTAGTTCCAAAGGTCTTCAACAAAAAACCAAAAGGAAGATGACTTTTATTAGGGAAATACTTTATTTCAAAAACTAAAGATGTCACAAGATGAACACTTGCACAAGCATTAAAAATACAGAAATCATTCCTCTGTATTTATAAGTATGTAACTTGCATTTTCATGGGAACTTCCTTCACAGCTTATTTTTTTGTTGAATCCAAGCTAGGCGCATTTCCTTACAACCATATGGAAGCTCTTGAGTTAGCTCACATCTGAAAAATATAGTTTTCCATAGGACATATTGTGTACTGAGTGATTGAATCTAAAACAAATTAAAAAAAACCCAGGGTTATTTAAAATAAAATGCAGAAGAAACAGATGATAAAGCAACAATGTACTTCAGAGCAGTTTCTGGTATAAAGCAGTTTGGTGGAGCTGAGAACCGAGAGAGAAAATAAATGCGAACAGTCAAATGATAATAGTGCAAACACTTACCATTTAATTGAGCTTTAAAAAGGTGCTGCATTATTGACCTATGTGCTTTTTATTCTGGTCAACCTTGAGTGAATTTATTGGCAACTGGTATTAGTAGCAGAAAGCAGATAGCCACAAACCAACTGGATTGCAACAGTGAAGTGTCAAAGATTAGAAAAAACTTCAGATCTGATTTATTTAAGACAGCAATTTATAGGTGACACTGTTCATACTATTACGCACACAGTTGCTGAGAGAGGGGCAGAGCTTCAAAGGCCTGTATCATTCCTTTAAAGCATCATATAGAAATACTTTTTTCTGAGATTTGATGATTCATGAAAATTAATTAAAACCCATTAGCTGGAGTATGATTAGCTGCTTCATGAGCAGGACGTAGTGATTAGAAATCAGACTGCAAAAGTGAACTGAGAAATCTGTAAATGGCACAAAAAATTCAGAGCCTTTTTTTGGTAGCGGCTGGATATGCAATTCCTTTGCTCCACTGATGGGCTGAAGGGGGCCTGTCCAGCTGCAGGTAGGTCATGAGATCCTTGACCTGAGATAAGGCAGACCTCCATGAGACCAGTAGAAGAGTGGGACACATGAATTGCACACCACTTTAGATCATTATATTTGTCCATATGGAGCACTACTATAGGAAACTTTTGTGTTTAATTTACTCGTATTTTCAGTTCTGCACAAACCTCTGGTTTCATCATCTGCTAACTTTTTTTTTTGCACACTTGCTCTCTAAGTCTTCTTTGAAGCTGGAGAAAGGTACAATAAACAATGCCACCTTCTTACGCCTCTCTTGTCAATCTTCACAATTTTATCTTATACTTTAAGTAAGTATGACATAAAATATGCATTTAGATAAGTATTTTTTTCCCTTATGGCTCACTTTTCCTTTCTTCTTTAATGGTATTTTCATCCAGATTTTAAGTCATTATGACCTGACACCATTAGAGGTCAAGAGATTAAGACTTGCTTGGATACTCTCATATAACATCAACTCCTGTAGTACTTTTATTGCTAGGATATGAGCGAGACACTTTCTGGAGGAGTTTGACATAGCATATGACAAAAACCGTATTTTTTCTAAATGAGCCCCCTTTTTGGAAAATACCCTTGCTGAAAACAGAGTCAGTCAGACTGTGTTGCAAATGAGTTGGAAAAACGATAGACTAAGAACTCCCAGAAATGTAACAGCAGATGTTAAAAAGAAACATTTTGCAAGTGAAACAGAGACTGCAAAAAATTGTCTTTCAGATGTACAATACAGCTTTCAGGACAATTTATCAGAGGGTGCCAATCACCTCAGCCAATTTATACCAGTTAAAACTACATCTAAAGTTGAAATGTGTGCTCTTTTAGAAAGCGATTATCATATCGGCATTTTTCCCTCTAGTTTAGTTTGCTCTAAGTGAAACCATCATACAAAAGATAAATTTGAAAACATTTGGATGATGTCTGTTCTAGGTAAAATTAAAATGGTGAGTACCAGGACCATCATAAAGCAGTCTTAGCTGTAAGAGAAAGTTCTCACCATAGAGACAACTTTCTTGAAAATCTAGCTGTAGCAGTTGGTTCCACTTTCTTCCCTCCATAACCTCAGTTTAGTGAAATACTTACGATAATTTTTTAAAATACATATTCTGCAATATTTTATATAAGTTGAAATTTAGTGTCTTACCTAATACCCATTTTTCTGATAAAGATATGATTTCCTGGTACTTCTTTCCTGGTTTTTTTCCTATACAGATTTTTGCTTGACGTAAGGCTTTACATATTTTCCCTCCTGCCAGCTGTATAAGTTCAGTTAGCTTTTTGCAGGGTGGCTGACTGGTAGGAGATACAAACATGACAGGCTGGTTTGAAAAGAGATTCTGCTGGTAGTTTCCTGTTGATAGATGACGCTGAAGCCTGCAGATCTGTATTTGAGGAAACAAGAAAATGAATTAACCAATGTGTTACATTTCCAGTCAAAGTAAGACTAATCCTTGTTTTCCATAATTCAGAAAAAAAGAGAAATATAATATATTAGTATGAACTTTACTTTTTCAGGTGTATCAGAAATTCTTGGGTAAAATATACAAAGAGTTTGCTCTACTTGATCAGTACAATCCCCCAAACCAGAGTTTGAGATGATTTCACTATAGGTCAGACATTTTACCTATAAAACTTCTTAAAGCACTTGACAATATTAATTTCACTATAGTCTTACATTCTTAACATAGTCTTACATTCTTATAACACTGTCCATCACACAGAAATCTTAACGGATATTATAAATAATTATAGTCTTGTAGAACATATACAAACCGTGATAGCCTTTTTAATAGATAGTGCTCGTTGGTTTGTACTGGGGAGTTTTACAAATGTATCTAACTCAGAGTTTAAACTACTTCAGGACCTCTTTTCCCCTCCTGTGCTCTATAGATACAAACTGTATTTTCGCTCAGATGTATGAAATTACACAAATGTACCAGCAGTCAGAGTGAAACATTTACTGTAAACCCTTTTGTCTCCACAAAACCAAAAAAAGTTATTAGTGTATGCTGTGCAGCTTGTAACATTTAATCATTATAATAAAACCCCTCTTGATCTATTTAAGGCAATTTTTCTTCTCTGTATATACCTGGCAGAACAGTGTTCCAGCAATTAAAGCCGTCTCCTTCAACTATAATGTGCATAAAAGCAGTGCATACAGCAAGTGTACTCACGATGGTATGCAAAATAAAGTTTTCATACTAAAATTTAAAAAAAGATTGTATTTCTTAGTGTGAGGTTTCAACAGCTCTGATTTTGTATTGCTTGTCAAAGTTTGGAAAATTTATAATGAGACTGGAGTTAATTGTGAGATGAGAACAAAAAGAAATGTTTCATATTATGTAATGCTTGGAATATTTCATACAGATGACAACATGAGCATGGAGGAAAGGTCATTTTGCATATATCTGGTTTATATGAGACATCTGAATATGAAACTGTAGCCAGTGAGAAGGTGCAGTTGGAACAGTGGAAGAAATTACCTGTCTTCCTTCAGTCCTGACACAAACATGCTGTGAAACGATAGGCACTTAAGAATTTAATGCGGTAATGTATGTGCTTGGCAGATGTGCAGCCAAAGTAAGAATCTCTGCCTGATTTACAGGGGTTTATAAAGCCAAATGGTTCCATGGTATGTTCACAGACCACAGTCCAAGTGAATCGCTGTAGCACTTCTGATCAATTAGCTAGAGGAAGATCCTGCAAAGCCCGAAACCCATGCTAACGTGAGACTTCACAGCTCAGTGGCTCTGTGTCACTGGCCTCTGCTATTCTGGGACATGTCAATCCCAATCTGAATTTTGAGATCTCCTCCATCAATAAATAATTCAGTTTTCTCTGATTGTTAATTCCTTGTTTGCTCTCCTGGGAATAAAATTAGGTTGATTCTTTGCTTTCTGAATTCACTAAGTTATAAAGACAGTGACTGCTATGGATGAAGCAGACCAAAAATACTCAATCACAACCCAAGAAATACCCTATATTTTCTAGTGAACTTAGGTTCAAAAATGGCATGGCACACCTAATCCTCTCTCATGGAAGTCAAATAGCTGCTAAATAATTTTGTTGATCACAGGATCATTGCAGAGTTACACTGCAGACTTTGGAGGACCCAAACTTACTGAATGTATCTGGTGGCCCTTCCTGCACCCAATGACTTGCATGTGTAGATCTGGTTTTGGACTCAGTGGAGTACTGCCTACCTCCATCTGAGCAGAATGCTCTTCTAGGAGTACCTGTCTGCTGGGTATCTTGGTGTCATGAAAAACAGAAAATTAATAATTGTACTGTTTTATTGCATGGTATCAGATTTGGAGTTCTCTAAGAGTACCATTTATGATAGGTCTTGTGAGGCTTAGAGGCCATGATCACGGTCTTAAAAGGGGACTAGGTCAGGAACATAAGCCACTTTGCAATCTGTGATGTACAGAGCAGTGTGATTCTGGAATTACTAGGACTGCAATCATTAATCTTAATTAATTTAAAAACCATACAATTGTGAAACTATGAAAGTGCTTGTAAGCACTTTCAACAAATTAAAGTATGCATTATAGTGAAAAATAACAATCTCTTTGTATCAACCTCATGACAGCCTCATGACAAATGCGCTGCCATCGTAGTTGTTCTGACACAGAACTCTTTGGAATTGTTTATTGGCACAAATCAGATGCAACTGATAGAAGAAAGACAGTTCCAAAGAGAGTATAGTGCTAGTTTATCTAAAATAGATTCGATTTAACTAAAAAATACAACAGTCACACTGGTTTTGTCAACCTGAAACTCTAAGATTTTAAAGATAAAAATTATTAGAATTGAGAAAGTTTTATGTTACAAAGGCAGTAGGACTTGTGTTAGATAGAAGACACAATATAAATTGTTGCGATCTGCTATTTCACATATTTTAGGGAATATGATTTAAAAGGGCTAATTGTATTCCTGCTTCCTAAAAAAAATCCCCTGAAAGGATTTATTTGCTGCCATTGTAATGAAAATTCATTTATGTGATACATCTTCCTATAGAAACAGCTGTTGGATGAAATTAATATTAAAGCAAATGTGTTCCTGGCTAATCATAAAATCAGGAAACCCAAATTTTAAAGACTTAACAGCACTCACCTCAGCTCATGTCCACAGTTAGCATGCTTTATTTATTCATTCAGTACATAGTAAGAACACCCAGAGAAGGGAAATGCTGATGTGCCATAGAGTGGGTTTTCCTAAACCGCCTTTACAATTCCCTCTGGGTGCATTACCAGTGCATCTGAGAGGAGGACAGGGTAAGAACACAGCACATCCCAGTGAGGGCATCAAAGGAAAGGTTCAACATGGAATGTCATCTCTGCATTTCCTTTGTCTGGATCACCACTTCCACAGCTGACTGTGCCTGGATTTTCTCAAGCACACCAGGTCCACTCGCAGGCCTCAGAGACAGGCAAAAATCACAGCATTTACATTCAGAGCTCAGAGAGGAGTCTGGAAGGGTAACCTTGCTTCCTGGCCCACTGGCCTGAAAGTTACACCGTTAGCCAGCTGCTGAAGGGCAGCCAGCTGACCACACAGGCTTTGGCGGGGGGATGAGAGGGCACAAGCAAGCTCTTACCCTGAATTGACTCAGCTGCCTTTGCAGCATCAAAGCCTTTGCGGCACTCCAGGGGTGCTCCCAGCCCTTTGAAACCATACCCATTTCACGCAAACTTTTACAAATAAATAAATAATTCCTTAGCAGACACCAAGCCTGGGAAAATATCAGAGCCCAAAAGCAACTATTTCCACAAATTGTGTATCTATAAGTCAGTAGTTATGGTTACAATTATGTCAGTGCCTATTAGCAATGATTTTTCCTTTCCAATGGTTTTCTTTAGCAGATGGACACTAAAACAAAGTGTTATAAACCCATCTGTTTAGTTTTTTTGGTAAGACTCTTACCATGAACCTCATCCTTTCACTAGCTGGACGAATGGCATACATTTATGCATTTTACATGCATACGTTTCTCATAAATGTACCATTAATTTAGTTGTTTGAACCTAAGTTTTAAGTGGAAAAAAAAAATGACTGTTGACTGAAGTAAAACTCAAGGAGAATGTTTGACAAATAAATAAAGCCTTTGCTATAAAATAAAAAAACCCCCAAAATTTCACCAACTACTGTCTCTCCTGTGACTCATTTTCAATCCCCCAAGCAAAAAGAGCATATAGTATAAAACCCCCTACACCTCGTAGTTTTGTCTAGGACTTTATGAAAATAGCTCCTGCTGGGTGAGATGCCAGAACAAACACAGAACTCCATAAACTCCAGAGGAGACAGCTATCAAGTGCCACAAAGGTACTATCGCTGAATAACACCTGAATTCATGCAATATGTAAGAAAATAATTATTTTGGATACACTTGGAAATTTTTAAGCACTGAAACTGCCAATTTCCTATATACAGCACTCAATTTTCAGCATCCAACTTCCAGAAAATAGCACATGAAGAAATTTCCAGTCTAAATTGCTATCTGAATAAAAATACTTCACAATAATGAAATGGAGAGTAGGGTTATGATTTATTAAAGTTAATATAAATTGTATTTGTAGCCTAGAATTGATAATGTGAAGTACTAGCTTCAAAAATATATATAATGTAGTCATCTTTAATGATTACATGTCTGAAAACTTGTGCATGCACTGCACAATCAATGTATGCATTATTAATCTTCATTCTTAATTTCCATTATTTACTAGCGATAAAATAAATCTACAAAAATCCTTATGATTTATTTTATCATTAATATTTGAGCACTTAGTATAGCATTTATGAAATCAAAGACATAAGTTTTAAGTGGATGTAGTATGTCTATGTAGTATTGTCTTTTTGTTAATTGCAAAAATAATTTATATATTGTATTAAATGCAAACAGCAGAAAAAAAAATTGCAGACACAAGTTTTAAGAGAGAAGATTGTATATTTTATGGTTTATATCTGTCCAAAGACTGAGTATTATTTCATTTGAAATTGATGAGAAATTGCTCATTTTCAGTAAAAAGAAGACTGACTGTTGAAATGTTAAGGATTAGTTCACTACTCTTCAAATATTAAATGACAAAACCCCCACAAAACTGATGAACAACAAACCCCACAGGCTTTATGCTTTGATAATGTACAAATTTAACAATAAAAGACATTTTAAAAAGCATATTAATTTTAATATAATTTAGTGCCATTGCTGGGGAAGTATGAAGCTCTAAGAGTTTAATATTCATCTTCTTTCAGTATGGCTTAATATACTGTCTAAGTAATGTTTACATTTTCAGTTACTATAATTCTTTAGGAAGCCCTTGTGAGGAATGAAATCAAAATTATATCTCTGTTAGGAATCGTTACACTTGCATGGTGATATGCATTTTTGGACAGTCTGTCATTTAGTAAAAATTTTAAAGAAAAACACATATGTGGAGCCCCATGTATCTGTAGAGATCAACGGCTTACATCCACACAAGTGGAGCATCAGCCTGCTTCTGATAAAAAGGAGAATATTGCAGTGTGCAGACTTCTGAAAGTACAGTTATCCTGCAGTGAGGAATTTGCAGAATCTGCAGGACCCTACAGGGATCAAGGAGGTTTGTGTTAACAATGCAGTACTGCTGCAAGACAAAGAAGAAATGCTTTCTTTTTCATCTTTCTAAATACCAGGTTTAATAGGATAGAAGCAACTAATCAAGCAGCAATCTCATTTTGTAGGAAAAACATGTGCCATATATTTTCAACTTTAACTAAAAGCTCGTAATTTAGTTGGATCTTTTTAATTTTAGCACTTGGCTGAGTTTTTTTAACATGTTGAAAATACTAAAATTGAAATAATATTTGCTAAAAGCTTTAAAAATTACATTGAAATGCTGCACTAGACAAATAAATTGGTGCTCCCTGGCATGAAAAGAGCATGTTAAGAGCTGGAAACAACTTCCTTCAGCAAGCAGTTTCACAAAAAAATAGATCCTTAGCTTTGAAGAATTTTGTCTAAGTTAATGGAACACCACACTGATTCAGGACCCCACTGGTTCAGGACATACTGCCATCCTGTTATCTCAACAGCACCCAGAACCTTCTTCCACTCTTTGGTACGACACGCATTTGTTATTGTTAGTGGTGGTTTTCATTCTCAGAGCAAAACTCAACTTGCAACATTCATGCAGCATTAATTACAAATATTGCATCTTTATCTATATTCATTGAAACAATGCTTTCTCATTGGTTATTGATATCCTTTGGCTGAAGTAGAAGCTCCCCGTCTGTCAAGCCTTCAGACAGCCAGAAGTGAGAACATACTTTCTGAATGCTTGATAAGGCTACATCAGCACCCCAGCACATGCACACACGCGGAGATTGTGTACAGGCAAACTGGCCAGAGGTTTCTGCAGTAGGAGATGACTGGTGCTCTGAGCCAGGAGCCAGAACTGGAAGAGGAGAGAGCGGAAAATTTGGTCCAGAAAAAAGAAACCTTCAATGTCTGTCTGTTTTCTTGAAAAATAAAAAGGAAAGTAAAAGGAGAAATGGCATACAGTCAAGACTGTATTATCTGGAAAGTTCTTCAAAACAGTTTCTTCCCCGCCTCTGATACTCCTTCATGTAAGAGTTTCCTGGCCAAGGCGAGGGCGAAAGGAAGAACACTTGAATCCAGACAATTTAGCTGATATTGTCTCTTTGTACCGAGTTTGGCAGACAACAGTGCTTCTCTCAAATCCCACAGACTGATAAGAAAAGTTAATTTCACCAATTTATTCTCTGAAAGACTGAGTCCCAGTGGGGATACTGTATGAAAATGTTTGGCAAATAAATCTACTGTTTGGCGGATATTCAAAATTATACTAGAAGATGTTGGAACCATTTTTTTTCCGGCATAGCAAATTTTTGTAGGAAAAAGATAACAAATTCACTTATTTTTAGTTTAATTTCCTTGTTTTTCAGAGATATAACTATTTTTAAAAACAACATAATTCAATATAATCAACTATAGATTAATAAAAAACAAACCAGGGTAAAGCAATAAATCTTTTCCCTTTTGAGAATAACTATGACTTCAAATCAAGGAGCTGTATTTCCAATATATATAATTTAAAAACACTCTGATAATATTGTAAGATATGGTCACTTTACTATAACTATTTGTTTAGAACTTCAAAAATATTCTGAAATAAATATACTTGCATTTAGTTTCAACACTATTTTTGAAATTTAAAAAATCCTTTAGTTACAAATTAGCTAACAAAGGAATGATTTTTCAGGACTAGAAATTTAAACCTTTCTTCAGAAATACCTCAAAACTTGTTCTTCCTCTATTTTGTCTTATTTCAAGAGAACTCAGGTGATACCAGGCAGTGATAAGAATGCAAATTTCAATTGCAAATTTATATCAAAATACTGCAAATAATTACCAATTATGATTGGGCAGTGTTTTCCTCACCGGAATATCAAGAAAGCAGCCCTGTTCTGTGCCTCGTGCCAAAGTAGTTTATGAGTGGCACATACACCTCTGCCTGGAGCCCTGCACCAGTGGCATACCAGGAGGGTTACACGTACTACGTGTGACAAGTCCCCAAGAACCTCAGTAAAATTCAAAGATAGAAATCTTTCACATCCATACACAATCTAGTCCAATGCTTATCTTCTCTCAGTTAGAAAGCTTTCCTTAAGGATATAACCTAAATTGCCTCAGATGCATTTTCAGCCCATTATTTCTTGTGCTAGTGCCAAGGGACATGGAGAACAATTTCTTCTTTTCCTCTTTGCAACAACCTTTAAATATTTGAAGACAGTTATCATGTCTCCTCTCAGTCTTCTCTAGACTAAACAAACACAGTTCTTTCAGTCTTTGCTCTGGGGTCATATTTTGTAGACCTCTGATCGTTTTTTTTATTCTCCCCTGGATTTTTGCCAATGGATCCCACATCTTTCCTGAAGTGCAGTGCCCAAAACTAGACATGGTATTCCAGCTCAGGCCCCACCATTGCTCTCTGCACACTGCGGATAGAAACAATTCATGTTTCTTATGCTTAGCATTCCTGTTAATAGGAGTGTACGCCTGCCTCTTTTATCTGAATATGACAGAGGTTACATACATGGTTCAGATCCTCTAAAATACTGAATTGCTCTTTGGGCAGAAATGTTGCATTGTCACTCTGCACGTGATTATTTCTCTGCCTTTGCACTTGTCTTTACTGAACTCCATCACACTTATTTCTGATCATTCCTTCTATCTCTCAAGGTTATTTTAATTCCAATCTGTTGTAGCTTAGCCCTGGTGGCAGCTAAGCACCACAGAGCCGCTTACTTCCCCACTCTGCAGCATATTGGGAGGGAGGAAATTCGCAAGGGTGAAAGTGAGAAAACTTAGGAGGTGACATGAAGACAGTTTAGTAATTAAAGAACTGACAGAGTGAATCTCCAGTTCCACTTCTTTAGGCCATGATTAATCAGATTTTACAGCCTGGTAGCTTAGCAAAAGCCTAGACAACAAATACAGTATATGGATGGAATAGTTGCATGTTTTATGCCAATGGTTCCTACATGTGCTGGTGTGGTGGACTCATGTTTATGACAAAGAGTTCATGTGAGCATAAATGGACCTTCTGTGCAGGAGATCTAAGTGAGCAACATTGAATCTAAGATTTTATATCTGGTATTATTGGTAGGACTCTCCAACTAACTCAGTTTGTAAATGCATGCAAGTTCATATGCCTCAAAACCACAAAAGAAGCAAAGTACGAACAGAAAGTTTCTTCCCTTAATTCAGCTGACAGCTGAACAAAAGCAGTTGAGACCACATATAAACCCAGAAAATCTCAGCCTCCAAACAATTTGATTTAGACAACCAGCCATGACTTTAAAAGGTATGTAATATATACATGGACCTGTTTTTCCTCACAGCTGACAAAGATCTATTTTTGATGGATCTATCCTCACAGGACCTTTGGCAAAATGATACTTACATTTTTACTGGTCTAGTTGAGTGCAATTTTGAAATGAATCTGTTAGTCATTCCCATTGAGTGCACTTTTAGTTCTCACAGTGGAGCAGCCATTCGGGCACAGAGTGTACTCCGTTTGGATGGAATACACTCAGAAGGAGAGCTCGGTTCAGGGCAGCAGGCTGGAACAAACCAGGGCCTGGAGCGTGAGTGGTGCGCACGGTGCTCTCAGCACTCACTCACACACTCTGCATATCCCTTTCCATTTGCCTGGACTACTGACTGCTACACACAGGCACCAGGGAGCATGGGGTCACTTCTGGTGGGTGTAATGGGGTAGCAATACAGGTATGGGAGGCTTCTTTCAAATGGAATTATTGACTACACAAAAATAATGACCTCAACCAAATGTAGCCTATCTTTTAACAGTTGCAACTTGCCCATATTGGTGTCTCATAGTTCATTCTCATACAGCAACAAAAAGAAGGAAGATTAGTTGTATTTTGGCATTTATTCCCTCATATTGCAACCATTTACCCATATTTTATATCAGGTTTGTTGTATCAGGTATAACCCTGTTTGTTGGGTTTTTGTTTTTAAGCAGAACAGTGCCTATTGCATGAGACCAGTACGTTATTAATTTCAGCAGAGTAGCTTAAGGAATGAAGTATTAATGAAGTAAATAGCAATGTTTAATCATATGGGAGTAAACACATCTGCATTTTTGCAGACTGAAAGAATACATTTCCAGATAACTATATTTCAGTGATGAAAGACCACACTGAAACAGAAATTCCATGAGCTAATAACATGCTGCACTTAATGGAAAACAACTTGATACTCCCCATGGTTAAATACTACAAATAATGAAGACACAAGGCAGGGAAGCCTAGTATTTGCATTAAAGAAAAAAATTAAAAAATTATAAGCTCATTTCAACTACCTTAGGCTTTTCAGATACTGAATCATTTTGGACAGTCCAACTTTTTTTTTAATCAACACAGGATATTGTGCAGTGAGCTTCAAGAGTGACATTTGTTTTGCTGGCTGAGGGAAGTGGGGAATCCTTCCATTTGCCTTTAACAGTAAATGATAAATCCAGTGCTGTCAACAGATTTGCTATACCTGGCAGTGTGCAGATGAATAATACTTTGATAAATAAAAGAGTTTTCTATTCCAGTAATAACAAAGTGAGTGATCTTGTTGAAAGGAAAAGCCTGGCAAATGTGAAGGGTTACACAGATGCTCCCAAAAGGCTCATTCCCCAAACAGTTGTATTAACCCACAATAAAAGTAATCTTAACATTAAAAATAATTGCTAGTTTTATCTTTAAATATGAAAATGTGAGTCCTTTTGCTGTGTCTGAACAGGCTGAAATGTTTTACGAGAAGGCAGAGTACATTCTTCTCTCTTCTCTTCAGTTTTAGCTGAATGCCATTGCAACGCCCAGCAGTAACTCAGTGTGTGCCAAACATGAATATTTTTAAGCGTCATTTGAGTTTGAGAGGCTACAGTAAGTGATGGGAACACAATCGTCTTGGGAATCTACAAATAACTTTAAAAAAGCTCATAAATCTGGCTTTCATGTTTTGGTTTTCAACAGCTTTATGAAATATGTCAAAGCTTGAACACAGGGAGTTAGTTTTCCTTCAGATTTTTGAGGATTGACTTTTCTCAATCTTTTTTGATATGCTGCAAAGAAACAAATAAAAATGACTTGGTTTTAAAAAATCAGATATCAGCAAATTAGTTTTTTTTTTTAAGTTGCTTTCTTATTTTAATTTTTTTTTGTTTCAACAGAGGAAAAACTAAGTCGGGCAGCCTAAAGTATTTCCACATCAAAAAAACCACAAAATGTTTCTGTTTAGCACACAATATATTACAACTTACCAGACCAAATATTAATGAAAATGTGATGTATAACTAAAAGATGCATAGTAATGACTAAGCACAACAGAAACCTGGAGAGCTGCACTCAGAAGTCCCACGTAAACTCTCTACTTAGAGGGAAACGCATGCACTACAATGATAGTTAGCAGGGAACGCTTGGTTTTTAAAATATCAACTTAAGGGTCAGTTGAAATTACATCAAAGTTCAACAGAGAAAAGTCTTTAAAAATTGTCTGAGAATCACAAAAATGAGTCCACTCAAAGATATTATTTGGCATCACACGTGGTGCCATGGCTGTGGAATGCTGCCAGCTGCAAAACTAGACCTGATTTGGGTTGCTCTCAGAAACTCCCAGAAGAACTGCTGTCATGATTACCTCTGGTCTATAACTTCCCTGAGTAGTACTCCTTGGCAGGAATACTTCTTTATGTGTAATAACATCTCCTCTTCACTTAATCTATGTCAAAAATTGGAAGATCCCATAGGAAGAAGGGAAAGCAGAGACATTTAATTCTCCAGCACTAAAAGTAGCAAGTGGAGTTGCCAGCACACACAGAGCAAAAAGCCCTGTAGGTGTTCAAATATTTAACCAGGTGCTTTTTATCAATCATGTTTTAAAATTACCATTTCTCAAGAAAAGTTTTTTGGAGAGGGCCACTTTCTTCATAGGTGCTAAACAAAATACATGATTAATGATTTATATTTGAAGATTATTTTAATGAACTATTGTACCTTTTAGCATGACAATAATATAAGAACTTTGACTATATTGTGGCAGCAAGCTGTGACACTCTTCTGTATAGCTGAGGGAGAAGTATTTATGTTGTGAATACAGAGTAAATTTAAAGCTATGAAAGTTGGTTGGGTAATGGCCAAGTACCTGACACTAAAATTATTCTCTTTGCTCTTCTTATTTCTCAAGTTAAGGATATGCATTTGAAAAGGATTTGTTTTAATAAAGTGAAAAAATGAATTCACAAACCACAGTGGTAACACAGTGGTAAGTTGTGCATGGCAACAAATGATGCTCTTCTAAAAATAACTGATTCCAGTATCTGTTTAAGGAATTGATGCTTACCAACTTGTGAGCTAATACACCAAACACATTTACAGCAGATTACCCCACTGTTTTCTTCTCAAGAGTCTACAGGAGGCAGGACAGAGACTGTGTCAGTAACCTGATCAAATGCTGGAGTAAAACAGAAGTCTAACATGTTGTTGCTGTTGATTAAGAAGTTTGAAACATAAGCCTTATTTAGAATATAATCTTATTCCTGATTAGGATTTCAGATGCACTTGGGATTTCAATATATAATAACATTTCCACTTTTTTTCTTTTTTATCACTAATTTCTAATTTAAATTTTTTTAGTGACAAAGATAATGGAACAATATTAATTTCACTTATTTGATATTTGCATTTGGTCTTGCAGGAACTGTCTTAATGAAGATAAAATGAAAGTATGACTCTAAAGGTGAAGCTATTGAAGTGCAAATCTGAGGTGGCAATCTAAAATCAATTCACAGGAAAGTCCACTTCCATTTACTGAAAATGTAATGGTGATCTTCTAAAAACCTTTTTTTTTTTTTAAGGAAATACTCTTGTAAATTCCATATGGAGTTTGGGTTTGTTTTAAATTTGAGCTTGCCAGTTATGACGCAGTTAAATACGGAGAACTAGGCAGACTTATTATGGTAGTGGACTTTCAGTGACTTTTCATGCTAGCTGGGCAAAGTTTGTAGGGTCAAACTCCTGACCCTGTCCTCCTTTCTGAGTTCCTTTCCTATATTCCTGCTGTTCTTTGTCTAAGAATGGTGCAGGATCGAGTGTCTTCTACTTTCTAGTCTATCTGGATTTTACCTGCAGTGCTTTAGCTTTAGTGAAAGCAGAAAGCCTTTTCAAGAGGCTGTCACTGCATTTGCAAGAAGTTCCAATTTGAAAATGAAATGATACTCAGCAAGTACTGCACATAAAATATGAGCAACTGGGATTTGAATTTAAATGCAAGATAAATACTCTGAAGCACAGAAACAGTCACAGTCTTCAAGCAAAACTACTAGGTATTTTCTAGACACACATCTGGATATCTTAGGTAAAATACAAATGCTTAATAACTCCTCTCCTGCAAACTAGTTTTCTAGTAAATGTATGTAAATAAATATGTATCATCTCTGGCTCTGTCCCAGTCCAGAATTCCCACTAAAATCCATGGGAATAAGGTGGGTGTATCAGGAATACAGCTTTAGTCCTATAACAATGCAAACTCTCATGATGTAACAGAGGGTACTGTTTGTTTGCCCACATACTATTCTAAAGTATATACATTGCTCAGAGAATGAGGAAAAGGAATCTAATCTGGCTAGTCCTGCATAAGGGAAAAAGGTTAAAAATGTCCTGAACACTCACTGGACCATGTGTCTATTTTTATTTTAAAATTCTATTAGGTTTAAAATTGAGGAGCTAACCTGGTAGTTCCAATGCTACCTGTGGAATTTTTTATCAAAATGACATTATGAATTAAAGTGTAATGCATTTGTCCTTATGCTGTGGACTGATACTGGGAGAGCTATAAAGCCATCATTGCTCAGACTGTTAATGGAGGCAAGAACTCACTGCACAACACCGGAATACTCCTGGGGTTAAACAGAGAAACAGTAATGATGTGATTTGGAGGGAATTCAATAAATCCTTCTTATTAAGAAAGGCCAGTGTCATACAGATTTTGAAGGAAGGGGAAAGCTAAGTCTTCTCCTGAGAAGATACACACATAAACTCCAAAGTGTTTTTTAATGATTTCACACCTAAACAAAACTACATGATATCGTCATGCTCTTCTTCATCATTCTATATAGCAGACCTCTTATTACAAACAAATATGACAATTAAAAATCAAATAATCCCATACTAAACTTAAACCAGCAATTTTAACAATTACAACCTTATCACAGCTGATTACTTCTCCAGTTTGAAGTAAAGCTGAAATCAGGGATGAGATGACTAGAGAAGGAAAAATGAAAATACTTTGACTAGGCAAGTTTTATATTATTTCATAAATAAAAGGAATACATCAGGTTTCTTATGCTCATTAAAAGCTGAATATATTCACTGAGACACACTCTGGTAGTGCCAGCATGATACAGTCACAAAGCATGTACATCAGGGTGACAGCTAAAGAGCCACAGAGAGTGTTGCACATAATCTAAAACTAAATCTGTATGTAATTTCCTTCCCTTTGTTAATTGAAGATTAAAACTAAATCAAGGGGAAGCTTTCTATGAGGCTACTTCCAACAACAGATGACTCAACTAGCACCTGAGAATTTGTTGTGCTTGTGTGTACTGAGGTTCTGAACTTCCTGTTTCAATAAAATACCAAACAAGTTGTGTTTCCTTTACAAATAAGCTATTACATCAAACCCTGTTCCTATAATTTCAGTTTTTGTCCACATTCCAACGTTTTCTTTGGCAAATGTAGAAACATTCTAATTAAAGAGAAGAGAAAAACAAGCATCATTCATTATGGTAAGAATGAATGCTCAAGAGAACATCCTTACTGGTTACTTGTTCATTCAGTTTAATTTGGCTTTTTAATTGCACTTAATTATGGCATGCAGTTCTCTGAGATAAAACATGGGTAACAGGGTTTCCACTAATAGTGTCTTGTGAAAGCTATTAAAGGTAATAATTTCTCTAATGCCATAAAAATGTAATACCACCTGTGTAAAGTAATTAAAAATATTTTTAGAACACTAAGATACTTGAAATATACTATACTTTAACATATCATTTGAAATTTTTTTTAGTGGAAATGTTCCTGTGTTTTCCTCAGCAAGATCTATAAGATGAAAGCAATAAGAATCCTTTCCAGTGTCCTCCTTCCTTAATTTTCACAGTTTTTGTTAATGTTAGATTCCAGATGAAAGACCTGTGCCTACTTCATTTGCAATTAACCATGAGAAAGACAAATTCCCATGAAAAGGTAAATACCAGACCTGCAAGCACAGCATAATGTAATTGTCTACTTAAGTACAATACAACCTATACATTACAACATATGTGGTTTCTTTCCTAAATTTATTTAACCACAGAATTGGAAGTGCTGATTCACCAAGGCAGAAGCTCAAACTTAAAATGACACTATAACAAGAGTTATAATTAATCAAACAAATGTCATTTTGGATAAGTCCATGTGTACATTGTATCTTTGTGGAGAGCACTGCTTGTGTGTCTTTTAAACCAAAGGCTTCCAGGAAATGAAGCTAAAAGCCCAGTCAGCTGCTCAGGGTTGTGTTCTAGACAAATCTGGAATGCAGTAGAAAAAACATCCACAGTAGATGGTTAAAGCCAGTGGAGGATGCCGAAAACTTCTGATAAAAGAACTACGATGTCTGCAACACCCTCCAAACACAGAATGAAAATAGAAATAGTGCAGTTAATCCTGGAAAAACCCTAAGTTTGAGAAATTATCTTATCAAAAAGAAGAATGACTTGGCAATGTTCTTGAGGAGAAGCCAGCAGCCCTAGAGCAGTGGTGAGATGCTCTAGGGGAAAGCACACAACAGGAGATTGGATGGCAGTGTGCGCTCACGGCCCAGAGAGCCAACAATATCCCGGGCTGCATCAAAGCAGTGTGACCAGCAGGGCAAGGGAGGGGATTCTGCCCCTCTGCTCTGCCCTCTTGAGACCCCACCTGGAATGCTGCATCCAGCTCTGGGGTCCTCAGCAAAAGAAGAGCATGGAACTCTTGGAGCAAGTCCAGAGGAGGTCACAAAGGTGACCAGAGGGCTGGAGCACTTCTCCTATGAAGACAGGCTGAGAGAGTTGGGATTGTTCAGCCTGGAAGAAGAGAAGGCTCCTGGGAGACCTTAGAACAGCCTTCCAGTACTTGAAGGGGGCTACAAGAGAGCTGGAGAGAGACTTTTGACAAGGGCATGTAGTGACAGGACAAGTGGAATGGCCTTAAGATGAAGGAGGGTAGGTTTAGATTAGATACTAGAAAGAAAGCCTTTACTGTGAGGGAGGTGAGGAACTGGAACAGCTTGCCCAAAGTTGTGGATGCTCCATCCCTGGAAGTGTCCAAGGCCAGACTGGACGGGGCTTTGAGCAACCTGGTCTAGTGGAAGGAGGTGTCCCTGTCCATGGCGGAGGGGGTTGCAGTGTCATGATCTTTAAGGCCTCTTCCAACCCAAGCCATTTTGTGATTCTATGAATCTCCAGAAAAAAGCCAACCAAATGCCAAACAAAAAACCAAAACCAACAAATAAAGCCAAAGCAAAAAACCCAAGAAAAAATATTGTCTCCTTTTAATATCAGATGAACCACTATGTGTCCTTCAGCATCTCCTACATGAGTAAGCAGCAACCAGCCCAATCCACATCCCACAGAGAATAATAATAATGGGATCACACTGTGGTACTGCTTCAGGAAGCACATATTTTGTTTCATAAGTATGAGCTTAGCCAGACCAAAAACCCAATGGGATGGGACAAACAGATCTTTCGATTATTTATGCCATTCCTATTTTATAGTTTCCCTTCTAAGCCACAATGGACTCAACTATATAGTTCCACATATAATGCAAAACTTCTTAATTAACATCATAGTTATCTACCTCCTCCATGTTAGACTAAACCCAGAACTTCAATAATAGTCCTCAATAAAATCTGTAGAGTTTGGCTGTGCTTTGTGTTGAAACTACAGCTGTTTCAAGGTGCTTACAAATGTACTTTGATTCAGGCAGGAATCTCTGAGGCTAGGCAAAACTTTTGGTAGATCACTAAAGTTTTGGGACAAGTTTTTCAGTTTTAACATGGTAGTGAGGACTGCTTTAAACTGATTTTTAAATGTGTACTTCGTTGATTTTAGCAAGTTAGTAGGAAACAGAATTTTTATACTTTTTCCCTGGATTGTCCAAAACATACTGGTTTAAAAGATAGATACTAATTAAGAGTTACTGTTAAAACAGCCAAGAAAATTCCACCCCATTCAGACTACCCATAAAATTCCTGTCCCTCAGGCAAACACACTGCTGTTAGACTTCTCTCTCTATAATAGATTTAAAAGTAGGCATGACATGCAACAAAGACTATTGAAGGTGACCAGAATCAGGCTGCCTCATCTCCACAGGTAAAAGTCTCTCACATGAACCACTGCCAGAATTTTCTGCTTGAAATGAATTTGATAAAGCCTCCAGGCCACAAATAAATCCGGTAGAATGAAATATGGGCAAAGTGTGACCTTTCATCAGACTGGGAAAAAAAGAAAGGACAGAAATATTCTTCCGAAGATCAAAAGGTCCCTGGTGCAGACACGATCCTTTGTTTTGGATTTGTACAATGCATTTAGATGCAAAGTCTGGTATTATGTTCAGTGGAAAATAATGAAGAAATACTACCTTTGTAATGGTAATATACTGACTAGCAAAGTGAGGCTCTTTTTTCATTGCAGCCTCTGGGACCAACTTCAGGCAAATATTAGGTAATACTTCTTAAAAATTATGAATTTTGACCATCTTTTAAATATTTCTGATAAATAACTTCAATACACAAGACAGAAATCATTGCAAGAAAAACATGACAATGGAACTTCTTGCCTTTGAAAAAACCTCAAAGGTCTACAACAGAATCTCATCAACACATAATAAATCACAAAACAGTAAGAACAAGTACAGAAGTATGTTTATATACAAAAACATATACTCACAAGCACAGTAAGTCAAAATCATTGCAAAGTAAATCAGCTGAAGATGGAATTTAGTTCGACAAGTGTCTTATGAATACATTTTAAACCTGATTTTTTTGGTGTTTGTGTGGTTGGAGCAAAGGTATGGGAGTTAGGAATTAAAGGAGCCTATTAAAATGCTTATATCAGGGAAACTAAGACTAGCAGGAAAAAATCTGGCACATACTCATTCCCCACACATATGGAATACTCCATATCCATGGAGTATTTTCTTCATATTAGCTGTGAATTACTTCAGCCTCAATTTTGGAGGACAGAATTCTGTAGTTAAGACTGTACCTTAGACACACTTATGAAAGTGCCTGAGAAGACAAGCTATATCAGCTAAAATGTACTAAAATGTAATGCTCTCAGGAGGTGTAACTGAGAAATACATTCAGAAAAATATCAGGTCTGTAGGCCATGATTCTACCCTGTAGAAACATTGTCATGGATTTCAGTGTCATATTCTCTTCCAAGAACATGAACAGAGTTGCAGTACAACCTTTTTGCTTATGACTAAATGAAGAAACAGCAAGGAATTTATTAAAAATAGGGAAACTTTAATTAAATAAATAAGATTCGCTTTTGCTGGAACCATTGCATGACACTGTGTTTTGAGGGAGTCAGATTGTAACTAATTTTATTGCCTGGATATAGTGTACTACAACTATAATAAACAAAAGCCAACAAGAGCATCTCAACAGCTGTCTCCACTAAAACTGCCAGACCAGAAATTTTCCCTTCCCAACAAAGCTATAAAAGGTCCCCACAAAGTTCCACCATATTTTGGCTTCTTCAGCTATTCCATCTAGAACTACTGTTAAATAAATGATAATATAATGATAAGAGCCCATAATTCAACACCTTTTTCCTCTTATAAAACAATTTCTTGATATACACATTCTTCTGTGCTACATAGAAGTAGTTCTCCACAAGTTAACCTTTTAAATAAATTGAATGTATTTTGGACGGACAGCATTTTAACTATTACAGATAAACACTGCATATAAGCCTGGTTTACTGTTATGCAATAAAATATGCATAAATAAATAAAATATACATAAACATTTTCCTTCTACCATAACAAGTATGAGGATCAAGTAAGACAAAGCAGGATTTCTGAAGCTTTAGCTACATAACCCCTGTGGGGCTCCAATGGCTTAACCAACAAAAAATCATTATATGCAGGAGGCCAGGAGGTTTTCTAGCACATTCTGGTCTCAGGAAACTCTCATTCTTCCATTTTATTCATATGTGGAAGACAGAACACTACGTTTTCTGTCACTACCATCCATACGTGCAGTATGTTTCACTTGTAAAATACTGAACATGTACAGAGAAACCTATTTTACTGAAGGATAAAGGTATTTAGATGGCAGTGACTAAAACAACCATGATATTTCTAGGCATTAGGATAATATACATTACTTACCCTAGGAAAAGAATATTAAAGCTAAAAGCTGATTATTAGCATCAAGCACTTTTGCAAAGTGTACATGACCATCTGTCAGTGAGCTTGTAATGAATCACACAGGCAAACACAGTCATGGTGCAACATCACCAGAAGAGAAAAGACAAAGGCACCTAAACAATTTTTTTTTTGTACTCTGGAAAAAAGATCAAAGTAAAATTTTGATTGTGTTTTTAAATTATAACACAGTTTCCCCAAGTGCTGATTTTCTAGAAGTGCAAGATTACAGTTCAGATGATAATGTAAAAGCGTGTAATGCACATGTAATGTGTTACAATTGCAGCAAAGCAGAAATTTACCAAATCTACACCAATAGAACAATATAAACCTCTGTTCTTCCTAACAATTAATATTGGCTGCAAAGATGACTGGGCCTGGCTCTGTTGTTATTACCTATATACTAGTTTCAGCTTCCTTACTGCACGCTTTGCTTGCTCTTCTGGTACTTTATTATCACAATATTTCCCTTTTAAACACATCCTAGTGTTTCTTTTCATTTAAGAATCACTTCCTTTCAAGAAACTCTGAAAACAACCCAAAAGCAAACAAACAAAACCTGCATTTTTGGTTTATGAAATGTATTTTATGTTTATGTGCAGAGAAAATTCTGGGCTGGAACAAGCTGTCCTGTCAACACTTAAGACCTTCCTTTAGCAAAAAATTTACATTCACTCATTTTTCATTTCCATGTTAGTCCAAACTAGTCAAATGCAGAGAGGAAACTGGTGGCATACATCACAATTACCAGCAAAGTACCAGTGAAAAGTTTTTGTGACCAAAGTGTTCCAAGGCAGCAAGATCCTATTAGTGAGATATATGAGGCCATCGTACTATAAGCAAGGACTACAGAATGGTAAAAAGGAATTACAGAACTGATTTTTATCCTGAAAAATTAGCAATATAGATAAAACAGAGGTCTTTTTAGAAGCTAATTGGGGTGTTAAAAGTTATTTGTAAGTCATTGCAGAGCATAATTGTGCTCAAGTGCATAGATTAAGCACATCAGCCAGAGAAGCCACAGAAGTAGGTGGGTGTCCTTCCCAAAATGGGCTCCTGAGCAATAATCAGATGCATCCATGAAGTCCAACAGGTTTCTAAAACTGTTTTATCTTGGCTATTTTGTCTGAGTATGCTATGTATATCTGAGTATACTACATCTTTAAAAACAACTTTTGGATAAAATTGGCATTTTGACTCAGCATGTCTTTGTAAACTAACATTTAAAGGACGTATTCCACAAAAAACCATGCTATGTCTTCCTTCTTCCAGTTTGAGCCAATTTCCCTGGTATGGAAGCAGGATGTACTTCAAGTTCTCATGTCTTCACTGGTAATAAAGGATAAAATTAGTGCCAGGCTCAACAATCTGTCTTTATTAAATAAAAATAGTAATTTACATTTGCATCCTGAATATGTAAAATTTCCTTTCTTTCTTGTCTGTAGCAATGTATTGCATACAGGAATTATTCCAAGTTTCACAGATGTAACACAGACAAAGCAACAGCAGTGGAGTGCTAGAATATTGGAGAAGCAGCATATAACTTGCAGAAAGTGACAGCCTGGTAGGACCTTTTTTAACTTAGGGTATAAAGTGAGACAATGCCAAGTAGGTGATTTATGCCATCTCTTGTAATAGAGTCAATACTAATACTGCAAGCATGATAAATGAAGGTAAATATTCTCAGGTTCTTTCCATTAGACTGGGAGTTGAAGTGCTTAAAAAATCCTCCACATACATTAACCTGAACATTATAAAAGTTCTACCTGCAACCAGAGTAAGTTTTAGCAAGCAAAACATGTATGTGAAGGACACACAATTCCAGTTTAATGTGAAGTTTTCTACTGTATCTAAGGTGTTGAGATGACTTGCTTCTCATTAGGTATAACAAACACATACATGCCAATAAAAAGGAGTTGAACAGTATTAGATGTATAAATAGATACAAGAAAACAACATCTTGAAAGCAATGCCAAATATGTAGATGTTACCAGTACTTACTTTCGCATTCTGGAAATGTGAAAGGAAGGTCTTACAATGGGACTTTAGAATTTAGATTTCTGGGACTGCTAACTGAGCTATACAGAAATCAGGATTTTGGCTTTCAAAATCATGCTAAAAAAATATGGTTTTTATTTATTTTCCACCTTCTGTTGCCATTTTGCATAGGAACATTTTCATGCTTCTGTAACCATGAGGAATAGAATTATTTCCCCTAAATTTAAGCTATCATTTCTTAATCTAATTAGATCACAATCTAGACATAACAGACCAAAAGGCCAGAGTAACATAACCACTGGCAACACCCAAAAGCAAGGTAAGATTTTTCTTTTACCCCAAAACTTTTGAGCAAATGTGTGCAGTTTACATTTCAAATACAATCTAAACTACTCATGCACATAACATACTAAAAGGGTCTTAGCCTTTTTCTAGCTCGTGGATCAGAGATACATTCTTACCTAAAGATGCAAAGGGAGATATACTAGGATTTTTGGAAGCCTCTAAACCTACACTGAGAACCTCTAAAAATCTGTCATTCATTTATGAATATTAAACATTTTAAAGTTTTAACCACAAAGCATTTTAAAGTACAGAATACATGGCTATTCCAGCTCAGAGACATTGTTAAAAGTTGACTATAACAGCTGAGACCAGAGCAGAATATAAAAATTAAAAACAGAATAAGGATTTAATAATCACTTATTCCTCTGGTTTTATTATCCTGCCTGTAACTTTTATTTCTGCTGAGCTTGGCAGATGTCCCACAGAATGGGGGATGTCCAGTACTACACAGTCAAATCTTATGTCTTATATGAAAAGCATATGGAGTATGGCTTTCCACATATTTTCATTGAAACCAAGCTGGTTTTCAGATGCCTAGTAAACTGGAAAAATGACACAGTGCATACGTGGATAAAACCTTCGTGTACAGCAGATGCCCTACCAACTACAGGGTATTTGATGTCCCGTGTGCAGAGCTGTTACACAGTCCCAAACTGTCCTGTATTTCAACTAGTATTTAGGATTCACAGCTCTACTTTTATAGAAGAATATTGATTTTAAAAAAGAAGAAGAAAAAGAAAAGGACAAGATAGAAAATCCTCTCTCCCTTGTTTCTAATCCCGAATACTTCAATTTCTGTTTGGCTTCTCTTCACTAAAATTACTTCATTCCGCCAGCTGTGATATGGTGCAATACTTACTAAGCCATCTGCCAATTCATTTTTTTGGAAACAGGTGCCTCCTTCTGACATGGAAGAGGCAGAAAAGAGAATCTGATGAATGAACATTTAATTACTTTATGAACATTGAGAAATCAATGAAAGGGAACCAAGTGTCACTTATTGTAAACCCTGATTTGCACCAGTCAGGAAAGCCAATATTTTAAGTAGTGGCACCAGTCATGAAAGCCAATATTTAAGTAGTGGTAAATTGGAAGCTTGAAAATGCTTCCAATTATTTAACTAGTCTACAGAATGTTTGGTGAGAAATCTGTATCTTTGAAAAAAATTCTCACTGTGTAAAGCTAATGCAAATGGCAACTGCTGGAGGATTCACACATTCTGGTTTATTTTAAGAATACACTTGTATTTCAAATAAAGACAGTTCTTGGCTACTGTTCATGTAATTAACAGTTTTAAAAGCCTCAGGCCATCCTCTGTAAGCAGGAACAGGGTATCTGCAAATTACAATAATGCAGAACAGACCCACATTTTGTTTACTTCACCAGCTTCTGATCATTTTCCATGACAGACATGTCATGAAAAGGTCCTGACTGATATTAGAAAAGTCTTCGAAATGAGAAGCCCCCAGCTCACCTTTAAAGCATCACTTTTTTTCTTAGTCCTTGAGGCTACCAGTTTATTGAAATAGCTATCTTAAAAGCAAGTGTTACTTTTCTTTATTGGGTGTACTGTAGTCTAAAACTGTGGTCCAGCAGAGTTAGGTCAGAGGTGAGCGCAGATTTTCTGACCCCATTGCAGAACCAGCAAGGTAAGAAACATAAGAGTACAAAGGCAAAGGAGCCTACTTTACGTGAAATAAATGTTCCAAAATAGGGGTTTTAAAAGTAGAGAAATTTGTGGCTTATTAAGTTCATGATGTCCATGAAGTGCATTTTAAAAAAATTATTTACTGTAAATATGTTTAAATAAGTTTACTTTTTAAAAAAAATTCTGAAAACAAAAGTAGCAATCAAACCATTGAGAATTGAGAATAATTTGTCTGGCTGCAAACTTCTCAGTCAGCGACGAAGGTTTTCATGTGGGCAATAATAGTCTATGAAGCACAGTCTCACTCTGATGCTTTTAGCCATTGGAGTAGCTGCGTTCTTTTGCAAGTAACTGACGGAATTGATAGTATAAAATGAAGTTGTCCCAATATTGCAAAGAAATCTGAAACCATAATAATTTCCAATATTAAACCCACTGCTGCATTACATCGGAATAATTGTGCTTAACAGTTTGCAGGCATTTATATTAGCTTGTGCCTGATAGGTTTCATTTCATGTCTGTGAGAAAATGCAAGAATTATTTCAAATATATTAATTATAATTTTTATCATCTGAAGAGGGATTTTTTTTTCCTATAAGCACTTTTCACGTGGAGGTCCAACATAAACATTTTTCTTTCTTTCATCAGAGTGATGAGGTTTGATGAGAGAAATTAAGCGATGAAAAAGCTTATTAAATCACTTAATTCATACTGCTGCCAGTGCAGGATTTTCCATTTTTCAGTGTTTTGCCATCTGTATTACTCATACAACAGGGATTCCACTGCTTCTCATGAGAGGCTTTTCTACAGTCTCATAAATCTTAGCTTCAGAAGATATATCTTTATACTCTATATGAAATTAAAAGAAAGCTTAGGCCATGACTCCCTACAGTTTCCCTGCCTGCTGTAGTCCTGCCTGGAATACTTCACAGCTGGCTGAAAACTCAGTCCTTTGCTAGTCCATCCTTCCTCACCATGGGCTGCACTGGGGTTCCAGAACCCCAGTCCTTGCTTAAACATTTCTACTGACATTTACCAAAGGTATAGTGCTCTGAACCCTGCAAAATGTGGCTGCAGTGTAAAAGAATTATCTTTCCAGGGTGAAAATCTATTTAGACCCAATTTCTTACTGGCCTGTTTTTTTAAAAATCAATTCACAGTCCAAGTGAACCCATTACCAAAAGATAAGAGAGGCAAAACAATACAGTTTGGATACAATAGTCTGAAAACTGTAATAAAATGAAAAACACTGATAATATATTAACAACAGCACTTTAAGATGAGACAGTGAAACACATTTGAAATCTTGAATAACCATCATTTATTTCTGTAAGTTTCATGACATTCATTTCACCTAACTTCTGGTGCTGACATCTGATCTTCTTACCCAAGAGTCTCCTTCTGACCAACAGAGAGACATTTCTCTGACTCCACAAGGAAATCTTGGTTGACCTGATTTTTGCATTTAATCAAAGAAGGGCATCTTAACACCCTAAACAAGGATATAATCTTCATTAATGCAAAAAGAAAATATTCTAAGCTGGCTGAGTTAGGAGATACTGTAATTTCATGACATCACCTAGTAAATATTTCAATGTATGGATTTCGCTTCCTAAAAATGACACTCAAGTGGGTGAACAGGCAAAGGAAGGCAGAAATTAATAGAAGAATATCAGCTGATAACTAATTTGATGAACTAGAAATTAAGTTATTTATATTCAAGAAAAATGCTATTCACTGGACATTGCTATTAAGGCTCAGGCCACATTGCTGAAGCAGTAACAAATCAGAATGTTTCATTTAAAACCAAAGGTGAAGCTTTATTAGTTATTCAAAATAGAATTTGATCACAGATTTGACTGAAAAAATTGACATAAAAATCAAGTAAAAATATACAACTACAAGCAAGGTGTTCTATAATCAAGTCATACTCAAGCTAATAAGCTAAGATTGAACTATTTGATTTGTAAATAAAAGTCACTCTGGCTGTGGCTAGCCTGAATGTGGATTCCCCTCCAAACAATATAGACATCACCAATGTTGTCTCCAAATTTCCTGTACATATATTTCTAGTGAGACAGCATAAAGATTTTTAAAGATTTGAAATTCCTGTGTAGGGAAATTACTCAAGTAATAATTCAGATTTAGATAAAAGTCCAGTAAAAGGACTTTCTAATTGGTTTATGTTGGGAAGAAAATATACCAGTTTAAAAACAGGATCAGAGATCTCATAAGAGATTTGATCTTGTCTACATATTCCACTGGAGATGGAGGATGATCTTTCAAGCAAAGGATTTGGAGAGATAAAGAACAGACTTACTCAGACAGTGATGTACTTACATTAATATCTACAGAGCAATAAGTTGTATGGAGGCAAGGACTCCAAACTCAAAGAAGCCCTAATCTCAGTATCTGTATGCAGCTAAATTTTGTCCTGTCCCATCATGGGTTCTGATGCCTCACTAACCAGGGAAAATAACCCACTTTAATCCCTTCCTTTGCTTGTACAGCAGTGGGACCAACAATAAAAAGAATACCCAGTTTTTGTGGCAGAATCAGCAAGAGGGTGGGCAATGTTTTTGAGAACTGTTACTGAACTATATTTATTAGTACTGAAAAAAGAAAATATTTATCTTTACGAAGTGCAAAAATAGTTTGCAGTTGCTCTGTCCTCTTCAAATTACACATCCATAATACAGTTCAACAAATATGAATGTATGAAAACATGCTGCAAATATTTTTGTTGCACTCTACATAAAAAGGTTAGTGCATGTACTGTATTTTTTTCTTGAGGGAAACAGATGTCAGGAACTAGGTACCTTACTGTTGCCGTAAATGTCCTCTCCCTCTCTGAAAGCGTTGTTTATTCCTCTTACACAATTTTTCACTTCCTTTTCATTCCCTCTTTGACATCAGTTTATCTTTGAATTCAGATTCTTAACTTGAATATGCTCTTCGGAAGTATGACATGCTGTTATTATCAAATAAGTGTGCTATTACCAGATGAGAGAACCTTCCTCTAACCTGCATGACTGCTTACAAGAGGAAGGATTTAAATCACAGGGACTGGGGTGATTTGTAAGGCTATCTTACTGTCAACTGCTTAGACGTGTTAAAAATACATTCCTTTAAACAAACAGCACATGCATTTTTCTTTAGGATGTCAGTAAGGCAGATTTCTCATTTTCCAAAAGCCTTCTGGATTCTCTCAAAGTCTGCTGCCTTTTCACGTCAACATAATACAGCACTCACATAATACAACAAAAGTCAAAACCTTACATAAAGATTTTAGGTTTAAATTGTCCAAATGCACAAAACTGAAATTAAAAAGACATTTTTCAAAGCATTGAAACAGCATATAAGCATACAGAGTAAGAACATCTGTTAAGTTTTTCACTTATAACTCTACAGTAAAGAGTAAATACACAAATGCTATGGTAACAAATTTTAAAAACAGGTTTTAAAGGCTTTTCTAGAGCTATTTGCTACACATTAGCACACAAGAGATTTCATTCAGTTTCAAACCAATGATAACCTGCTTAAACAAGTGCTATACTATGCTTTGCCCAGTATGGGAGATAGACAGGGCACAGCACTTAACATTGTCAGATACTCAGCAGTGCAGTTGTAAGATCCTTAACATTAGCTGTAATTTCCATGTTAGATTTGAACTCATGCTATTTGAGTTTAAGATGTAAATTACACTTGTTACCAGCTTAAGTTTGCTGTCATCACATAGCTCTGAAGAGAGTAAGCACAGCCTTTGGGCACTACAGCCAAACTATATAAAAATGTTAAGGAGGAAGGACACATAGCAACTATTCTTCATAATCCTGGGACTCACTTCCTACTTCTGTATGTGGATGACTCATCTTTCAAAGATTAAAATAACATTCATTATTAGAAAATGCTCACAGTGAAAGACACTACCATCTGTCCTACAAACAGGAACTTCATTAATGCACAGTGAGAGTATTCTTAGATATGTGCCTACATTATTTGTATAGACTAGAGTTCAGTAGATACTTGTGAATTCTACTTTAGATATCACTTGAAATTTTGGACTGAAAAAGGAACTCACTATAAAAGTAATGAAATGGCAGAAATAAGAAGCATTTTGTATTTAAAGGTTTGGAATGTTGAAGTGATAATGACAAGAATTAGAAAAACCCCATTAATTCATGTTATTGTTATTACTCAAGACGTGATACCATAAAGTCCCAACCTAAATTAACATGACCAATTATATTTTAGGTACAGTAGCATCAACAACATACTAAGCACACAGATATATATAGGTATAATTATGTATATATAAAATATAGAATGTCTTTTAATGTTAATACAATCTCAATGAAAAAACCTTGAGAAAATGTTATATTAAAAAAAGTGGGACACCAAAGTAAGTCTATAATTTGAAAATATGATCGCATTAAATATCCAATTATCTGAGAAAAGATATTCCAAGTTTAACCCAAGACAGTCCAGGAAAGCCAATCCAGCCAGTGGCTACAAAGAAAGCAATGAAGCTGACATACTGGTAGGAGAGGTGCTGAATTTAGACCTTCTGAATTTGAAGCAGTTAAGTACATCATCTACTTGTGTGAAGCTCTGGTGTCTAACTATCCCTATGATAGCAAAGTTGAATGTAATTTAGTGAGGCAGAACTAATATAACAAGCTTCATAAGCAAGTCACGTTTCAAACATTAAGGAGTAGCCAGACAGATTATGTTACAAAATTCAATATGTTGATGATAAGGACCAAGATAGGAATTTTAGACACATTAATGAAAGCATAGCATCAAAACAGGGAGAGAATAAAACATCAAAGAAACAACGGAAACATAACTTGCAGATTATAGATTTAAATGCATTGAAGGATGGTGGCAGTATCAATTGCTAAAGAGAAAAAGGGAGCATGCAAGCATTTCCAAGGGAATACACAGAGTCTGGTTTTGGCTGCATTATGCTTCCACTAGTGCTGTGACATCTAGGAAAAATACTGTGTACTGAAATGATGGATTGGATGTTACAGGGCAAGATGGGAACAAACAGACTGAGTCACCAAAACAGAGTGGTAACTGAAATTTTCAGTGGATCAGATTATTGACCTCTTGTCCCTTCAGCAAAAGTACAATATGAGAACTACTGGGCAAATGCCCTCCCTTGTAAGGAAGGGCACTCAAAGGAGACGTGATGGAACGTCAGAGATGGAACATAAAGATGATTATGAATTCACAAGATGTTACACCAGATGTTCTGAGTGATTAGAAATAAGCTGCAGCTGAGAAAGTGAGTGGAATCCTGAGACTTTGTTAAAGAAGTCATGAGAGACTGGTGCAGAAGCTCAGACTAAATAGAAAAGATAATGAGCAAATGGTGGGGAAAATAGGAATGACTGGTAAGATATTAACATTAATTTTAAAGTGCTAAAGATCTGAACTGTGAGTCTTGATGAAAAGAAATGGTCTGGCTTATAGGAAAACATAATAATCTGTCATACCTCTCTTTCAAAAAGAGTGTAAGATCTAAAAATGGACAAGATTTTCAGCAGATTAAAAGTCCAATAGGGTCCTGGATCCTGTCCCCTGTTTTTCAAGTTACAAGTTCATGAGCCTTGTCCTTGTTGACATTTGTTCCTGAGAAAAATGCTAAACTACTCACAGTGAAAGAAAGTATTTTGAAGACAGCAAATGGAACTATCATAAACTAATTTTGAAGTACCAGGAACCAAAGGTGGGGACTTAACACTGAGTGACAAAATGTGAGGAATGTAAATACCAGGAATATATAAAATACTTTATTAATTTATTCCATGTTTCAGATGATTTTTCATCTCAGATTTGATTTTGAAGTAACATATTCTCACATTACAGCATTTTCATTTATATATGTAGATCAAATATCCCTGTAAGAATGCAGCACCAAGCTTAATTGTTTACATGGTTTTGCCCTTAGTTTGCACATATTTTATTATGTAGTTTTCCCTTCCTAAAATGAGAAAACTGCTGAAATGAGAACTTATCTACTAAATCAACATCTTGAAAGTTTTAGGTGGCAAAGTTTGCAGATAGCAAACTAAAGCCAAGTCAACATTTTCTTATATTACTTAAAAAGTTTATATGCTTCCTTTTCTATCAGAGATCTCACAAGAGCTCTGTATCTGTCAAACAGAAGCTGTGCAGCTGTAAGTAAAATGATAATTGGAAAGATAATGTTAGTAGAATTCAGGCATCTCTCTCAAAGCAGCCTAGTCATATGCTGTAGGGAAGAAACCCAGGACTGGCTGAGTAAGGGAATTTACTGTTTCCCAGGAAAGGAAATTGCCTGCACACATCTGGCAAAATGTTCTAAATGTTTAGTTTTGACAAAATATACATTTCAGCTCTGCTTATAAGGTGAGTTCTGTAGATCGGGTATCTTCTTTCTAAAAAGGGAAAGATTTAATTTGTACTTTAAATATACCAATCCACTACTTGCTATTTTATGGCATATACTGTGTACACTCAGCTCTAAAGCAAGCAGGAACTCACAGGCTAAAAGCTATATTTTAGTTTACAGAAAAAAATATATCATGAATGTAAATACAACACAGATTATCGACAGCAGAAATGAAAGATGAAGAGAACAACGAACATGAAAGAAATACTGAGAGGATGTGACTAGTCTGAATTATAACTTTTTATTCAGTTTCTGACATTTATAAGACTCCATGGCAAATTATTTAAATTCCTCCCTACTTCAACCTGTCTAACAAAGAAATGGTCCTTCTCGTAACTGACAGGGGATAGATGTTCTCAGGCATTCAGTTTTCAGAATAAGCCCTCCCCTTCAAGCAGACTTGTTATAATGCCTCTAAGGCTCAGTAAAAAGGCTGTATTCAGGCATCTTCCTTCCTCTTCCTCAGATTTCAAGGACAGAAATGGATTTAACTTGCCTTACTTTTCACACCAGTTTTTTAAATTTAGCTATTACTACTTTCTTTCCCCCTGAACTCTGACTGGCTTTGACTCCCTGGAGAGGCAGAGAAGACACTTCCTCCTCCACAGCTGGGAAAGCTGCTCTCAAGGGATAGAAAGGGTGAAGAATCATAATCTACTGCTCCAAAAAATGCACCAAATACGGCACTATGCTGTAGTGAAGAGTTAAAGGGATGGGTATTTATTTCGTTGGCAAGGGGAACACTCACTGACTTTCCTGGACAGTGGGGAAGAGCACCTCATTAAAGCAACATGAGTCCATTGGACTCAGATGGAAAAGCAGCAAAACCCTCTCTTGCTTATGTGTGTGGGGTGGGTTGGATTCCAGTTACTGCCCCTACAGCCTGGGATTATCAGTTAAAGGTTGGGGAAAACATTACTATGGTGAACCTCAGGGTGTTACTCCAAGAGCTGGATGAGAAGCACAGTGAGTAGTAGCTAACTGGTGGTGCCTGCTGTGCTGATAAGAGTCTTCCATTAGGAGTTTGTTGTCACTTCTCAGAATAATACCTGTGCTTTCTGTACCTTTTCCCCGAACTGCAGACAGCTGCCACAGCAACTGGCCGTTTGTCATTCATACATTCACTCACTCATTCACAACAACAAAAAAAACCAAGACACAAAAACCAAACCCAGCTTAAAACACAGTAAAAGGTGAACTTGTTTCTCTCTCCAGTATTCCTACAACCACAGTTCTCCCTAGTGGAGGCCCAAGATACAGCAAGGCTTCCTAGGCAGTCTCCAAATTCAGTTTTGCTCCTGGCCTCATTACAGCACAAGGGCCTCCCGGGGTCATGCTTCGGCCTTTCATAAAGGAAAACAGGCTCCAGTTCAAACCTTTAGAGACATTCATCTCTCCTCCAAAACCCAGCAAAACTGAGCTGCCAGATTACGATGGTAATCTGACTCACTAAGGTGGAACACAGATGGCAAACTTTATAGCCAGTCAAAAACTACTGATTTAATCAAGTCTCTCATGGAGATCCTGTCTAATGAACTCTCAGCAGATTCTCCCTTAAATCTTGTATTTTATGTGTGTTCAGTCCCTTGAATAGAGCTCTAATAATTAAAAAGAAAACTTTTAAAAGACTACACTGCTCAGTCTCATATTTTCACTTAATATCTAACTAAAGAATAAAAAAAAATCCATGACAATATAATCAGAAAAATAAAGGTTATCCTCCAGTTCTTCCTCATTAAGAGACAGATATTTTCAGGGCTGGAGCAATCTAATTTTCAGCACTACTCTGTTGAGTATAAGCACATGGTGGTAAAAGGAAGGATGACTAGTAAAATACAGCCCTGTATTTATTTGGGCTAGCTGTGCAAGGAAAACAGGGAACAGACCAATTTAAGGACAAAACGTAATGGGAAATTCCTATTTAACTTAGAAAATTAATTTAAGTACCCAAATAACAGAAAATACTGCGTTGGAATGTCTGGTTAGATACTTAGAAATGCTTCACAGAGTCTAGTGCATTAATCTAATGGTCTGTTCTGTCTTCATTGGATAACAGTAGTTTGGTCAAGTATCTTGCAAAACAGTTATTCACATGGAATGAAACATTCTTTCAAAGACTTCAATACACTGAAAATTAGGTATCAGTATACAAGTTTGAAACTTTGTTACCAATGCAAGTAGCTGTCACATTAATCTTCTTTGCTATTGCAATACAAATTTGAAGGGATGGAGAATGCATAGTTCATATACCAAATACTCCACATACATACATTTTGTTGCAAATAATCTTGGCTGTTCCAAACATATTCCTCTGTTTCCTCTGGTTAGAAGGATGAACAATGGCACATGACTACTCCGCAGGAAAAAAATCTGACATATTTGTTCCACTCATCATAGTCCAAATATAATCAGAATGTTTCTGGAATTCTCCAGAATTAAATTCTAGGGATTTTCCTTTTCAAAGATAACTATGTAAAGAAAGATCAGCAGCTTGCAACAGTCTAAGACATGAATTTTAACTGCTACAATTATTTTTGACAACCCCTGAACACAAATTCCATGATATAAAAAAGTAAAGCCACATTAATACACTATATGAGATAAAGCAAGTTGTGTAAGAGTCTGTCCTAAGAGATCCTGAGACATGCTGGGATTTTCCTTGAATATGAGAATACTTTGGTCAGTAATTCATGTTAGTTTGACTAGCACGGCATTCCCTTTGTTTATTTTAATTAAGAAAAATCTATAGTTTCCAGATTCAGACCAAGCCAAAATCTCAGGCAGTTTGTCTTCAGGAGTCAGTATCCTCTCATGCTGGTTTCAATAAGACAATTTCTTCTTACAGAGAAATAAACTTTCCCAAAATTTCAGTGGAATGGACTCTTTCCCAGGGCCTGGTAAGGTGGCTAGTAATTTTCCGCTTTTTCAAGATGACCGATCATTGCGGAGACCATGGGAGTTGGGAAGTAGGGGAAGCTCCATTTTACTCTCACAAATACATTTCAAATACTTTATTAGAATTTCCCTCCCCTTTTACGGGTATTTCCCACTCCCAAGGGCACAGAATTGGGCTAGGGAGAGCTAGCAGGATAATTCCTATTCAGCCATGCCACTTCCTGAGCCATGCCTTACTGCCACCACCTCTGGATAGTTTTTCCTCTTCCAGTCCCAGCTGGCTTGTGATTTCAACTTCTTTTATTAACATTAGCACTTCCAAAGTTAGCCATGTCATATAGACAAAAAAAAAAAAAAAAAAAAAAAAAAAAAAAAAAAAAGAAAGAAAAAAAAGCCTTTCGAATAATAAATATAAAACTTGTAAACGCTTAACTCTTGAAAGACATGCCTAAAAATGAGTATTCATCTCAGAGATTCAGTAAAATACAAAGTCTGTGTTAAACTGAAAACCCCTAATTACCTCCTCTCTTGTTCTCTTTGCAAGAACGTACCCAAGCCTGCTTCCGAATGCATGGGACAATGTCTTTCTCTGTAATTCCACAATGTATTAAACACCAACTAAATTACGTCTTGGTTCAGCACATTTTAAAGAATATAAATTAAGAACAAACAAGCCCACGGACTTCGCGGGGGGGAGGGTGGAGGTTGAGGGGAAAGAGCTTAAAAATGATTACCATTGCAAATAATTTACTAGTATAGTTGGAGGCTATCGGAACTGATTGCTCTGTCTAGGAAACTCTTAATGAGAGCCGTGCTGCAGGAATTCGCAGGGGTCCTGCCGCTGCCGGCTCCTCCCTGGGGTTTCCTCTCGCCGCCCCGCTCCCGCCAGCCGCCGTGCGGTGCCCCCCGGCACGGGCGAGCCCGGGAGGGAGGAGCGGCTCCGCTCCACGTGTGCCTGCTCCTACCAGCTCCTGCTATAAGGGCAGGGGAGCGATTGACTCGGGTGGCGAGGCGGCGGGGGCGCGGCGGAGGAAGGCAGCGGGCCAGGCGGGGCCGGCCGCAGCTGCTTCCCGCGCCTGACAGCTGCGGGCACGGCGCGGGAGCGGCCGCACCTCCCGGGCCGCCGGGGGCAGGCAGGCAAGCCCAGCCCTCGCCTGGCGGCACATGGCAGCGGGGCGCTCGGCTGCGCCGCAGGTTAGCTAGGGCCGGGCTCTGGCCAGCGCACCCAGGCTCTCTAGGTCCGCCGAGTTTCCGCAGGGATTAAAATGCAGCTGGCCGCCTGCTTCTTTTTGGGCTGCGGCATATTCTTAGCTTCAGGATACAACTCCTTCAGTAAGAGCATGGAGACGATAGGCAAGAAGCAGTACCAGGTTCAGCACGGGTCGTGCAGCTACACCTTCCTTCTGCCTGAGGCGGACAACTGCCGCTCCTCGACTCCGTACGTGTCCAACGCGGTGCAGAGGGATGCACCTCTGGACTATGATGATTCAGTTCAAAGACTGCAGCTACTTGAGAACATCATGGAAAACAACACTCAGTGGCTAATGAAGGTAGGGGAATATAATTTCGATTCCAGAAACTTAACATCCTGTTATCTGTTTCAGTGTGACTTTTTTTTTTTTTCTTTGAACAGTGCCTAAATTCACCGAGTGCATTGTCTAAGCTAAATTTCTGAATTACCTTTCAGCCAAAAGTTGCTTTGAAGTCTGGGAACATAATTTTAACTAGAAAGGAAGAGTGAACTGCACAGTTCTGCAGAGATTGTGCTTTAAAGTTTGTAATTACATTTGAGTTACTTGGACAAATTACATACACAAATGGACTTTGGGCATGTCTGAAGTTTCTGACATGCGAGAAGCATCTACTAATTTATAACGAACTGGCAGGGGCTATTTTAGCTCTATTTAAAACATATAGAATGTACCTTTATCGGAGGCATGCCTGAAAAATATTATCTGAAATGTGATTTCAAAACTTGGATGCATAAATTAACCTCTTAAAACCCACAAAAAAAGAACTGTAGTTCCAGCAAAGACTGCAAGTCAGACTTGCAGTGAAATTAGCCTTGTGAAGTGATAGAATTTCAGGAAAATTCTTTAGCGGATATCCTTTGCATCTTTGTAACACTTTCAGTGAAATGTACAATATTCAAGGGAAAAATAGTCTGGAAAAGGTGTTGCAGATATCACAGAACTTCCTTTAGTGCAATTCCATTGGAACTAAGGGAAAATGACATGTTTATTACCGAAATGGCAACATTTGTAACTGAAAGAGCAGAAAAAAAATTTGCAGCATATATTCCTAATATTACTGGAGAATAAACCTAATCACTATTTCACATTTTTATAGAAATTCATTTGATTCAAAATGCTACGCAGTTCAACAGATTTTGACTTAAAAACCCTTTATTTCACTACTACCTGGAAAAGTGTGATAGTATAGTCTAATTGCACAGTATTTTTAATGAAAATTTATATTTTGTACCAAGATGCCTGTCTTCTAAGTGATAAATGTTTTGAGGACTTGGCATTGTATTTCCCACTAAGTGTTCCAGTGATGCCATTATGGTTTCTTCATAGTGAAAGAAATCTGCGTTGCAAATGGAGAGAATTCAGTTTTTTACAATGAATAGTCATTTCATACATAGTTATAAAATAATTTTGCGTTAGGGTTCACTATTCTCATCAGTTACAAAGTTACAGAACTCCTGTGATACAACCAATGAAACCTGCTGGCGAATTTGTGAGTGTTAAAAGTCACATTCCAAAACAAACAGTGCAGGGTTTTCATCAACCTGAAAATGAGCCTTGAAGCTTAAATCCAAAATGCATACACTTGAAGGCTCCAGTGTGGAACTCTAACTCTCTCTTTATATGTTTAGGATGCTTAACTTAGAGACACAAATAATGTCAGTTGAGTAGTTTTTGTTTTTTTAAACAGGCAAACTTACTTTCCTTCACTTACTTACGTTTCTACTTATTAATTTACAGTGCTCACCATTGTAATGTCAAGACCAAAATTAACAGATGTGCAATGCAGGATGAAAACCACACAAAGTAGAATAGTTTAATCTACCCAGCTGCTAAGCAATTTCCTAACATAAATAGTAAAATCACACAACACTTCAGTCCTAAATGCCACTTAAGTAGACAAACACAGTATCATAAGTGGCATCAGGTAAACAGAAACCAGTAAGCAAATTCCAGCATCCTTATTTAGTAAAAACTATGCTTTTTCCTGTCAGTTCCTGGGAAATCAGTGCCAAGAGGAACAGGATAAGTATCTCTGACCCATTCTTTGGGGAATCAAAAGACAGATTCTGATTTACAAGACAGAGAAGTGTTTCTCATAATTGAGCAAAGACTTCTAAATAAGATGCTTTAGAACAGCCTGTTGGGGTTTTTTTTTCCCTAGCTCTTCCCCAGCTAAACATCCTGTAAAATATCTGCTGTTTGCCTTTTTCACTATTTTAACACCTGCTCTCTATGTCATCTGTTTTGTTCACAAAGAGCCTCCAACAAAAAGTAGCTTTTCCTCAGATTTACTTTGCTAGAGACACCTGGTCTGCAAGTGAAGATAAAAAGCAAACAATAACCTTTAAAGTTGCTTACAGCGTTTACTTGTTTTTTTAAGGTCACTAATACGCATTCTCAGGTTCATATTTCAACCTCCCAAAATATCATGCAAGGTCAGTCAAGGTGGGGTGAAAAAATTATATTTGCTTATTTTTTTAGTGTATTGAAAGTGCAATACAAGATTGCTTTTAAAAATAACCTGGCATTTAGCTTCTCAGCAATTGCACAAAAACCTTCATTAGGTCTTGCTCTTCAAAATTTATTTTTGTTCCTTTAAGAGGCAGAACCTGTCTTGTTTTAAAGTTGTGTAAAATATACATTACAAATTTCTAGTGTGAATTAACCTTTAAACATTGTTCCTGAAATATTGCACATCCCCAAACACTTTTACACACCTCCCCCTCTCCTGCCTTTAATCCATCAACTAAAGGAAATGTTCTGTTTCTGAATGAACACGGGGCTGTATGAATGGAACAGCATGGGAAGTGTGCGCTTCATCTGCTTAATGGATAAACACAATGGGAAGAAAATGAGTTAGATACATCCAGGTTCTTTTCTGATCTGCTCCTGCAGAGGAAGCAGAAGACTTTTTTCTACAGTTACTACAAATTGCTTCTTCATGAAAACACACTTTTTTCAATCTGAACTTTAATAGTGCTTTATGCCACTATTGTATGTGCCATATGTAAAACTGGGGAATGTCTTTTGAAAAGCAGATTATGTTTAAGCATTCAGATGACAAACTAGAACAAACCACTATTCCACCTAATCCACTCTTTAGCACTAAGCCAGTAAGTGATACTGCGAAGCAAAGGCCAAAACCCTAGATCAGCTGTGCAGCAATATACCTGAAATGAACTTTCCTCTTTGACTTTTCCTATCTTGGGATCAATTTGTTTACTGAAGTGTAAGATTTTTCCTAATGTGTGTGTGAGCAGGGAGAATAAAGCTTTCAATAATAAAATTTTCAATTAAGTTGAGATCATAGTGGGTTGGTATGCAGCTGAGATACAAGAGTGAAAATATTAAATATAGACATATATGTTGGCTATTAACTTTGGAACTTTTTATATAAACCACCAGGTTTTCAGATATTCCTAAAAGACATGCAATCCCTTAGGGTCAACAATTAAATTATTTTTTTGTGAATAAATGGCAGCTTCACCATTTGGATCACAGCACTTGTACTCAAGGAACTGCATTTTTTTCAGATATTAAGACATTGAAATAACTGAATGCTGACTTGAATTTGCTTCTTAGTAGAGTGACTGGATCCTATGACTCAGGAGACACTACTGTCCAAAGCAATAGTGTAAAGGAAACTGGTCCTATTTTTCTTAGTCTTTCCTGTTACAAACAGCTGAAAGCAATGTATGATCAAATTGATGATAGCATCTGGAATATAGGTGATTTATTTGTAGTTTATCAGCAGATCAAACGTCTAGAAAATAAAAATCTGTGTCAGGAGTCAACACTTAAACCCAGGATCAGAGCTTCATCCTGAACCATCCCAGCAGATTAGGAGGGGGATGCACTGCTCATAGAAATGCAGTATCTTTGGGTACTCTTAACTGAGATTCATTTTCCCTTGTCTTGATACCCTGAAAAATTATCATTATTGTTGTACTAAATGTCATTTGCCAAATACAAAAAGATACTTTGACATTCTGCCATCCAAAGCCATCTGCACACGATGGATAAGGACAAATACATTGAACAGTGTTGGATTTTGAAGTATGAAAGAGATGATTCTGACTCTGAATCCTGCATTCCTTTCTTAAGTACTGCTTCTATTTTTACTTATTGTGAAAAGTGCTTGTTTCTATCTATCAAAGATGTATTTCCTAAGCAAAAGAATACTGGCAGGACTCAAAATACATTCTTACTTTCAGATTAGTATGTTACCAGTTTCCACACTACTCTGGATGATGTAATTATGGAGTTTATTGTTGTATCTCCTGAAGGTAAATTTAAGTGAAAGGATTTGAAATTATGTTTTTCGCATGTGTTTAAAAAGTGTGTTGTAGAGACCATTTCTGCATCATTCCACAAATACCAAATTGGTGATACAGGAATTAAATTGTACAAAATCAACAAAGAAGATGAGATTTTCTTGTACAGATCCACAAGACAAAATTGAAATAGAGAATTCACCTTCTTCAAGATGTTATCAGTAAAAAATGTGATAAATAGAGGCTTGTTTTACAGAACCAGTCTCTTGCTAGCATTCAAGATACATTTTCCTGTGCTTTGTTTGTTATTAACGTGATCATAAACTTGTATCTTTGACTAGTCCAAACAGCAAATTGGGAGATTTTCTCCATCAGTTATTGACATCAAGTGCTTAATTTCCTCTTTTTCTTCCTTTCTTTCCCTTTTCCTTTTCTTTCTTCAAGTGTACATATAGGAAATGAGCTTGAAGATGCTTGAATTGCCAGTTTCTAGTCCTTTTTGTTTGCATACCCACTTAATACATAAAATTTAACAGCATAACCTTTTAGATTATCTTTGATACTTTGTCAGAGGGACTGAAGTTGAGAATGGTGTTTCTTTAACAATTATTTTTACTGCTCCTTTTTTCTTGTTAATTATGAAAAAATTCAATAATTTGCATCTCACCTTAATTTACGAAGTAAAACAATATCACTTGCTTGATCCCTAAGCTATCATATATGTATTGCTTAGAATGGAAGTTACCCATTTCTAACCTTCAAAATATGACAACTAGTACCTTTAGTGACTGTTTAATACTGTCCTTCACATCCTACAGTATTTGCTTTTGAAAATGTACCATATTCTTTGATTTACAATACTAATCAGCTTAGCTAACTATTATTTCTTTAGTAACTTTTTACATACTTTAATGCAAGAACTTCCTGCTGCATCTGTCATTTCATGGGCTTCTACACAGCTCTGGCTGAAAGCCAGGGTGGGGGAAAAGTGAGATGGTCTTCCCCCACTATTATTACAGGGCTAGACATGCAAAATATTGCCAACTGATTTAGAGAGACAGTCTTAAATCTCACATTAGTGTCTACAACAGAGGTGCCACTCTTGGATCTTTGGAACTTCGCAAACCCAGAGTTTCACCAGGTACCTCAGTCTATATTAATTAGCTTCCTAGAGTAAGTTCAATCAGCCTCTTCAGCCTGAGAGAGACAAATAGAATAATGGGAAAACTTCACAAAAATCCCCCTGGAAGAGGCAGATTTATTAGCATTGCTGAAGAACTTACAAAAGCTAGCATGCTGTATGACTCTTATTCTGAAATACTATTTTAGCACTGAAATTTGTAGGCCTGAGAATCCAGAGACAATAGGTAGAAGGTAGAACTGTGGACTAGACTGCAAATATTATATGAATATATAGATAAACATTATGCTTCTCACTTGTTAAAAAGCAGCTTGAGTACAAGAGTCAAATCAGGATCGATGGCTTTTCCATAAGACTTTGGTGTCTTCCTATTCCCACATCCTGACAGAATCATAGAACTGCAGACTGGTTTGGTTTGGAAGTGATCTTCAAAGATCAATTGGTTCCAACCCCTCCTCTATGGGCAGGGCTATCTTCCAGATCAAGTAGCTCAAAGCCCTATCCAGACAAATCTTGAACACTTCCAGGGATGGGGCATCCACAACTTCTCAAGGCAACTTGTTTCAGTGTGTCACCACTCTTACTGATTATAAAAAATAAAGTCTTCCTGGAACTGGAGATTCAAGTTGTACTTCTGAGAAAAATGGTTCTAGCACCTAGTTAACATGTTAAAGGAAACCTTAAGGATACCTGTACAGACTGCATAAGGGAAAATGGGAGAAGATGGCTCTTAAAAAAAAAAAAAGTATATACATAGTAGCTGAAACAAGGATGTCATGCACAGAAAGTATTTTGGTAGTGCAAATGCACCCTAGGAACTATCTCACTAGTAATAACAGTGAAAACAATGTGTCAGTGGACCCTAAATATCACTAGATCCCTCAAGAAAAGGAGAGTTTCTATGGCACTGAACAAGAAGTTTCAGAAATAAGCACTGACAATTTTATCTGCCATTTTATTGTTTGAATTTCTCAGATGAGCAAAATATAAACCAGAGGTGGGAAAATAATAGGAACCTTAGATAATTTAAAAAGGCAAAGCATTTGGAGAGAAAAAAAGTACAGCATAGTAGTTTAATACCTGGAAATGCTTTAAAGATATGGCACCTTACACAGCATTAAACCAAGTAACCTAATAACCCTTTAACAGTAAGTTAAAAATGGCTTTACAGCTGGAAATACTGTGATCATTTAATTTCCTTGACCAGACATATTTCTAGGAAATGGGGCAGAGGGAAAAAGAATTTTATTTATTCTCTAGTGAGAATAAAAAATACTTTTTGGTGAACCTGATGTCTATTCCAAGTAAACAAAGCTCAGAGGAGATGTTAAAGAATTCTTCAGGTTACAAAATCCAGATCTATGTTTTGTATAAAAAAATCCCACACCTACATGGTTCTGCAAACACTCACTCTGTCAGTTTTTACGCTGCCTAGGAAAAGACACTACTACTCCTTAAAAGCTTTTTTACAAAAAGTTCTTACTTTGTTCCAAGTAATTACTGAAAATCCTGTTAGTTTTAATCTGTTTATGGAACAGGTTAACCCTAAAATTAAGATGTTGTTTACAAAGCTCAGCAAACATATCCTACAATTTGTATGATTAAATGATATCTATCTGTTCCCTTTCCAGCTTCCAGCAAATTATGGCTTAGTCTGAAGAGAGAGAGCAGGAAGCTACAGGAACTTTTCTGCTGTCTTTATACGGCCCATATGAAGCTTTATCAGTTTAGCTAACAAGCTTCCAGGAGCCTACTAAGGTCATAAAAAAGTCTTACTACTAAAAAGAGAAGGCTGATAGAATATGCAATCCTCTCTCTTAACTTCTCTCTCTGTAGATAAAAGTATGGATGGAAATCTAGTATTCTTCACAGCCACACTATTCACAGAAGCTGTAAGGAAAATATTTTCCTCTCTAGATGAGTAAATACTTCAGAATTCTTAGATGGCAGCAACTTTTTTCCCAAATCTACTGTCTCTGGAGATTTCTTGTTAAATCCAAGCAGCATGTAAGTGTCCTAGCTTTGCTCAAACTCCCTTTAATATTGTAGGGAAAAAAATTATCTTTTTAGTTTTCTACTTGTATTTAGGTCTCAAGCATCATGTTAGAGTTCTAAAATAAAAACCCCAACTGTACAGAGTTCCTTTATCCTCTGGGGAACAACATATCAAATTTCTGTCATTGATTTTGCTCAGGTATTAAAATCAGTGTGTTGTGGTAACACAACTGAGAGCTTAACACACTATTTTATTGAACAGCTAGCTACAACAACTTAAATAATAACTTTCCAAAAGGGTGAAAAAAAGCCTTGCTTGACTCATTACAGCTCTCTTAATATTAGCAACTGAAATGCTTTTAATAGGCATTCAATTTTTAGACTGTATAGTATCCTTTAGTAATATAAATATCAAGAGATTGAAACTGGCTATGTGCATTTCAAAATCTGTACTAAAGCATTGATGAGAACCAGAGTAGTTCAGTATAAAATCAAAACTATCATATTAGAGCATTCCAGGGTGGTACAGCATAATCACTCACACAACTGCCATAATTTGTGTACTTCAGAAGCAATGTTTTAGAATGTTTTTAGAATAAACTGTTTGTCAAAACCACAGGAAAGCACACAAAGCAAACATTTGATCTTTGTCACTCCACTTAAAAGAACTTTTTTACAGGGAGAAAATCTAAACGTTCTCATCTTTGGAGAAAATAATTGTATCCATTTAAAAATAGTAGGATCTTCTGAAAATCTCTAGTTTAAAAATTACTGAGCAGTGTCTTAAGCCCTGTCCAAACAACAGCTCTGCAGACCTGGTCATTCTCATGCTGCAGGCACTAAGAGTCATTCACCTCCTGCACTCACCGTATCAGCTTCATCGCTATGCTTGCTTTTTGGTTCAGGCCTGCACCTGATGTGCGTGATCCTGGAAGGAAAAAGCCTCTTTGTTCCATTCTGTCAGGGTGTGGGAATGGGGAGACACCCAGCTAAGTGGAAAGGACATTTCCTGGGCAATAGCCATAGCCCCCATAGCAGCTCCCCCACACATAATGTGACATCCATGTGGTGCAGGGCTGCTGCTCATCATGTGACCTGATGTACAGACTTACACTGTGGTACCTGAGTAAGCTGAGAGGTTTAATTTTGAGCCCTGGCACCTAAAACTCATTTTAGTTTTGTCTTCTTTGACAGAACTTGTAGACATCACGTTATGACACTTTATATACTTGCTTAGGTTTTTTCCCATGAACCGCATTATGTTCTATGCAACAATTTTCCTCATTTTCCATTTACAAGGTGTAACTTCCTGCAAGATACTAGTTCAAGCCCACAGTTTCAGAATGAAATATAAACCAGCACCTTAAGGAGAATATGCCATTCAGTCAAGAAGCAATAGCCTCATTTTTTCCAGGGTATCAGCTGTTAACTGGCAATCTCAGCTGTGTAAAGTGTTAATATTCAAATGCTAAAAACCTGCAGGTCAAGATTGAAATACACATAGTAGTGGAAAACACACTTTCCATACTTCAAATTGTACTAACGAATACCCTGTCCATTCAGATGGTTTTCTTACTCAAGAAAATTTCCTGGTGAAGACCTAATGAAAAGCTTCCATATTTTTGCTTTTCTTTTCAGAATGATTTTTTACAAACAGGGTAATTCAGCTATTCAAATGAAACACTAGTTTCCAGTTTCTTAGGACAGCTTAAAAAAATGGATAAAGTAGGCAAAAGACAGCTGAAGCGAATAAGTAAAAAATACAAAAATCTTGTGCTTTTCTGCTTCTAAGGAATTGACTTAGAAAAACCCTCATGCTTCCTTGCATGAGGTCTGAACCTTGACCATATTAACTATCCCTGTGTTTTCACTTACGTTAAACTGTCATCCTGATGCCAGATTTTCTGTCAGATATAAAATTTGCCTATAAATTAATAGCAAATTAAAAAACCCTATTGTAACTGCTAGTAGAGCCTTACTGGGAATGTTTTCTGAAAACTACTCTGACACAACGAACCAAAGTTCAAACAACTAGAAAGTAAGCCCACAGACTAATAACCTAGCCCTTAGAAAGAGTATAAACTGCAACAAATATAAACAATCTGACCCCGTTGAAATCTTAGCACATACAAGCAAGGATTCTGACAACTACAGTTTACCAGCTAGGGAAGAAAGTTTAAATATAGTTAAAAATACCCTAATTCTTTCCCCTGACACATAAGTTTATTTGACTTGAATCTAGAAAAAACGTAGCCATGTCTTGAGTTCAGTTTCTTTGTTATACTAAACTTTATTATTTAAAAAAGGCTTGAGGACAACATACAAAAACCTAGCTCTGCTCCAAACAAGTAGAAAAATCCCCACTGACTTCTTAGTGAAACTAAAAATACTTAGTTTCACTAAGTAGGTATTAATAAAAAAATATTGAAAAAGTATTTGAAGTTGATAATGGAGTAGACCAGTAAATCAGATGTGTGCTTCGAGGCTTATTTCATGTGGACTACCTCTAACTAAGTAAGGACGTTACTGGAATAGAAGAAAGAGTAATAATTTTTATCACAAGGAAATAAACATTTTCCTTTTCTCGTCCCTCTCTAGTTCATGTGGGAGTAATGCCTCCCAAGAGTCTCATCCAGTCAAGTCCTTTGCACTCACCATTTTCCTCAGTGAATTTTCTTCCAACTTCACAATGTTTTTTAAACTTCAAGCAAACCAGAGAATTCATTCCCTCAGCTGGCTTTAGGATCAGCCTTCCAGTCCCCTTTTGCAGCTTATTGTCCTTAAGAATTCCTATCCCTGACACATCCACTTTTAAAATTCTGCTCACACAGATTCATTTCGTTTATTTCGTCCCTTCTGGTTAAGTTGTGCAGCTTCCTGGCTGTCCCTTTCCTCTACATTCTTTCTCATTCAGAATTCTCAGTTCTGGATTATTTTGTCCTTCTAGCTTAATTTGTTTTTAACCTTCTGTGCATACTTTCCTGAGTATTCACATAATCACAGAATGCATTGGGTTGGAAGGGACCTATAAGGTTATCTAGTTTCAACTCCCCTGCTGTAGGCAGGGAGACCTTCCACTAGACCAGGTTACTCAGAGCTCCATGCAGCCTGGGGTTGAACACTTCCAGGAACGGGGTGTCCGCAACTTCTCTGGGCAACCTGTGCCAGTGCCTCATGACCCTCACTGTAAAGAATTTCTTTCTAATATCTAACCTAAACCTACTCTCCTTCAGTTTTAAGGCCATTGCCTCTTGTCCTGTCACTACATACTCATGTGAAAATGTCTCTCTCCAGCTTTCTTTTAAGCCCCCTTTTAGGTACCGAAAATCTGCTCTAAGGTCCCCCAAAATCTCTTCTCCAGACTGAAAAATCCCAACTCTCTCAACCTGTCTTCATAGGAGAGATGCTTCAGGCATGGGATCATCTTTGTGGCCTTCCTCTGGACCCATTCAAATCCCTTCTAATGCTGCAGGACCTAGAGCTGGATGCAGCACTAGTCCCGTTGGGGTCTCACCAGAGCAGAGTACAGGGGCAGACTCCCCTCCCTTGCCCATGCTGCTTTGGATGCAGCCCAGGATACAGTTGGCTCTCTGGGTTGCAAGCACACATTCCTGGGGCATGTCCAGCCTCTCATCCACTACCACCCCCAAGTCCTTCTTGTCAGGGCTGCTCTCAATCCCTTCACTGCCCAGCCTGTGCTTATGCTTGGGATTACCCTGACCCAAGTTCAGGACCTTGCACTTGGCCTTATGGAAATTTATGATGTTTGCATGGGCCTACCTCTCAAATCTAAGACAGCTTCCTTCTCTGTCTAGGTGCATATAGTATCAATGTCATTGTACTTTCTCTACTGCTTATGTGCTCACTCATCTTGACAGCAGAATTTTACATCCAAGAGAGTCTCTGGAAAGCATACTTAAAAGTCTCCCTCTTCAGTGGCTCTTCTCGTCAGATCTTGACAGACACGGAACAGTGTTCTCTCATAAAATACCCTTCCCATAATGTATAGCTTTGGTTCTCACCCATTTTTTTCTGAGAGTTTCTCCACTTCTCTTATGGTTAATGCCAGTAGCACCATTTGTTTTCAGAAGATCTCTGACAGGTTTGGTCCAGCAAATGAGGAATTTTTAAGCTGGTGATGTAAATGTATCAGATCTCCAGACACCCCACCTCCCCTTCTAACATATTATCAAGGAAACAGTAGTTAGAAAGATGCAGCACGTCTTAAAAAAAGAGCTACAGTACTTGAGCAGAAATTGCTTTCTTTCCCCCCTCTGAAATCAGCGAATGGGTTCTCAGTAAAGAAATGGAGTCCTTCAAAACTGAAATCAGCAGCTGACATGTGCTTCCCCAAAGTCTTGAGCATTCAAAATTTGTCAGGCCTTCAGCTGAAATGTCTGGTTGTCACTTGGTAGCATCATCGAGGTTTTTTCTACAAGAAAAAGATCTTATAAAAGCTCAATAAACTATAATTAGATGCCAGTATGTTGCAAAGTTTAAGAACTACTAAAAATGCTTTCATTTTCCTTAACATGTGAACTTAAAAATAATCAAATTTTTGTCATCCTGAAAGATGCTCTGTGAACACAGCTTTGAAACTGGAGACACCCAGTTTTATAGCTTACAAAAGGGACTAATTGTGTACCATAGCTTCCTAACTAGTTTGATCCTTGAACTCCAAATCATTCTTCCTTCTGGTTGGAAATGGAATGCAAGATGACTGCTTCCCTAGAAAGCAATGCTGAGAATGAACTATAAATGCCTAGCTCTTTTTCACTTCCCCAATAACATGTTTTGAAAAGTGGAATTTGCTTCATATTTTGTCAAACACTTGAACTCTGATTTGCTTCACCACATCATGAGCTGTCCTCTAAAATAGACTGTCCTGTTGAAAGAGGAGTTCATAAAAAACCACTTGATATTGTAAGTTGAGATAAAAAAGATAAATGGCTTTAACTGTGACAGATACATTTGCTAAATATTTTTTGAAGTATATGAGGCTACATAGACAATGTTTGTCATTAAAAATGTCACCAGCATATCTGAGAGTAAGTTTATTTCAGCTGCCTATTACTCAGTGGACTGGAAAAAATACACAGATGAGAAAGGATTATTGAGATCTGGGATAGCAAGTGTTCATTCAGATGTCATCTTTGTAGGGCAGAATCTTGTCTTTACACTGGTCTAGTAAAGTTCTGATTCGCCAATGGCAGCATGCAAGTCCAAAATCTGATTGAAAACACATAGGCTTGTCTCCAAAAAGCTTGAATATTTAATTTGTGAAATTATAGCCCAATGCCATAACCTAGTATTTAAAATTTAAATATTGATTAGCAGTATTTCTTACACTGTTTATAAATAAGGAATCCTAAGTTTGAGTCTTGTCGGCTTGTTGCACATAATAAAATAACGAAAAATATTTATATGCACTTCAGTGAATGGCAGAAGCATCACCGGCTTCTTGTCTTCCCGGCTTCAGTGCTACTGAACTTCGGCAAAATGCCATTCATGACTCACACTATTTATTTATTTATTCTTTATTTTTAGACTAATGGGAACTTTATGAATTCCTTCCCTGATTTTTAAGAGAAATACCACTTAGCTATGATCCTGAAAAATGGTGATTCAGAATCTTAAACTACTGCTTTAATGAATAGCCTTAACTCTTAATGAATATTGGTAATCACCAAATAATTGTTTTTAATTTTGAAGATACTCTTGTTAAAGTTTAGTTTTTAAAAAATTATTTACTTACCCGTATAGAAATTCACACTGTTAAATGGTTTGTCAGGTTGATTATTTAGTTTCCATTAACAGTGTTTTTTTGAAAAGATTATTTTTCATTTGCAATTTAATGTACAACTCCCTAAAAATGCACCACAGAGAGTACGTGCATTATATATAGTACAAAGAACCCACGTCATCCTCCAAATGACAAAACACGTGCAGGTGGGAAAGCAGTAGTGTGGTATCACATGTACAAAATAAGCTTGGTGTCTGGAATGGTGGGAGCTCAACTCTACAACAGCTTTTGGGAGTGTTTCAGCTGTCAGAGTCTCTTCCCTTTTCGTATGTGCTCCTTTGCTTTTTCTACATCAGCACTTGGATTGTAACATTCATAGTTAGGTCAAAACATACAGTAGAAAGTACAATCATGCTGTAGTAACTTTTAGAATTAGGTACAAAATACTTCCATTCAAGAATACAGATTGAAAGTCATTCTTTGTAAATATTTGCATAGAAAATGAAGACATTTCATACATTTTGTTTCATGTTATATTAATGAAAATTTAGTTTTTATTTAAATAGAGTTTTGCCAGTAAAGGAGGGGGGGAATTTTTTTCTTCTGCTACCAAGTGTAAATTATAAAAGTGTAACAGCTTCCCCTAAATGTAATGTAATCAGACAGGAAAATAAGTTGGTAAGCTTTCATTTAGCGCAAAAGTGTCCCTACTAGAACATATATCATCTGCATATCATTTACTTTAAAGTTTGCATTATTTTAAGAGTTAGCATTTAAACCTTTAGTATTTTATTACACAATTTTAGCTTGAATATTTTCCAGTAAATCACAGCTCACTTCCAGATAGTATTCATTTATGATGTTACTTTCACCTTTTGTTTGCTGACAGGAAAATGAGATAAGAGAAAAATCTTAGCTGGAGGTCTGGACAGGCAGACATGTTTGATGGGGCATGTAAGAATCTAATAGCCTAGAGACATCTCAAGCATTCCCATAGACATTCCCAAAAGATTTTTTTCCCTCCCTTGAGAAACAACTCATAGACCATTGGGACTTCCTGCTCTAGGGAAAAAAAAACCCCGGCAATTTTAAATGTCTCTTTTTCAGACATTATTGCTTTTTATTTCTGCAGAACTAATTTTTTCCAGAAGTTACAAGCTCCTAAAATTGATAACTTCCAGAAAACATGGGGAAATAAATTATTTTATTAAAAGTTGGTTTAAAATAGCTTAAGGTCTGATTGATGGGGATTGATGCAATGTCCTTAAAAATGTGTTCCCTTAGGTCTGTCAAGATAAATGACTCTTGGAAAGGGTAGTCATTCTTCTATTTCCATTCTGACTTTAAGCAGTAGCAACACTGACAGACTGAACATAAGTATGAAAAGCTATTTTAAAGAGAACAAAACTGTCTGCAAAACTGAAATTTTGTCAGTATTTTGCCTTCATAACACCAATACGTTACAGTGATGTGGAAATACAAATACCAGTGCACATGGAGTGCCTGGCAATATGGTTACATATATGCACATTAAGGAGCATGGGTAGCATATGCATGTTGGTAAAATACTGCATATTGCCTATGTGAACTGCTGTGATGAAACTGAGACAGTGTTTTCTTCTTTTTTGAAGACTACATTACATTTCACTGTTATCCATGTCCAGTAGGATCCAAGGTGGCTCATCCCAAGAAAAACCTCCTAATGTACAGACTGCAATTATACCACAAATAAACCATTTAAATATTTAGTATTTTAACTGAAAACTAAGTCTGTTAAAATAGTCTTTGAAAAAACTATATTTTTGTCTTTATATAAAAAATTGTGAATGAGAAATTTAAGGCTTTTGTGGCATATAAGGATAACCTTTTAAAAGCAGGAAACTGCACATTGGCACAGCATTTGAAAAAAAATGTTCCAAATTATGGGCTAAATTCTACTTCAGATGACTTATGAAGAAATCAGATGTGGCCATAATCCAAAGAACACTGCCACTCTGAAAAATGGGCAGGGCAACTAAGACCAAGCATTACTAGGTTAAAGATACCTCAAGACATCTGGAGTATAAGAAGCAGGAAGGTCTCATCTATACTCTGAAAAAGTATTCCCAAAGGAACTAAGAGACTCAGCAGTTTTCTTATTTTTCCCTGTTACTAAAACTCAGCAAATCTGATTATGGATGCTTAAGTACCTTTTCCATCTTGCTCACTTCTGTGTGTATAATGAACATCTTGGTGAATAAAGTACCAGGATGATGATCACAGGTTTTGGAAGGGCTGATTTAACTCCAGTGGTTTAAATTTGCAAAGGTAAGTTTTGAATAAAGCACGGGACGTTTTTATTAGGGATGTCAGAACCATAACTCAAATCTTTTGACAGCTTAATATATGTGTCACATCTCACTCCTTCGTGGAAGGGAGCACCCAAAATTCCTCAATGCCTTTGATCAAAATAGAGTGGCAAGAGCCAAAAAGGGTCCAAAAGAAAAATGCTCACAAAGTTTTATTAACAGACTGCATGCCTGGCATGGAAATATGTTTGCTCCTTTAAAGAGAAATAGGAGAGGAAAGGGGATCACCAGTTCTGGGTCCAGCACCGATCCAGCCAATAGGGTGTCCAAGGTCCTAGTGCCACCCAGGCTTTGTCATGGTACCATTTTATAGGTAAATTTTCCTCCCCTGGGATTAGGTTTCTCGTTCTTCGTGTAAATAAGTGAGCACGTGCAGTCCATTCTGGAATGCAGTTCTTTCTGGAAATGGATTGTGGGTCTTTGAGGGTCTTTTGATGGTCTTCATCCCTCTCTACTGGATTGACCCTAAGTTGACAGTTCATGCCTGATGCTTGATCCCACTTCTGCACATCTGCTGTCCTTTATGTCGCCATGGACCAGAACAGGGAACTGGGCTCCAGAAAGGTGCTGCCCTAATTTCCAACAGCCCCTCTTTCAAGCCACATCCTGTTCTTACTCGCCCACTTGAGTAGCCATCAGCGTTTGAGGCATAACAACACATTAACTCCTTACTGCCCGGGCTTCTACAGTATGCCAAATGCTGTAGCTTCAATGCATATTTAAAAGCTGTCTAGCTGTAAATGCTGTATTTTCTGTTGCTAGGTTTTCTACAAGGATCTACTCCACTTTTGTAAATCCAAAAGAAAAGTGAGAGGGAAATCACTACATATGTGTCATTAGCCCTGCAGTTTCCTCTGTGTCTCCACTGGACGACTAAGCACACAGTATGCCTTGTAACACAACCTGTTCACACAGGACACAGGACTGTAGAGAAACTCATGATTAACATTACCTCTTGCTGAAAAGAAATGTTAGAGTTGACAGAATCAGACTATAAACATTGAGAAAATCACCAAACTTCATCTGGAAAGCTCGCTCCAATAACTGAAAAATTCTATAAAATAGAACGAGCATCCAGTACTATTTGTACAATTTATATGGGGTAGCATTTGGCAAAGGAGGGATGTATGTATTCACAGAGCATAAATGCTGCCAGGAACATGACTGTTTAATTAGTATAAATTAAACATTTGGCAGCAAAGAAAAAATGCAAGACATCATTCTTAACTTAAAATGGAAATAATGGTAAGTGAAATGTCTATAAAATGCACAAATAAGTTGCTGATGCTTTGAAAAATTCTGTAATATGGATGCCAACTATACAATCAGGACGACTTTTCATTTGACTGAGTATTGATAACCCTTCATAATGGATCAATACTGTCTGTGCCAATGGTTAGAAAACATACTTCTTTTAGTGCATACTCTACATGTTGTCTTTTCTTTCTTGCCAATTTAAAGCTTGTTTAGAAAAAGTCTTGGCTATAAAAGCAATGTGTTGGAATGTGCTCCAATATTAGTGACCTGTCCTTGTTTTTTTGGCAACTTTGCTGAAGTATTTTCATCAAATTTTATGATTTTATATGATTTGAAGTAATAAAGCATGACACAGCCCCAAAGTGATGACCTTAAACAATTTTTTCGCTCTAAAAGTGCATCACTAAAACTCTATAAGAAATCTTAACTGTGAAAGTATTTAATTTTTTGCAGCTGTTTTTGCAGTTTAAGCATACTTTGAGACATGTTTTTTCCCATCTGTGCTTTCATTTTTATAATTACTTTGTTCAAGAATACATGCCAGCCAAATTCTTACACAGAAGACAGAATGTTTAATGAAAAAAGTCCCAAGAAGAATCACTGAAATGCTACCAACTAACTATTCCTTCTTTCAAATATTCCCTCTTCCTTGTATTATCTTTAAGATAGAATTAATTGATTGACTTACGCCCTCAAAAGCAAAATTCCTGAAAGAAGATGCATCACTAATGGTTAGCTATTAGGTTTTAACATTTTCTTTGTTCAAAATAACAATAATTTAATCATGGTTAACACAATTCTTATATGCCAAATATTATTTGAATTAAAAAGAGATTAAATCATAACTAGCCAAGTGCCAGAGGAGAAATCTGACAAATAATCCTTGCTTCACCTTCCAAATTTGAGCAAAATCTTGAAGAAGACAGACATGCTGTTCAAACCAAACTGCCAAGCTTCCGAACTGATAGATGGGGACTGAGTCATTCATTCCTGTGTCCTTCCCTCTTTTAAACCTCTTTTTGACCCAAGCTATTCTTCCCCCTTCAGAAACTCTGAGTGTGCTACTGCTTACAAAGGAAGGAGGTTCCTTGGCAGGAGCTGATGAATAGTGCTCTGCAAAGAAACGTGCCACAAAGAACTGCAGTCTTGCAAAATGGCTGCTAATCCTTAGTGTTGTCAGTGTAGCTCAGCCGTGGCTGTGGGAACTGGAGCTCGTGTTAAAAAAGTTCTTCCACTACCCTCTCAGGGAAACCCAAGGACCTTGCTGGGGGTATGCAGTGGGAACATGTTCTGCTATCACTAAGACCAGTGTGAGATGGTGGGGCATTTTTGATGAAAGTAATTATTTTATTCCTATTTGAAGAAAGATGAAAGTAAGCACCTGCCACTAAAAAAAATTAGGAAGTTGTAGTTGTAAAAAGTGCTACTTTCTACAGTTTTCCACTGTATGATGAAGATAGAAGGGAAATAAGAAGAGAGGGATGAATGCATATCTTGGTTCAGGTCAGGAAGACATTTTTATGACGTGTACATGCAGAGAATGTACAAAAGTGGGAGAGGATTAGTGAATATGAAGGAAAAAACAGAAGGGTTTTATGTAATCATGCTTCGTAGGATTTTTAGGGAAAAAATCCACAAGAAGCTCCAAAGCCACTTATTAGGTCATTACAATTTTGATGCTTCATGTTGATCTAAATTAGAATAAATGAGTCAGATAATGAAACTGGCTTTAAATCTTAATATAAATCTCTTTTGGTGTTCACATTTCATGCTTTCAAGTAAGCACAGATACCATATTCCCTAAATTACATATTTATATTTTTAAGTTGAAAAACAGATGTGAAGACAAACTTAAAACTGGAGTCAAGAGAATACTTCAGTGATTTGTAATTCCCCGCATTAATGAGAGATTATTTGAAAGAGATCCAATACTTGGAGATACACTTACACTTAAGGATATTCAAATAAGATAAATCATGAAAATGCAGATCTGTGTGTCCAAACAAAACTGCTTTCCAAGGGTGCAAGCACAGTGACAAGGGGTATAAAAATTTGGCAACCAGAACCACCAGATGCCTTAAACTGTAATCATGGGTTTTGCGTACTGTATTCAGAGCAACCTTACATCTGTGTGTTTGAACTGGGCAATTGCCTAAGCCTACCATACAGTGTTTACCTTACCTTTAAGCCCAGAATTAACTCATTTTCTAGTAGTGTGTTTTGGAATAACTCAGTGATAACAATTTCAAAGAAGTCATGCAGTTCTGTAATCCTATATGCAGAGATGTCTTTGCTCAGATTCTCATTCTGCTCTCTCTTTGGTGAACAAAGAACCTTGAAGAATGAGGTTAAATATCCACAATTATTTCATGAAAGAATCAAAGTTAATGAACAATCTTTCTTTGTTGATCTATTATTGCTGTCTTTATTTTTAGGCCTTTTTTTCTAGATTAAAGATGATGTAATATTTTCAATGCATTGAGTCTGTCAGGTGAGGCCATACCCTTGATCTTGATACAGGTTTCAGTACTTAACAGTGATATTGAGGCAAATAAAATGCATTCTGGAGATCTCCCTTCATATTCCTTTAACAGAGTTGCATTTGAGCAAAGATTTTTTCCATGTTATCTATAATGATGTCCAGTCTTCCAGATTCAGTTGCTAAAGTTAATTTGGTCTCATAAATAATTTAATTCCCAGATGTCCAGCCTTTTCAAAGGGACACGTATTAGTTGTTGTTACTGGTCTTCATCTCACTTTAGTGAAAAATTACTTATTTTTATCTATATAAAAGTCTTCAGAATTTTGCAAATGTTTTTGAACTATGGCGCACCAAATACCAACTTGCATTGCTTTTTAAAATAAATTATCACTATACTCTGACATCTCATAGTCTAATGATCAAGGACCAAAGATGCCTTACTATTACTACTGAATTAAAAGACACTGATCATTGTCCAACATAAAAGAAGAGGTTGACCTAAAAGATGTCACCAAAGATTTTAAAAAATTCCAACATGTTTGGTCAAATTAGATTTGTCTCTGGGTGGAAGCTTTTGAAAATGAGGAATAGCTTGGAGCAAATGGTAACATTTAAGAATCAATCCTGTGAATAATGAACAATTCTGATTACCATAGTATAACGGCAATTGAAGACACCCATATTAAATTATTATGCCAAAACTCAGTATGTTTACTTTTAGTATTCAAAAAGATCATTATGCAAAGAGCATGTAAAGGCTGCCTAAGGGCTGGTTGTAAATTTTTGTGGTACACTTGAGAAGTAAGTACACTTACGGAGCAGAACAGTAGATGTGGGTCAAAGCTTACGCCAGGTCAGAAATCTCCCTGTTGTGCATTGTAGTTCACCAGCTGCATGGGGAGACTGGAGCGAACAAATACTGCTCTGACAGTTTGGTCACACTGGGCATCAAGATATAATGGCCACTTCACACGTCAGAATATACTACCAGTTTTAGGGGTTTTGACTTCTTAATATTCCCTGTTTTCTTAATTTGCCACCATTAAAAAACAACTGTGAAATATGAAAATCAACCCAGTTCTTGCTCAAGTAGTATTTAAGGGGGAAACCTTAAATATTCAAAGCTGATAGATCTGCTCATTGATCTTTAGCTGGTTGAAAGTGGAATGGTTGTAACTGAACAGTGGTTTATAAAATATTAAATTACAAGATACTTTTCCTCACTGATATGTAAAGTAGCTGTAAAATAATGTTCCAAGTGTCTCCTTACTACAAGCCATCATTCATATCAAGATAACACTATCAAAATAGTATTTTTTTAAAAATCAAAATATCAACCATTTTACTTAGATTAGGAATTGGTGATCTATTACCATTTGTGCTTAATGACACTAGCTATTTGTTATTAGCTAGTATCCTCTTTGTACATACAGCATGAAGCTCAGAATTTATTATGGTTCTCTTGCTAGAACAGTGTTGGAGTGAAGTAGAAATTTGATTCCAGAGATTTCCTCAGTCAATGGAAAAAAATGAAGTCTTGTGGCCTGGACTTTTATGAATTCAAACATAAGCAATGATGCAGCAAAGAAATATGAAATATTTGTAATTACTGAGAAGAAGTAAAGAAGTGTGAAGAAAAATCAGACTGCTTTTTCCTAATCCAGATAGGTAGAAAGAAAGATTTATGCAAAAGGCTACTTTAATTTTCTCCTTGCTACCTATTCTCTCCTCAATTCCCTTGAAAGCAAGGGTACTCTGTTATAAAATGACTACTAAAAAAGCCTTATTATTTTAGACAGAAATTACTTCAGAGTCAAGTATTTTAAACAACTTTTGCATTCCTTAATATTAAGCATTTAAAGTATTTATAGGTTTTTCTACTGTTTTGTGTCTTTATTTGAAATTCTCTCTGATAAAAATGTGCACATAACAGTGTTAAATGACATCTGACCTCTTCTCTGACTTCTAGTCGTGTGATGAAAAATGCTTTTAAAATAGTTAAGTGTAAATACAGGAAGATGACTAAACTCCTAAACTTTTATCTTCTAAAAAATTCCCATCGCTGCCAAAGCTGGCGAAGCTCCTCTGATGGTTACAATGGTGGGAGCACTAGCGCCAAAAGGCTTCCAAGTGCCCACAAGCACTCTCACCACTGTACCTACTACCGACCTCCTGCAAATCTCTGTTCCTGCCTTTAGAAAACAAGTGGCCACACATTCCTTGTCACATTTGGTCTTCCTCTCACAGAGCTTAACATTGGGAAACTTAAATACATAACAGACAAGGACAAGGACCAAATTTGTTTAGCAAGGCTGCCAGCAGGCTTACTGTACTACCCCCTTTCCAACATTTAAAGAATGCAACTATCTTCTCTCTTTCCTTTCCCATGTAGCTTGAGAATTACATCCAAGACAGTATGAAGAAAGAAATGGTAGAGATCCAGCAAACTGCAGTGCAGAACCAGACTGCAGTAATGATTGAAATAGGCACAAACTTGCTAAATCAAACAGCTGAACAGACCCGCAAATTAACAGATGTTGAAGCACAAGTAAGTAATGAATTTCAACCTTAAAATGCTTCTGCTTCCCAAATACTACAACTATACATTTAACACTGTTTAGTGTTACACGCTTCTATTCAACAATTAGAAGTCAATTGTTATCACCAACAGCTCTACCCAGCTTAAGGAAACATTAATATTTGGTAATACTTAGTTCCATCTCAAGCCCAGTGTTGTTACGTGATTTTCATTACAGTAGTATTTTAAGTAAGTCTAGAAAGACAATTGTTTAATTAATCGTCAAAGAGAATGTATTTAAAATTACTATATTATATCCAGGCCTCAGTTGGGTCCTAGTGTGCCTTTATACAACCCCCTCATCACCAGATCTTAGCTAAACGAGTCTCTTCAAACTGTTGTTGTTCCATTTAGCAGCCTAATTGCTTCTTTAAACCGAGTCTTTCCTTTTTGATTTTTTTAAACTTATCAAGAGATCTATGTCTTTTTAATTAATGTTTTCACAGATACTCTAAGTGGGATAATGGTTCATTTCCAGCAGAATGCACTGTATTATGGTTAACAAAGGGATACATAAACAAATCTGAGATGAATCAAGGAAAAAGAAATTAGGAGGCTGCTAGAAAAGCATATTCACACGGAAGTAAACTTGTCTACTGCACATTTGTTAACTTACTTCAAACAAAACCAAATGGGTTTTAATTGAAAAGCATTAAGTACAATAAGACCTTCTGTTAAATAGAATGCAGATATTAGTAGAAGGACAAGTCCAGTCAATGTAGAGTGGTATGTATTTGTAGTTTTGCAGACATGGTAGAAAGATGCAGATGTATAATTGCCAAAACACGTAATGGATATATCATGCAGCATATAATATTTTGTATAATAGAAAAAGTATGCAAAGCTTAAAATCCGTGTTGGACATTTTACTGTTTGTAGAATTCATCAATGAAATTACATTTTTTAACCTAAACCAAGACTTTGTGAACTCTTTGATAAACTGAACATTCATAGCTCTTAGGCATACTGAATTCAACTTTCTGATTGCATTATTCAGGAGCCTAATATTTTGCACATGTTGAGAGAATGTATTTGTTCATTCACAGTAATGTCTTTATGGAAATTACTCGATTATTTTCTGCTTAGAGGAAGAAAATCATCACTGTAACTTTCCTTCTCTGCTTGAAATTACTGGTGACTGGGTTAAGGCTTAATTAGCAACATAAGGAAATTAACCAAACAATTGCTCTCTCAAGGACACTTACTTTTGGCAATAGTTTTCAATTACACTTAAGTGTGAAATCATGTCCTGAATGACTGTTCAACATGAAGGACATGAGTAATCAATTCTTCCTGTCAAGGAAAGCCAGATTCTGTTGAATTAAAAAAAGCTATTGTTAAAAAATAAGAAAATATTTCTAGAAAACATGCCTCAAAGTAATGCAATCCAATACAAACCATGAAGTATCTTCCATGTTTCCTAGTATCTGCATTTCTTCATTTAAAGATGCAAATAAAGTGTAAACAATACATAGAAAAAAGGTAATATTAAAATGCAAAGAATGAATTGACTAAAGGGAGGTTCATGTGATAAACACTACAAAATATAATTTGGGATTGACTAAAATAGGAGAGAACTACCAAGTGATTTCAGCACTGGGACAAGATTTCAGCAAGTGAGAGACTTACATTCAACACCAGATGGGGAAAACAACTCATTCTTTGAGCTACAACCATAATAGTTCCAGTAATGTAAGAAGAATTATCATAACAGAGGGGAAGGTATAACAAAAAAGCTAAAGTACATAGTAACTTTCATCAGTTTTCTCTCATCAGAAATGTAGCATACTACTGAAATATTCCTAATGATATACAGTAGCGTAATAACAAAATTAGTGTAATTCTATGTATTCTTCTTCATTCTGATTCTATGAACATTTGTGCCTAAATTAAGTGTTGAAAAATATTATTTTAATCATAGGTGTACGTAGAGATTTGCATGATTTCACAACATAACAAAATTACAATTTATTTAAAAGAAATATCTTTTAAAAAAAGATTTTTTTTTGTAAATTTCTTTTAGGTATTAAATCAGACAACCAGACTTGAACTTCAGCTTTTGGAACACTCTCTTTCAACAAACAAACTAGAAAGACAGATTTCAGATCAGACCAATGAGATAACTAAATTACAAGAAAAAAACAGGTAAGTTTGCATAGCCCAATAAAACACTATTCCATGAAGTTCCCTTCTAACAGTTTTATAAACAAATGTTCTCAAGTAGGAAAATAAGGGTTGGTACACAAGCTCTCCAAACCCATTACAAAGTGTTACCCACACTCATTACAAAGGTCATATATTACTTAAAGCCTAGGAGATTCATGCAGGTTTATTCTCATATTCTGTTTATATATTGTTCTTCACTATCTAAAGTTCTCCTTTATGTGAGCAACTTAAAGCTAAAACTGAAACAGTACTTCAGTTGTACCCAATTTATATTCTTCTTTAGACTTATCCAGATGAAGTTGATGTGACCTGATTCAAAGTAATTGAGTGTAACCACATCTCCAAAATTTGATTTCCATGTAGGACACAGCTATCCTAATGATTAACCAGGTCATTGCTACAATTTTTATCTAATGTAGTGAGAAAAATAAAACACTGATCACATTCAATGTTTCTGAAGACTCAGTGTTTTGAAATTGACCAATATAGAACTATTACTCCTATCCTTTTCTGTACTCGGCAGTGGTCCAAAGGCTCATACCTTTTTTCAGCTAGCTTCACTTCCATATCACCACTATCTTATTTTACTTCTGGCAGTAAATAGTTTACTATTGCTGCTTTTAGACAAATCTAAAAGCAGCAATAACAGTAAGTTTTCTCCTTCAAAGCAATGCTTTTCAATGAGAACCATATGTGCAAAGTGCTTTTTCTTTGAAAGAATTAGCGTAAGAAACCCAGGAGACGTGTTTTGACATTTTTGTTCACTACTCTACTACATTTATATATGTTCCCTAAAGGTTTAATCTAGCAGCATAAGAAAAACAAGCATCCTTATCAAATGCAAAGCAAAGGAAATACTGATTTTTAAAAGGTCACGTTTTTTGGTGTTGAACTCGGCAGACTTTGGACTACCCTTGTAACATCTGCATAAAACACAGAAGCATTGCTTCTCACCTAACAAAATACAATCTGCATTGAGTTAATCCACTTGAAACATAATTATATATAAGGTTCAGGATTTTTTTTTTTTTCAGTAACAGCAATGGATTTTAGGTGAACTTCTCTCTTCTGGCTACGCACCTTTTAACATCAGCTTTCTCAGAGTCTGTAACAGAACAATTAGCAGAGAAATAATGTTCCCAGCCAGTCCCCTAATAATACCAGCTCCAAAACTGGAGAACGGTAACACATCTTCAAGTAACTATTCGCACATTTCCTCGTCCTAATGCCATAACATTTATGTTAAGTATACATTTTACTATAATTATAGGATATTTGAAAAGTTCATAGTTACATCTTTAAATTAGTTTCATCTCTTAATAGGGTAAACCCATGAAAACTCAGTCATGCTATCTTTCCTCAAATAATGTTGAATTATCAAAGACCCAATTATTATACTTTTAAAGCCTGCAATACACAATGTAATAGACAATGTTGTTTATTAATGTTCTTGTATAATAAATTAAAGCATATGTATCAAACTAAACTTTCATTTAGTTGTCTACTGCATGCATAGCATCAGAGAATGAAGTTGAGTGTTTATGAAGAAAGAAACTTACACAACAGGCTTGATTCTCTTGACATCAGCTCAAAATCATTCCTGGAGAGCATAACTGTAATCTTTTATTTAGCTTTCTAGAAAAAAGAGTTCTTGAGATGGAAGACAAGCACATGCTTCAGCTGAAGTCAATAAAAGATGAAAAAGATCAGCTTCAAGTCCTAGTAGCCCGACAGAATTCTATTATAGAAGAACTAGAAAAACAGTTAGTTACAGCTACAGTAAACAACTCAGTTCTGCAAAAACAGCAACATGATCTGATGGAGACGGTTCATAGCTTGCTTACTATGATATCAACACCAAACTGTAAGTTACAGAAGACATGCCTGTATTATTTCAGTGCTATTTATTTCCTAATTTGTGTACATTAGTACCTATAAAGTCTTACAACTAATTCTGACACACTTCTGCTTCTCAAAAAGTCTGTATTTTTTTGCCTTAAATTATACATTAGTTAACTAACCTACTTTTTAGGGGGGTGCGAGAAACAACCACGTTTATGTGATTTCTTTTCAATATTTTGTTTATCTTCTCTGGTTTGTTTATCTTCTCTATTTTGTTGAACCAATTCTCCAGTGGTGCAACAAAATACAGAGATGCCAAGTATCATTCATCTCACATGGCATTCATATGTGTGGCAATATACACTCCTTTGACCATATATTTAGGTGAGACTGCATATTGTACGCCTGCAACTTTTCTTCCTGGCTCACAGAGATTGTTTCTGCCACCTCTCCTTGCTTTATGCACATGGAGTTTATCAAAGAAAGGATGAATTATAGTGGTTACTAAAGGCAAAGGAATCAGCACAGGCATAGTTTTTAGCCCCCAAAACCAGAAAACACCAGGCCAGGCGGCAGGTACTCCCAAAACTTTTCCACCAAGGTTTCCTCATTCATCCTAAAAATCCCTCAGCCTAGCAAACTTCATAGGCAATAATCTCACCCCTAGATCCTGGATAGCCCTGAAACAAATTATAGGCACCAAGCACAGCTTCCAGATTTATGCAGATTCATGTGCTCCATAAAATCCCACACAAAGCATAAACTGCAAGTTATGGCTACACAGGATTTAAACATTCCCTGCCCTGAATTTCTTGTCTGATAGGGAACTTGGCAAAATTAAGAAGCTGTTCTAAAAGACTCTAGGATCTGTCACATTTGCCTGTAAAGTTCCCAGAGCTGAGAATACACAAGCATACAGAACCCTATAAAAAGGATTTAAAATTAAATACTGGAAAAAAAAATTTAAAAGTTGCCATTACAGCTTAAAAGACAGTATAGGTGGTCTATGATACATTACTGTAAAGTGGATCTCAGAAAAGGAAAAGGGTGTTTGGAAGTCCTTGTTTTTAGTATTGTCCTATATGTTATGATATTGTAGGTTTTTCTAAGCAAAGTAAATTCCAAGTTTTTTTGTCTAAAAAACTGACGCTATTCCCTTAAATACCAAGGCTGTACATGTTCCTGCTGATGTTATCTGCTATGCTAGTGCACAAATAAGTAAACAAGTCAAAGTCATGTTGGCTACAGCACCATTAAACCCAGAGTGGAAAAAATAATGAGTGTTTGCCAAAAAGACAAAATTAGCAGGGAAAGCTTCTAAGACAGTATGCAAACAATAGAGTGTGGAAAAGCAATTAAAACACTGAATGTGTTATTTTTCTATTTAAGGCAAAGCACTTAAAGAGGTAAATAATGAATAAGCAAGCTAAAAAGAACATAATAAGCAACTGCAATATAAGCATGTATTTATATGGCACCTAAACCTTTGTAGTAACTGACCGTGATTGTTAGATTAAATTAAAAGGGAAAATACACAGAACCAACCCCAAAAGGGTCAAATATGAAATATCAGTCAGCAGGCGAAATGCCAGGAAATTCCAATCTCCATAGTTAATAAAGAACTGAACAAAAAGATGAGCCTTAGATTGTTCTGTTGAATAAGAAGGCTTAGACATATGAAAATGTATTTTTTACACAAATGAATTCCAGAAGGTATGTCTCTTTAGTGACTTGGGCTGAGCTACCAAGCTTCAGCTTGGTAGATAAAAGTTGTTCCTGCTCAGCACAGGGGCAAAAAAAATAGTTAAAAACTTCGTAAGGCCAATTCCACCAGTCTGCTGCATTATAAAAGGTTTCATAACACATTTCACAATATTAGACTACTGGCCAGAAGTCATTATTAACATAATCATTTGCTACTTAGGTATATATGTAATAGTAGTTAATGCGTGTGTAGGTTGTAATGCATGTAGGAGTCCAGCAAGGGCAATGAGTGGAAGCAGAAACTGTTCAACTGAATGAGATGCAATATCCTGAGTTTTCTCATTCAACATATTAATAAGTGTTGGCACTTTTCAACCTATCAAACAACACAGTCCTATCAGAATAATGTCTCTAAATGATACAAAGTAACAACACACATTATAAGTACCTTGAGCTGTTGTTTCTTTCAGGGCCAGACATATTTTTTGGAACCACTTTAAGCCAATTAGACCATAAATTGATTCTTAGTAACTTTCATCTCCTCTTAATGCCTTCAATTTCTATTGTATTTTTAACAGCTAAAACCAACTTTATAGCCAAAGAGGAGCAGATCAGCTTCAAAGACTGTGCTGAAGCTTTCAAATCTGGACTGACAACAAGTGGAATCTACACTTTAACAGTTTCAAAGACTGCACAAGAGAAGAAGGTAGGATGACTATAGAGAGCTGCATACTGCATGTTAAAAGTTATTTGATCTGGCAAATATGCTATTTTAAAGGCCAGTTAATACTGAAGTTTACTACTTATCAAGTTTTTTATAAGCATTTCATCACTCCTAGATCTGCGTATCTCACAGGAAGTAAAAAGTCCTTCAGGTGAAATCTTGGCTCAGTTGAAATGAATAACATTTTGTTGTTTGCTTCATCATGCCAGAATTCCATTCTTTTTTCCACATAATGATGTAATTAAATCAATAAGGTACTGTAATTTCTTTATAAAATCTGTAACTCCAACAGAGTTGCTCTGCATGATCAGCAGACTTCTGTCTCCTCTAAGTTCTTAGTTCCTTCCTATGCCCAAGGCTCTTCAGGTGGCAAAAGGAGGTAAAGTCAAGGGCATGGAAGACTACTCATGGATTTATACTCAGGAAAGCAATCTACTAGTACTGGATTAATTCATGGGTTTCAGTTCTTTGTAACACTGAGTTTTAAGGAAATTTGTGTAACTATTAGATTAACAATTAGACACTGTCTAATAGAGAGGACTTTTCTGGAAAATACTGCTCTGGAAAATACTACAACTGATTAATATAAAAGATGAGTTTCCAGTGGTTTCACTAGATCAGTTTAAATTCCTCTATGGGTATTTTCCCCTATGTGTTTAACTGAAATGAACCTCAATGCCAATTCAAGTTAAAGCAGTACCTCATACCTCTGTAGAAGAGACCTTGAGCTAAAAATGGCACTCAGTGGATGATACACTGGATGCCTGACAGAGATGCTCCTGAAGTAAATAAAATGATAAAGCTTCAGAGAGTATGATTCAGTTGAAACAATCAAGAGAATCTTAAAAGGAGAAAAGTCCCAGGAGGATTGTGAGGATAAAGAACCAAAAACCCGGAGTGATCATTCGGAGGAGTGGGGCTCAGATGATGAAGGCAAAGCAGGCTGAGGAGGCTAAGGGACATATGAATAATATATTTCTTAGACAAAGATTAAATAATTTCCCAATGCTTTTATTTTCTAATTTCTACTGTAGAGATTTCCTTTACACAAAAAAAAGGAAATATTTAATGGAATTCCTAGGGCTCTACTTTATTCTATCATGTAAGATGTAAAAAAGCAGTGAAAAAAGAGGTGCAATGTGGAAGAGGAATTGGTAAAGACTGAGAAAGCATTTTTTTCCCAAGCAAAGATTTGGAAATGAAGTTCACTGGTGACTAGCCTTTGAAGTGCCAGAACTTCATTTAGCCCAAGCCAGACTGTGATCTTGACACTTACAAAGCTCTCAGCTAAAGGAAATAAGCAATTTGTTTGGGTAAGATCTATAAAATACAATAGATAAAACTTGCAATTTTTTGTAGCTATAATCTAGATAAATTATTCACAGTCTACTTCTCTTGGGAGAAAAAAAAAAAGCTGGTTTTCCTTTGGAATAATCTAGTCTAAATACATCAATTTCACAAGAAAATTAGTTACATAAGATGCAATGAATTGTTTTATTATACATGAAGCTGAATGGCATTTAAATAGCATAGATATCTACAATCACAATTTTAAAAGCTGAAGGAGATGAAAGCTACTGAATCTCTAAAGAGAATGCAGCAGTCTTTGTTAGACATCTCAGGAAGGTTTACACTCCTTGGATCTCTTACTATTACTTGTCTCAAGCTTTTATCTTTGGTTTTAATTTTACTGTCAAATATAGTATACAGAGCATGCATATTTTCTAAAAGCAGGCAGAAGTGCATGATATATTGCAGAATAAAAATTTATATCATAAACTTTAACACTGCATTTTCAAAAGTACAAAAGTACAGATTCCCTAGACTATAAAATATTAAATGCTTTGCATTTGAACATGAAGGCTTACAATACTAAATGTAAATACCCATTTTGGTAATTTACTAGGTTAAAAAAAGTAGTTAAAATGTAATAATTTCACTTAGTATTAAATCAGCCATTTAATAATATGAAAGAATTTAAATCTTATTCTGTCCATTTCAGATAGAAAAAGACAGGGAAGGTTTTACTTGCCGTATGACACTGAAAATAAGACACTAAAAAGTTTTAACCTGATGCTGAGTTTTTATACAAATATAAATGCATAAGAGAAGTTGTCAAGGGAAGTGAAGGTTTAGGGATAATCAACATGTTACACCATTTTCAACTGTTTATGATGTGGATGGCTACTCAGACCAGGAAACAGAGTGACCTTTTTTATTTGCCAAAAGTGCTGCACTGCTGTTTATGTTTTCGTCTTTTCCTCTTGTAACACCTTCTGACCTCCCAACAGGCTTATAAACAACTTCTGTGTAATCTGTAACCGATCCCATGTTACTAATTTGTCTCCCATCATAATCCAAAACTAAAGAATTGCATATGACAACTGAGAGGAAAACAATTATTTAATTCCATTAATATTTTTAAACTTTCCTATCCTGCACCAGGACAAAAGCTAAGTCCTTTTAAAAACACTGAGTAAAAACAGCAAAAGACTGCCGACACAAGGAAAAATGGCAGAGGCAAAACTATGAAAAGTCAATAGTTTTATGTTTACAGCAACCTCATGAACCAATTAGACTGTAGTTCTTATCTAGTCACATCTCTAGGAGACAGAGATAGCAGAATACAACATCATTGAACATAATGACTCAAAAGTGTTCAGACAACAGCCAGAAGTGATGCAAAGGGTGACTGCAAAGATGTGGAGATTGCACTTGCTTTGGTATAAAAACTGCAGTGGCTCTTCATCCTGATAACTGAGCCTGAGCCTTACCATTCACAAAGTAGGTCTGAAAACACTTATACCCCAAATCCTCTCACAGCGCTGCAGCTGCTAGAACTGTAAGTACTGAAGCAGTTCACAAGATACATCACATACTCCCCGTTCCAATTTGTTGTAACTTGAGAGGCTAATCTCTTTATTCTTTTTGGCATCTATTTGAAGACTCCTGCTGCCTGCCTAATCTTGGTATCTATTTTTACTAGTTTTATGAAATGTTACATATCTTTCTTTTGAATATAAAATCTAGAATAGGTTAAAAGGTCAGAAAAGTTATGCTCTAGAATGAATGTTAAGAGAAAGACTTAGACTTGACTGACATGAAATTTTTTTAGGTGTGGAAAAGATTATATTCCCAAATTTACATATACTTTTAAAAATTGTTACTGCTAAGAAAAATCTACATGAGATCTTTATGGTCATCTCTTCAATTTCTCATTATGTTTTTCAGTTCCTAGTGAGTTGCTTTTTTTTTTTGGGAACAAATTTGCAGTACCCCAGCATTTATCTCAAAGAATCTACAGTGTCTCTTAAAGCTAGTTGTCTTTACCATTCACTTAAAAAATGGATACTGCCTGTAACAGGAATATTGTATGGAAGATATTCACAGTCATTCTCTATTTATATTTTATTCTCATTAGATTAAAAAACATAAAGTGCAATTTAAAGGCATTGATTTCTCCAAAGTATTAATTCCAACTAAATTGAAACTTAGACTAGAGGCATAAAGGAAATTGCATGGAATATTCAAAAACCATCAACTAACATCTACAATAGCAATATCATCCTGAACCCACGGCTCAAATAAACACATGGCCTCCCACTGTATATAGTTAAAAACTACGTATTTCAGAGAAGGGTGAAACAGTTCTATTCTCCATCTGGCAGCTTATACTGTTCTTTTAAGTGGGGTGAACCTTCGGAGTCAACAACTTTATCTACAACCAGTGATATCTGATCATTGTTAAATCAGCTTTTCAACTTGTTTCGATGCTTAAAAAAAGTATCTGCATCTGCTTTAGCCCATTCCTAGTATCCCTCTATAGCCCTCTGTGGAAATTAGTTTTCACATATGCATTACTCATCATGAATTAGCCTTCTAAAACAGATTGATCTTCTTGTACAATACCTTATCTTCAGCCTTTCCTTTGAAGGGAATTTTTTTAAACTAAATTAATTTATATACTATTATCAAATTTTTACCAGTCATTAAATACAGATGTTAGTAAAGCCAGACAAAAACCAGGCTTTGAGGTGTAAGGAATTGCATACATCAGTATAAATTGAGGTTGCTGCTTTCAATAAATTCCATTCACAAGAAATACTTTAAAAAGTAATCCCTTATCCAACTCTTTTCCTTATTTATTTCATCTTCCCTAAAAATCTCCAAATGAATGTCTTGTGATTCTCTGATGTTGAAAAAGTCTACTGCAAGCTTAAATTACATTATCTGCTTTGGATTTCCAAAGTGCTACAGCCTATTGAAACACTAATATATTTGATATTTGCAGCTGTAAGGACTTTATTTCCCTTCAAGTCTGATGCCCTTCAACTGTATATATGACACTGCTTGAATTATAAATACTCTGATTTATATAAACATATATGTGTGTGTGTATAACATATGTAAAAAACACATACCCTAAAAGAGCTAACTATATTGAAAACTTAGTAAGGAGCACACTTTACTTCCCAAAATGACACACGTAACACTACCACAGGACAGAAGGAAACTGGCTTCTCTGAAGTCATACTTTTTCAATGAATTTCCTGGATGTCTAACAACTCAAAGAGCTCAAATCTGCTAACTGCTAACACTGATAAGACAGTCTCACATAGAAGATGATGAAAAAGACGTACAGCTTCAGTGTCACCCTGTCATGATTTGAGGCATTTATAGGTATATTGTGACACGCAGCAGTTAGGCAAGAAGTAAGACTACTGAGGGAACTGTTAAACAAAGAAGGAAACATCAAAATTCGTAACGACATACTTGCTTAGTTTCTTTTTAAATTATTTATTTAATTACTCTACAGATGAAATATCCTATAGAAGGGTAAGAAGTCAGATCTTGCCTATACTACTATAAATGGGAAGACACAACATCACTTAATGGATGAAAGATCTAGAATACAGATTAGAAGTTAATGTAGTTTAATACCCAAATTAGAATTCAAGTCTTCAAAGATGTGAAGTGATTCTGAAGAAGGCTCTGAACTTCAGTATCTTGGCAGAAAGTGGTCAAAAAAAATTAAAATTCCAAATGAGAAAACATTAACTGAGAACTCTCCAAACAGGAATACTTATACAAGAAATTCAATACCTTTCTTAGAGGTAGTATTGGTACTAACATGCAATTTAAATAGATACTGACTTCAGTTTGACTTTCATTGTACTGTCTTACACCAGCTTAGCTCCACTGACTTCACAGATCTAGTTATAAGTTCTGCTGCTTTTGGAAAAGCAGAATTAGATGCAACAATTTGAAATCTTTTCTCAGGAAAAATTGTACTAGATATTCTCATATTCACAACATTTTCTTGTTATTTTATCCCCTACTTCTCCCAAACATCACTCCAAAATTCCCATTAATTTTCAAAAGACTTTTTTCCCATCAGCATCTCCCCAGTATATTGGCACTTTCAGTAATACCTTTCACCTCTAACACTGAGCTCCCAGATTTAATCTCTGAATCCCAGATTTAATTTGAGAGATTGATTAAAGAAGTCACCTATAAACTTGGATTTTACAATGCCAGGGATGCATTTATTGGGTATTCTAAAACTGAGTTCAGTGAACTGCTTATTACATGTCAGCCTTTTCAAATTTTTAGCAAAAACTTGGTAAATTCAAAGGTGATTTACGTATATTTGGAAACATCTTATAGTTGTTACTTTTTTGTTCAAGCACAGAAGATGTTCATTGCAGTCTGTATAACAACATGGCTTTAACACACAACTTTCAGATAATACACTTAGATTTAACTTTGGAGTCAGTCCATTTGCAAAGGCATTGAAAAATGACTGGGATAATAAAAAAAATATATATTTCAGTTTGCTCATTGCCTGAATTTAACAGTATCTATACTCTGACAAGTCATGGGAAATGTGAATGGATCTCTCACAAAAAAGATGGAGAGGTGAAAGGTGTTATTTGTTAAGGTATTCAGTGTGATATATACTGAGGAATCATATTTTTTTGTGGACAACCACAACTGATTCATATGAAATCTATGAAAACCTGCATTTTTAGGTTAAATCATATTTTGCACACAACTTGCCACTATCTAGAATTATGCAAAGTACATGATTTCTGGTTTTGTTTTGCTGTAACTGCATGCACTTAGGCTGTTACATGCTTACTCTGGTAGGCCTACTGTGACATGGAAACTGGTGGAGGAGGTTGGACAGTTATTCAGAAACGAGAAGATGGCAGTGTGGACTTCCACCGGACATGGAAAGAATACAAGATGGTAAACAGTGTTCTCTGAAGCCTTAATACTAGTTGTTATTATTATTTGAAATTTAATATACTAAAGTTATATTAATAGCACCCTTAGAATGTAAGCAACTTAAAAAAGTTGTCTTTGTCCTCAGATGCTCATTTAGAAAATGTCAAAGTAGTGTAAGTTGTTTGCCTAAGCAGACTTGCAAGTGTGATGTTTGTTTTTAAAGAGAAACCTTACTTTTCTTTAATCAGCTGTTCCATCATATGTCTACATTTTTTAGTTGTTTATATTTGTGTTTCTAGTGGCAACAGTAGAAACCGCTCCAAATCTACTAAGTAATATTGATTCACTGTTTCAGATTCCTGAGGTTGTCCTTGCTGGAATCAACTTTTTGAATTATTACAGATCAATAACCCTCATGGACACAGTAAAATTCTTAGTTGACAGGCTGAAAACTATTAAACTTAAAAACTGATAAAGTGATCATTTCAAACTCAAAGGAAAAAACCCACCCAAACAAAGCTATTTAAATATACAATTTGAATTACAGGGATTTGGTGATCCTGCTGGGGAGTACTGGCTGGGAAATGAGTTTGTTTCTCAACTGACTAATCAGAAGCGTTATGTTCTTAAAATACACCTGAAAGACTGGGAAGGAAATGAGGCATATTCATTGTATGACCACTTTTCTCTAGCAAGTGAAGAACAAAAATACAGGTAAGCAAAAAAATCAGACCTAAATAAAGTTCTGATAGTAATCTTTCTAAACTGTGTAGATGCATGGCCTTATTTCATAAAAATCATTATTATTATCCAGTTCACTCAGAAAATAATGTTTTCTCCATTTTTCATCTATTGCCTAAAAAAGAATTTCTTTTTCCAGAGGAGAAAATGTATGCTAGTATTTTACTAGTGGACCCTGGGTGAGTATAACACACAAAATGCGAAGATGATGAGATAGTATGGAATAAGATAGGATACATGTGCCAATATAGTGGGTGAGAGTGCACTGTCATTAGGACAATAGGAACCTGTCTGCAGTTGCTATCAAATCCTGATTCCCTGCAATAATGAATTATAGTGCAAGGATTTTCCTTGTCAGTGACTTCTAGGAACTGTTCTGTTGTCATAAAGAGCACACTGAGGTGATGTGGCCTTATCCTTCCATGACCTCCTGGCTTAGATTCTCAATAACTCTCCTACCTGTGAAAATGGAGCAAATGTGCATTTCACCCACCGACAACTTGTCAATTTAAACACCAAATTTTAATGGACCTATTTTTATCCTCTAATCCTGTAAAATGTAAAGGTTCACAATATCTTCTTAATTATTGGTTAAAATAAGGAATAATATGAATTTTAAATATTTAATATAAATATTATCATAATATTATACACTTTAAATAGTACCATAGTATTATACATTTTGACATAGTATCAGCCACAGCTGAAATATATGGGCAGTTCATAGCTCATTCACCAGGCTGTCTGTATATGCAATAAACAGTTCGATTTATTATAGAAGAAACTAAGGACTTCACAGTATAACAGATGCCTTCCTGCTACATGGTCCATGAAATGTTTCTTTGTAAGAGTCTTACAGATTCATTGAGTTTTGGGTGACTGGACGGAAAAATTGTCTTCATTTAGATGAATTTCTCCAAGATCTCTAGCAACTATTTATTGTAAATAAAATGTCAACCTGACACCTGAGAGAACTGATGCTGTTATTTCAACTCAGGTCTTATATGCAAACAAAGCAATCCAAAACTATCAGCATCTACCCCCTAGAAAACATTAGATCTTAATGCCTTGGTAGTATTTAGTTGTCTCAACTCCAAAGTAAATATTTTTTCATCTGGAAACAGTCAGAATCTACAGTGGAGATTTTTTTTAAGTAATGCTTTAAAATACTTAGAAAGGCAACCTTTGCAAAATGGGTGATTACCCTTGTCCATTTACAATATTAAAAGATAATTACTGACCACTAAGATGGTAAAAGCAATTTTATTACAATATGCAGCTAAATAAGGAATTCATCATAAAATGGAGTGGTTTAAAGAATATATTTAACATTATGAAAAAGCAAAAAACCCCAAGAAAATATTCAGTTAAGAACATCTTCCATGCCCCATCCCTGGCAGTGTTCAAGGCCAGGCTGAATGGGGCTTTGAGCAACCTGATCTAGTGGAAGGTGTCCTGGCCCATGGCAAAGGGGTTGGATCTGATATTCTTTAAGGTCCCCTCCAACTCAAACAATTCAGTGATTCTCTGATCCATTACATTAAAAAGATTAATACATTCTGAATGCTGGAAAGATTATGAGTTGGGCCATAAAACTGAAATTTCTTCATATTAAACTGAGATCAGAATGGACTTTGTTTGAATCAAACTTCCTGATCTCAAAGCTATGAAGTCAAACCAGGTTGCTCAGGGTTTTTCATTTGGGTCTTGATAACCTCCAAAGGTGGAGATGGCACAACCTATTTTTCTTTCCTCATGGTAAAAAGTTTTCTGATATCCAGTCAGAACGTCTCATTTCAGTTTCTATCCACTGCCTCTCATCTTGTTATACTAAACCGTACCTTTAAAAGTTTATTATTATTAATAAGTAAATAATACTACGCTTATATTAGACTTCAAATGATATTTGAAGACCCAACCTAGGCTCATACATTATACTTGGAACCTTTAATATATGTTAGAAATTGGCTTACATAATTTTGAACTCATCTTAAGAAAAGACATTTTAAAGAAAACCTGTAATGAACTGACCTTTTGAAACCTAAATGAGTAAACATTAATTAATTAATTCTATTTTGAAATAGGGAATATAAAATGGGTTAAAATAATCTGGTAAACTACCAAAGACAACTTCTATCACAAGCAGAGAATTACAGGCAAGATGAAGACCGATTGGGGGACAAGTTAATTCTCCTCAGAGAGTCAGATCTCCTCTTTAAACAAACAGAATACCTCTGAGAAGCATGAGCTATTTGATACAGAAAAGCAGTCACCAAAAAGATACTGTGGGAGCAGAGTGTTCAAGTCCTTCCAACTCAAGGTAACACAGGAATAGCTGCTGTGTAATTGCCCTGCCCAGTTCAGTGCCCTGTGTCTCTCCCCACCGAGACTGCACTGGCACTTGTGCAAGCAGATCCCAACAGCAGCTGAAAGCTTACCTTGCCAGGGAATTGAAGCAAGCTGAAATACCCGCGATGAGTTAACACTAAAATTTATGAATGACATGAAAAGGATGAGTAATTAGGAAAGTGGAAAGGGAAATACTGAGAAACTTCTAAAGTATCATTTACTAGCTCATAATTAATACTCTTGGTAATGCTGTTACCTCATATATGCAGGGTTGTAATGCTAAATTGCTGTGTTGCGCTAACAGCAAAATAGGAGTCAAAAAAGTTTTGCTACAAAATTTTGAAATTAATAAAAAAAACATTGCATGTGCTGTTGCATTGAATTACAACAATGTATTTTCAGTATTAATAAATACATTATCTGTATGAAAAATCCTAGGAGTTACTATCTACTTATTCTTGTTTTCTTCTAATATGACATGAACAAACACATGTTCATTAGAATATTATGCTGACCATTTCTGTTCATATGAAAACACTGTGCTGAAAAACAGCTTAGAGCAGGACATTGGCCAGAAGAGAATTAAACTATTTGAACAGGATATTTATTGCAAATTATTCCATCATAATTTTGCAGACAACTACCATCAACTTCCATGTAATAATTGTTTTTCCATTTCTCACTTCTACAGGATTTACCTTAAAGGACTTACTGGGACAGCAGGCAAAATAAGTAGTATAAGCCAACCAGGAAATGATTTTAGCACAAAGGATGCAGACAATGACAAATGTATTTGCAAGTGTTCACAAATGCTAACAGGAGGTACGAATGTTTTTATGTTTCTCAGTCTTCCTATTTTTATTGGCACTGAAATTGTCTACGAGATAAATAGTGATAATTTTGACTTAGTAAATTTTGACTAGTAAAAAAGTTCAAAACTCATGGATAGAAATACTGGAATGGTGACTCCAAATGAAGTATTTTATCATTTGACAAGAGTTAGTTAAAATAAAACAAGAGAAGTTAAAACTGGAGGGAAAATAAGTCTCTGAAGTTGGGGTACAAGAAAGTCTGTAATTGTGGAACTAATCAGAGACACAGCAGATTCCTCTTTCAAGGAATGAGGTAAAATTCAGAGATCAAAACACAACTCCCTGCAAAAAACCTGTTTCAGAGATTCAGCTTGTCAGTGAAACGGCTCCTGATTCTTTAGGCATAAACGCTTTCCCTAACTACCCAAAAAGAAAAACCCAAAGAGCTGCTGTGTACTGCATGTGCCACAGAGGGCTACAAGAATTTAATTCCTTTTTTCAATATAGTTATGAAGTGGTAAAGATACACCACAGATATATCTACATTTTTCTAATGATTGTTCAGTAGTTATATTTGAGATCTAGGTAATATTTTTATCTTCAACTACACAAGTAATCCTACATAATTTGTTAATCTAGAATTCCACATTCTGAAATGTTAACAACTGCTTTGTAAATTGGGCTTCTCTTCCTGTTATCTCTTAAGCAATTGTTCATTTTCCTATTGCACAAGTTGCAAGAAAAAAAGACAGCTTCAGTTTATCCAAAAGGATAATTGGAATACTGCCCTGCAAAACAGAACACACACACTATCACCACCATAACAGAAATATAAAAATATTATTCTATTAATAAAAATAATTTTCTCTCCTGACCCACTAACAGGTCAGGACTATAATGATACAAAATAGGTTTGGGCTGCTTTCTTCTCCTTTTTTCTTCTTACCAAGTTCCAGGAAGTTTTGAACTGACCTGCACAGAGAACTGAATAATTCCTCTAGAAAGAATTAAGAAAGGAGTTTAAGTCTGTGAAGAACAGGAGTTCACCAAAGAGTAGATAAAACCAAAGGCAATTCAATATCATTATAGTTCAAGTTGTGTTCTGCCCTCAGACTGTCAACAATGTTTGATGTGGATAAGAAATTGAATGAACACTTTCCTTTCTCAATTTTCAAATACAATGTATTGCACAAGATTCAAGAATATGTAGTTGACACATAAATACATTTCTTTCCTGAGCTTGAGGCAAGTATTTTATACTGATACTTTGAAATCATAAGAACAAAAAACTGGGTTTAGATTTCTTTCTCATTTCCAGACAACAAAGTGACCTTATATACTATTTTGAGAATTACTTTTGCTGATGTTTGTCTTCTGTCTTGCAGGATGGTGGTTTGACGCATGTGGTCCTTCTAACCTCAATGGAATGTATTATCCATTACGACAGAATAACAACAAGTTTAACGGGATCAAGTGGTACTACTGGAAGGGCTCCGGATACTCTCTCAAAGCTACGACTATGATGATTCGACCAGCAGATTTCTGAATGCTTTGTCGTTATGTGAATTATATATTGTATAGTCTTCAAAGACTTATTTTACCAAGCAACTTGTCTCATTTTTTCAAGCCCAGAAACATGCACAAGTGTTTTGAAGGGGTCAGTTCAGTGCAGTTCCTGAATTGCCATCGCCTTGATCAGCTAAAGCTCATATTTTTCAACCAGACACAAAGTCTAAAGCATCAACCTGATATAACAGTGATTTGGCCAAATGACTCAATAAAAAGAACATCCAAGAAACCGTCAGATAACTTAAGGACTCTGCTTTACTCACCATTTATGTTATGTATGTGTTAGTAAATAACTGGAACTGTGAAAAAAACCCTAAAATAGTTTTAGAAATATGCATTTTGCCTCACCACCAAACTTTAAACATTAATATAAAACACTTAGCTAGGTCTAGAACTATTTATCTTTCTGTGTCATGTGTGCCCTTTATGTACATAAAAAAAAATACTTTCCTGTAATTAGCTCAATACTGTAGTAAGGGAATACATTCTTTTCCCTCATAGTCTCCTAAACAACTTTTTACACTTATTTGAGGATTTTTTCCAATAGCCTGTATGACTATGTTTAACAGAGGACAATTAGCATTTAAATAGTTTGCATTTATTCTTGGGAAATACCGTTTACAAAAATCATCATTTTTTTCAGTCTGTTTCAGTCACTATCTTTAAATTACAAAAGTCCCTAGAAAGTACAATATAGCATGTATTCCTATACATTTTTATGAAGATTGCACTTTTTCCCCCCTTGTCATTTACCTGTAAAATAACTGACCAGTATTTTATAAGCCGAGACATATAAACGGCATTAACACCAGATGTCCGGTTGCCTATGGCAATCATTTATCACCTGGTGCTGTAATATATCTATATGTTTTGTAAAAATAACCTAACTGAAAAACATATGCATGTTCTTTGATACAATTAAATTTATGCTTATGACTTAAGATACAAATTACTACATTTTAAAAACAGGAAGAAAAATAATCTGAAAGTTACCTAAGGTCACTGTGGTTTTTTTCAGTAAGGTTAGGATTTCTCCCTAAGGTAGGCCCTCAATGTACACCGCAATGTGAATAAATTACTCTACTGGGTGGTCTCTGCTTTTTTTTTTTTTTTTTCCTTCATTTTATTACTGTATGCTTTAAAATTGTGTACTAAACATTACAGTTCAGATTGAGAAGATATTTCTTCATAAATCACAATAATTTAGTGGAGGTTTTTCTCCAAATTAAGTTTAGCTTCTCAGTCTCATGCTTAGTCTTTGCCTAATATTTTTGTAAAACTTTGGTTTCAGCAGATGACTGAATTAGTTACAATGCAAGAACTTAAAACAAAAACCTCAGACACACTTCTGGAGGGTAACTTAACAAAAGGTACTGTAAGGGCAACCAGGCTTGTGAAGGGTCTAGAAAAAATATCTTATGAGGAGGGGGTGAGGGATCTGGGGTTGTTTAGATGGTGAAGAGGAGGCTCAGGGGGGACCTCATCACTCCCTACAATCACCTGTAAGGAGGTTGCAGTGAGATGGGGTCTGGTCTTTTTTCTACTGTGCCTGCAGTGAGAGGCCCAGAAGAAATGGCCTTAAGCTGAGACAGGGGAGATTCAGACTAGATATTAGAAAAAAATTTTCAGTGTTACAGTGGTCAGGCATTGGAATAGGTTGCTCAGAGAGGTCGTGGAGTCACTATCCCTGGAGGTGTTCAAGAGGCGTCTGGATGTGGTGGGTGATGTTGTTTAGGGGTTACAGTGGAAGTGCTGGGTGGACAGTTGGACTGGATGATCCTGTAGATCTCTCCCAACCTTGATGATTCTATGATTCTATCTTGAAAACAGTGAATGATTTTGAGAAAGATGGAAGAAATGTCTCCATTTTATACTGACAGTCATTAAAGCTGCCCAAAGAGTACCCCACCACTCACACCACCACCCTTCTTCTTCACTGAAAGTGTCACTCACCATTACTAAAGTGTAGCAGAGACAAAAAAATACTTTTACTATTACTTCATGATATGATTTTATATAAACCTAAAGAATGTAAATTAATAGTCACTGTCTGAAGAGTTGCATAAAATAATCTCAATGTATTTGAAATTACTGTTTAGTATTTTATTGTTTTTCATAGCAAACTTGTAAGGATATACATATCCCAAACTAAAAAAACTCAACTTTTCAAAATTGCTTTCATGAATTTCCAAGAAACGTCTTAGAGAGCAAGTCTAGAACAGTCATCAAATACTAGTAGAGGAGCTACACATACCAACAAGCACACAGCATACCAAGAGAAGCCTAAAGAGCTGTCATTTTTCAGCCTAGAGGAGAGACGGGGAAGGGGAGAGAGACCTTAATGGTGCCTACAACTGCCTGCTCAAGGACATAGGGAGGAAAAAGCCAGGCCCTTCTTGGAGGTGCTCTGATATGAGACAAGGCACAGGGACAAGAGGCAGTAAATACAATTTGGAATTGGGGAAAGTGAATTTTCCTTTTCATTTATTCATTTATTACCATGAGGGTGGATTGGGCAAGTCCCTTGGAGCAGAGTGTTAAGAGTCCCTGCTAATCTAAAATACTTTATGATTCTATGAAATTTAATAGAAATGCTGAGTCTACATTACTGAATTTTCTGTGTTGCTATATTTAATCAGACAACTAAAGACAATATTCCCAGTATTTGAGACAGTAAACATATCCACACCAATAATAAAGAGAAAGAGAAAAAAAAAAAGCCAACAAAACCAAACAAAAAGTCCCCCAAAACGTTCTTAGAAACCATGATGGAATCTGAACACTCAGCCTGGCAAAGAAAAGTAGCACTAACTTCTGGTTGACATTAAATTTCTTTATTTTAGTAAGAAAACACTGTATGACAAAAATAATTTAATATTGCATAGCTAGTTTTAATTTGTTGAAAAAAAGTTTATAAAATTTGAGGCTTTCTTATGACTGTTCGGGGAAAGTGATCAAAAATACTGATGCAGACATTGAATCAATTGTTTAATGAGACTTCATTTTGAGGGAAAAAGGGTCAATTTATCAGCACAAATGTAAAATTTTAGAGTGAATATGTCTTAAAATGACATTTCATCTAAAGAAGATTGCATGGCTTGAACTCCAAACACCAAAGTGAAGCAACAGGAGGACATGTCAGAAGGAAGGCAATAAGAGGAAACAGAAGGCTGCAACAAGTGCTTTGGACTTGGTATAAACAATTAAAACATAACAGCAAGACGACCCCTACTTTTAATTCCTTCCTGTAATCAAATAAACAGTATGTGAAACCAGAATGCACTTCCATTTTCTCAAAGTACTTTATAGGAAGCAGGAAAGAAACAAGAAATAAAAGCAAATAAAACCACCATTCATGCTCAAAGAATAATCGCATATTTAAAAAAAAATAAGTTATCTGTTACAGTAAGAACTGAGAGTGACTAAAGAAGGGTATGATTGAAATGGTAATGGAAATAATGCCTTGGACACCAGCTTGGTTCCTTTGCAAAAGCAGCACATTGCAAATAGAAGTGATTCAGGTTCTTAGCACAACCCTAACCTACCTCGATTTTATATTTTCACCATCTCTCAAATTCTCCTTACTTCTGCTTTAGGAATAAAACCTCTAAATGGAATCTAAAAAACAGCTGTAAGAGGAATCAGTTCTAAAGAATGCTATGTACATTGTTACTGATAGCATAATTTGTTTTTAATCAAGGTAGCCTGAAAAGAAACAGAAAACTCAAAGCAACTTAACATGAAATTCAGTGTAGATTTTTTCATAGAAATACAGAAAAGGGGAAAAAAAAGAACATGCTTCTTATTTATTTCTCACATTAAGTTTTACCATTCTTACTGTATTTGCTATGTAAAACAATCTATTTTCTCCTTTTTGAAAAATTATGAAATTATAATGAATACTTAATTTGTTTAGGCTTACTTGAGAATAACTGCTACAGTTTCCCTAAACTTTAAGAACATAAAACTTACAATAATGAAATAAAGTCAAAATGAATCAAATTCATGTTGAATATGTAAATTTACATGTTACAGATTTAGAAAGAATGTTAAACAGAATTTCTTAATAATTAATAAAATTGCAGTAAAAATAAATTTCATACCCCATTAACTGTTCTTTCTTCAAAGCCTGTATGAAACTTTGAGAAATAAATTGTAGACACTAATTTAGTAGAGGGAAAATTATTGGAATGATTGACTAGCAACCAGCTAGAATTCTACTCGTTTTAAAACAAAAATAAAATTCCCATTTAATAAATTACAATACATGAAGTGCACTGAGGTCTACACAGGTATATCATGCCCTCACATACCCCTTTTGCACTGGTTCACAGTTCAGTACTTGAGAATGACTATTAGAGGCAGGAAAAATGCTTCATTTTTTCCTACTTAGCAGTTCTAGAAGACCACAGTAATTTTCCATTGCCCAAGTAATTTCGGGGCCAAAAAAATTGAGTCCATGACCTGCAAATCTTTCCATTCGGCAGTAACATGCCTCTCCAGCTTGTATACAGGTACAGACAGAAATAAAATTAAAGTACATTGATACTTCAATAAGATGCTGGTTTATTCAGGTGTTAATTGGTGAATCAATATTTTGCATTTTCCACGTGTACCAAAGTTTTTGCACACTCTTCAAAAAGTAGTGGACAAAGAAGAAAACAACTCCTTACAGTATCTGCTCTAAAAAAATATTTTTCTAGTAGGCTTTCTTATTCACAAAACCTATTTAGAGGGCAAATCATTTCCCAGATAAACAAAAGAAGGTTTACAAGCTTAAAGGACCATTAAACTTACAGGAGCTGCAGGGAAGCTGGATGAAAGCTCATATGGTTCCTCTGAGATCCAATGGCCTAATTCCAAAGACCACAGAACCTAAAATAAAAGAAGTGGTAAGTAGAAGCTTAAAATTTCTAAAATAAACTTTTTGAAGTGACAGTGCTGTTACAATAGTTGGTTTTGCTATTTCATTTACCCAAAACAAATGATTTGCTGAAAAATCAAGAAATCAGAAAGACACAAATTTTACAACTAAAACAAACCATTGAAATATCAGTCATGCTTCTATGCATACTTCTATACTTCAATTTCTATGCATAGCTATATTAAATTTTCAAACATTGTGAGGATATTAGAAAAGTCAACTATTTTAAAATCACAATACATAGAGCAAAAATTTGAAAAGGAAAGTTATAATATATCAGTTCTGTTCTCTCAGCTCAGTAATAATTGAATTTCATGAGGTTCCTGTTGGCTCATTTCTCCAGCTTGTCAAAGTCCCTCTGAACAGGAACACCCATTTGGTGTATCAAACAGTCCTCACAGTTTTCTAACATCTGCAAACTTACTGAGGGTGCATTCTTCCCCATCATCCAGATCATAAATGAAGATGTCAAACAATACTGGACCCCTACTACTGACAAGGATCATGCAACTATTGCATAGAATCCACATTACATATATAAACCACCCTGCAAAGGGGAATAACTCAATTTCTTTCTGCTTGGTATCCTCCTTAGCCAGTGTCACAATCTAGAGCACAAAAAAAGACTGCAGAACACTGACTCTCTAGAAAATACATAATCATTTGTGTTCAGCTGAGCTCTGAAACACTGGGTCAATATGATCTTTAGTGACTAACCCTGAGGCTGTGGACTACTTGCAGACTTCTGTTCTCATCAGGGCCAGCACCAAATGGTTAGCAGAAAAAACTACTTAAAATGGTTGTATTTTTAATTTCTGAAATACAGTATTTTTAGGGTGTTTTTTTTGGTAAAACGTTCCTCAAACTACTCCATCCAGCATTTTTCCTGGATGGATTTTCTAAACATTATTCAGAACAATTTATCATAACTTGCAGTTGGTTGACTATAATATTAAAAGCCCCATGGAGAGTATTAAAATACTATCCCTCAATTGGTAAAAGCATTGTCTTAATGGGAAAATGGAAAAAGACAAAGTTCCTACATTGGCTCTGCCCTTGAGTCATATAAAGGACATTCTACTCCTAAGCTGTAAATAGTCTAAATGCTGAAGCCCATTCTGATGGAAGATGAGATTATTTTCCTTATTGGTTTTATCAGTGAAGCTTCTCATAGGGGTAAAACACTGGTATCTTCTTTGCCAAGTTTGTCCTCTCTCACTCAATTCAACAATGTTTCCCTTTTACAGGTATTTGAGCTTCAAACGTCTCTTCTGTAGCTGCCATCTGGCACCCCTTAAGTTGGAGTCAAAAAAAGAAATGTTACAAACCACTGGGACACCCTGGTGCTCCTAGAGCAAGCAAAGCTAACTGAACAAGAAGCATACATATACCCCCAAAATGGGATACATGGAATTTATCAGAAAGCAAATCCTTGTTTTAGGATAATTCTTCCTCTCATATATTTTCCCTAAAGAGTTCTCTTGCCATTTCAAATAGATGAAGTCTGTTAGCACAGCCATGCACTATTAAGCAGCTGTCATTATTCATCTTATAATAAGCTGAATTTCATCAGTGCCTGAAATTATTCCCATGCTTGATTCATAGTAGCTGAAATACTCTGCCATACAAATGCATATATTTTTAGTTTTAATTTAGATTATAAAATGTTACCTCATAAAATTTGTGAGCAAGTCAATGAAACATTTCCCATAGATAAAAACTGGCATATATATTGAGCATGGTAAAGTTATTGTTTACAATGTTACAGCTCACTAATGGAAAATTCTAAGCTGAACAGATTGATCATAAACTAGCGATGTAAACCTTAAAAAATGGCATAATTGTATGTAAGAAAATAAGTTTCTGTAATGGGCTCTTTTGCCCCAAATCTGTTGCTATAAGAAGTAAATTTCAAATTTGGTTTTCATAAAAAAAATATTTTCTAAATAAGTTACATAGTTTTCAGTCTAAAGTATCTTATCCCTGATGACTTCTAGGGACACCAATAACCTCTAATGTGAATTTCTGCAAAACCTGGTACCTTGTGTGACATGACAAGTGATGTTTGACTTGTGAACAGGGGTGTCCAATTTTGCAGGCTATTGGAAATGAACAATGATTTTTTGCTGATAATAAAAAGCAAAAAGTCTTTAGACTTATTGTTAAACTCGATTACAAAACATCCAAAAAATATTATGTTTAATTTTAGAAAAAGAACAATCAAATATTTGAAAATGCAACAGCTGTACAAAAAGAGGAAATAATTTCTACAGTCATTATATCACACCAAAAATAAAAATAAGAGTTAAGCATGTTGATAAATCAATGACCTTTAAAAAATATTCAAAACCTAATAATGCATTGCAGTGTTCAGCTAAGAAAAGTATGGTAACTTCTTAAAAACATACAGTTAAAACTGCAACTTAGGATTGTAAATTATAAATTTTAGCATGGTGCCTGTGTATATTTTTTACAATTACTTTTAACAATTTACAATAAGAATATCAAAGCCTCTTAGCTTTATACTTATAGCTATATATATTTATTGAACATAAAAGAAACTTGTTGATGTGAGTAATTTCTCTTTTAATCACAATACAAATCAACTTTAACTGAACCTAGAAAATTGTAACTTTTAATAAAATTCATAGAGACATACTACATTAAAATAAATTCTTCATAAATAAACTTGAGCAGGAACAGATGTACCATGCTGCATTACATATACATCACGTCCTTATAGTACCAAAATTATGTTTGTATCAAAAGTAGCTGGAAAACAACCCAAATAGATTAAAATATAAACCCAAAAGATTAGTTATGATTAAGTAATCCTATTTCATTTTCAAGGCCAATTCTACAGCAATGACCTCTATCAACCCTTGTAGTATTTACAGAATTTTGTTTAGAAATGAAATTTGTTTGTCTTAACAAAAGATGGATTAATGCTTGTCTATCATGGTTCTGGAAGTGAGCACAAAGGCATCATATCTACTTTCCTAGATAAAAAGAAAATTATATACTGAGTTCATGAACAGGTCCTGCAGTAAATAATTAGGTCACCACTCACTAAAACATTCAGTTTTCATGAAAACAAAGACAAGAGCTTTTCATTCCAAGTCACTGAAAGTTTGCTTCTGACTCTGGCAAATTTTCATCCAGTATATTTTCACAGCAACACCAAAAAATGCTTCAGATTCATGTAATTCAAAAAGAAGTTATGATTTGCAACATTATTCTCAGCTGAAATACTTCAGAATGTGTGTTCCTATTGAGAAGAAAGAGCTATCTAGAAGTTTTCAAATGTGCGCTTACAAAAGAGCTTAAAAAGTAATGATAAAGAAGTACAGTATGGATCAGATATGAATGCTGGATATAGGAGTATCAGAAGTTAGCAAAATACAACATTGAGATATTAAGAATGTATCAGATTATAGTAGAATAGTCTTGCTGGCCATGGAGAACAAAGGTAGGAAGATGTAGAGAGGGAAGAGAAGAGTGGGAAAAGCATCGTTTTTCTGTGGATTTCTTACAAAGTTAAATAACATTTTCCTTTGGCTTTGGACTCTAGAATCAAATTTATTAATCCTCTATTACTTCATGCTCAAGTGTGGGCTATTTTATCTAACTTGGTGGCATGCAGCCTGTATGGCATGGAGCTCCAACAAGTGTCCTGCTGGTTATACAGCTGCAAGTTTAGCTGTGGGGAAGAATTTTCATCTGTATATCCACATCAGCTACGTTCTTTTATTCACAACATATAGGAAAAGGTATAACAAACATCAGGTTCTCAAGGGTCTGAAAACACACTATTTGATTAGTTATTACCTATCCAGCTAGCACACTGAATGTTCATATGGTATTTGTACTTGAATAATTCATCTTGAAATACGTAAATGGAGTGCTATGAAGATTAAATATGTGACAGTAAATTTGGTATTTCTCCAACATCCATCTTTAAATATAACATTTTAAGTTTTTCTGAGAAGAGAAAGCACTTCAGCCTAAATTATCTCCACATTACAAGTCAAAAGGCAGAGGTAAACAGCTTCTTAAAAGCTGATAAACATCTTTGAAAAGACAATCATCACCGCTCAAAAGTTATACCATGTTTAAAAGGTACTACTAATTTCTCCAGACCGATTATTTTAATTATCCAATTTGAACTATTTTATCTGTAAAAATACTAATGGTAGGATTGATTACATTTAAAGGATTGAGTTATGTCGTATCAGTAAAAGGAGAAGATTATTTTCTTAAATGGAATTTTCCTGACTAAAATTTTCTACTGAATTACTCATTCTGGCTAGGTAAGGCTTCAGTTTTTTCTCCTCTAGTTAACCAGTTTGGGTAAAAAGATGGCAAAATGATGCCACTGACACAATTAGAAATAAGACAATAATGCTCTTACATGGTATGATTCAATGACCATGTTAAGAAATAATTTTTTTAAAACTCCAAAGCACTGTTTTATTTCAATGAAATTAATTAATTAATTAATTAATCAAGGGAATACACATTTATGGGCAAAGTTGGACCCAGTCTCTGTGAAAGATACAAGCACAATTCTAAAAATACTAAAAATAGCAATCTTCCAGATAAGCAGATACTACAAGATTAAATGAACTTTTGATCTGGCGATCTGGAGTTCTTCTCTAGTTCCTTCTCATGTGTCTCTCCTAGTAACTTCAGAACTTTGTCTAAATAGCAACTCAATAAAATGTGTGAAAACAGCATCCGCATTTGATCCAATAACATCTACAGGGACAAACTAATCCTTGGAACAATTTCATTCAGCTTATTGGTATTGTATGAGGGATACAGATGATCCCATGATGAGTCTGCAAGGTAGACCGTAAGACAGGAGGATAACGTTTCCAATCAATACTGGTCTGTGAAGAGCATAGGTAGATATTTTCACCATCCATTTATTCACAGAAGTGCAGGGCATAAAAAGGGCAATGAAATTCTAGGACAGCACTTGTTGGAATAGTGATCATCCAAATACTGCCTTAGGTACAAAGACAGGAAACTATTTTGTAGTAGTTATCTCCATCTCTAGCTTAGTAGTTATTTGAAGCTTTTTCTCAAGGAAGAATGCAACTTTCATGTTTGAGTACCCTGTTATGAAAAAGTAACTTATGGCAATTATGTTCTGACTTGTTGAATGCTCCAAACAAAGCTAAGTGTGGGACAGATAATTCAGTGTATTTATTTAATAGGTCCAAGGAATCATACAGTAGGCTGGAATGAGTCTGTGGAGATTTTCTTCTCCAAACCCCCTGCTCAAATATGTTCCTCTGAATGCAGCCAAGGATACTATTAGTCTTCTTTTGCCACAAAGGCACATTACTGGATCCTTAAGGTGACCAAAGATGCCAACCCTCTATTCCAAGTGAAATTAATCACCAAGAACTTCTGAAAAACCTGAAGTATACCACAATAACTTCAGATAACTACATATATATCACACAGGACAAGCTTCATACTGGTAAGTGCCAGACATCTTGAAAACAAAAAGGTGGCAGTTTATTTTCTGCCCAACAAGTAAATTTTAACGTATTTATAAGAAAGAGGAAACCAAGAAATTTAGTTATTCAACAATCCTTTTCTGTATAAGATGAAGAGCTATTTCCATAAAATTTCAACATCCACATTTTATAGCTCTGGAAACATGAGGAAAGCTGAGAAACTGTCATCTGCAATGTCAGATTGAGTGGTTAATCTCTATTATTACTTGAGCAGTTGAGATGGTTTAAGCCTGGGCTGACAGATAAGTTCCCCACCCAGTCACTACTATTTCTATTTTACATTTTTTCCCACTTGAAGCAAAATATCTAAGAATTTCCCTTCATTTTTACCAGTGCTGAATTCAATACACGTTTCAGAACATAATAGAAGTATATTATATCAGGATATAAAAAATTCAATCTGAATAATGTTGGTTGGCTAATGTAGAGCAGAAATTCTGTCCAAAAATAATGCATGGGACATGAGTTTCTCATCCATGAGATAAGACCTTGGGCCTTTCTAAAATACATAATGAGGTACAAAACAGGAATACTTTGGCTAAATTAAGCACTGAAAAACTGTAACTAACTAACAGATCTTCACACAGACAAATTTCATCTAACTGAACTAACTCTACGTAAGCCTGAATATCTTAACATTGGCACTATTGTATGTAATATGGACACAAACATGGCTGATATTTCAGCTGTACAAAATAAATTTAATTTATTGTGTAGTAAAATTAAAAAGCATTTCTTACCCATTCATAAGAAACAATCCAACACCCACGAGCAATTCCCAGCATAACATTCAAGGTACGACAAGGACTCCCAGTAACTACGTGACTTGTTGTTTCACACACTTCATTTGAGAACAAAAAGTCTCCAAGTTTATTTACAACCTGAATTACTGTATTTTGCTTCCTAAAAAGAAGAAAAGGTAAAAAAAAAACCATAAAAAATTGATTGGAGGAAGGCAGAATTATAAAAGCATACACACACAACACAAATTAACTCAAATTCACCTCATTTCTTTCCCCCAAGCATTTTTCACCTTTTTCTCACTAAGCCTCTACCCACTTGCTAGCCCTAAATTCATTAGCCTCTCCACAGAGTCCAAACAGATCCTTTTCCATTATCACACAATCCCATACACTTGTACATCAAAGCCCTTTTGCTCCCCACATCTATCTTGTCTGTTTAAATAAAAGCTTTTGAGTGCAGAATTATCTATTATGTTGTTTGTGTACAATGCCCAACACAACAGAGCCTAATTCTTGGTTTCTTTTGTACTATAAAAAAATATTACCAAGAAATGCAAACATTTCGACACAGCACACTTGACAGTTTTTCATTAGGAAATCATCATCAGATTTTCAGCATCTGAATAATGCTGTGTCTAAATTTAGAGAGAAGTCCTAAAGTTCTATCTGGCCTGCTACCTACACATCTATGCCAATGTTTCAATTAAATACTCACTTATCCTTAAACACAATCATACTGAAATATATAAAATTAAATATAAATTCCAGAATGGCCATCTATAATTGGAATTCTAATTTGAGATCTCTACATAGCTACATAAGAGCACATAAATATATAAATCTGAAAACAGGAAGACCTTGGTATCACTAGAGAAAAGCTGTTGCATGATAACAATTTACTGCTGTTACTAATGATTATTTTTACAATTATAAATGATCGTTACAGATCTGTAAATGAAAGCCAAATTCTGGTGGTCCCTCTGCTCCCCACACTGACTTGGAAATGTCCATGTAACACAAGATAAAGCAATAAGCACAACCTTGAACACAGTCACACCTATCACAGTGGTGATCCTTTCAGGCAAAACATGTAAATTAATCACGAACACAATGCAAGTGCACTCACAGTATCTCCAGAAACCTCTGGGGTTGCTTCATTCTCACTACATTTAACTCCACTGACGAGAAGTCTGTTAAAACTCCCAAAACATCCCAGCTAAAACAAACACTACTTAGCAGAATCCCAACAAAACTGCAAAAAAAATCTTCACAAAAATTGGAGCAATATATTTTTCAAGAAGTTTAAAACAAAAAAATGAATAGTGAAAACAGTGCTGCAAATTAATCTCACAATTAAGTCAAAAGGCGATAGTGTATGTTGAGATACTTAAAAAATCAAGTGACCGATCCTCTCTCCAGTATGAATTCTGGCCTTGGTTATATAGCTTTGATTGTTACTAGAATACTTAGTATTCCCTTTTCATTTCGTGAGCTTTAGCTTGGCATAGCCTACAAGTGGATGTTTTTGCAACATTGCAACCCATAGGGGCTGGCCCTGCCCAGACTGCATGCTCCATGCTCTGCCTGAACCTTTTCTTAGTTCTTCCTATGTCTACACAAAATTCCTTACAATGAGAAGAAAAATTTCTGTTGTACAAGTCTTGAATTGAAGACGTCTTACAAACTGCAGAGAAAACTCACCAGTTTATACTTGAGACAGCTGCAAAAACTGGTGGGTGAAAATCTAGAGCAAAATTTCACTGAATTTTTAAATCAGAAAATTAGGTAGCTGGTGGCTGCGAATCAGTGAGTAGCACTTAATATAATCTCAAAACCCAATGCCATGAAACCATTGAACTCATGCATCTTAAAATGTAAATTCTAATGAACGACTTTTGAGGCTGTTGCTACTGGGTAGTAGAATTGGCTTTTGACCACTGGGTTGTGTTTTGGAGGACTATTTTCTGTTCTTTAGTTCTTTCAGAAGCAGGCCCTTTCCCTTCATCCATTTAAAAGTTGAAAAATTCCTACAATTGTAGTCAGCCAAAAGCAGTCTCGATGAAAATGTTTTGACGAAAAGCAATTGTTATCCCCAGACAATTTTATTTAATGAAATAGTAATTGGGTAATGGGAAAAGTCAACATTTAAGAACATAAAAGAAATAATATATTAATGACCTCTTTAAAAAAAAACAACTCCCCAGCTCAGCCAGTATTTGTTCCCCTCTTTTATGCAGACCACAGCCTCTGCTTCCCCCTACTATCTGCACTGTAGTGATGATCTTTAACTCCTCCACAGTGATCCCAGATTGCATGACTCGTGAAGTTCATTTTATAGTCCTGGTGTTACTAGCATCCAGTCACATTAAACAGAAGAAAAATATTAATTCCGTTTTATGTTTTACATACATAAGTATACTTGTTAATAGCTATGGACGACCTTTTACAAAATACTTCTGAAAGCACAGCCACTAAGTGCTGTTACTGAATATTTTTATCTATGTAACTGTCAACATTTAGTTACATCAAACCTGAAACAGATTTTTGGGTAGTATAAATATCTTGAGTTTTGAAAAAGAATTCAAAAACTGTAAGCAAGTGTAGTATAAAATATGGAATTGTGTTTTTGTTGGATGTTCCTTATGCTGTAAGACTTTTAAGAGAATGATAAGAGCATGCCAGAAAATTATTAACTCTCCCCAAAATATGCAGTGGCAGCTGCTTCTAATGTTTTGAAACTAAGTTACTAAAAAGCCTACAACTGGATATTTATTCTGCAACTATTTGTATGAAATAAAACACTTTACACTGATGTTTCAGATTATGACTTTTTAAATAGAAATAATTAAAATGTATGGTTAAAAGGCTATATTGGACTGAACCATTTACTCCCTAAAACTACTATTTACATTTCCTTCAGAAAAATTCAAAACTTGCTTAATATCTTAGTTTTATTGCTCTGAAGCCCTGTTGAACTCACCTATGGAACTACTTCAGTCTGTACCACAGCAACAAAAACATACATATACAGTGCAAATAACAATGACATATATATGTATGTACAAGTTTCTAGTTAGAATACAAAATGAAATAAAGTGCAGAGCCCAAAGATAAATTTCATTTTCTATAGGCATAAAAAAATAATCACCATTCAAATTTAAATGGTGGGCTGAATAAAGATTCAAAAAGGTTAATACTTACTCAGAAGACATACTCGTTGTAACTAGTGTCCTTGTTGGCTAGAGATGTGAAAGAAACAAGAAAACATAAAAAATCTGAAAATAAAACCCTTTGAAAAAAACCTTAAATTAGAAAATGTTATATTAAAAAATGCAAACTACTTCATAATTACAGTGTCACCTGGGGAAGTGTCTGGACTAATTAACACATATTCTAGAAATACTAAACTTTGAGGACATGGAAGGAAGGAAACCCTCCAATCATGTTTTATGTCAAAGCATATGATATAGCAGAAGACAGGAATGTAAGTTTTTTTTAGTAAAAAGAAAAAGCAAAGGATTTTCAGCCTGAAATGCCACAGAAATAAGGACAGTATTTGTCTACTGACTTTTCCTTTTCATCAGTTGGAAAGGAAAAAGGTAGCTTAGCTACAACAAAGAAAACCTGTAATTTAAATTCCAGTTTCTTCCAAAAGAAAGGCAGAAACTGGCTGGGATGCTTCAGAAACAAGAGCATATTTATTGTAAAATATAATTTTAATGATTTTGTTTTTATTTTGAGAGTGTATTTTTTGGGGGTTTTGGCACGTCAGTATTTTATGTCAAGGTTAAGTAAACATTCTTTCACTCTTCAGTATTTTCTAGTGAATAAAAGTTGTCCAAGTAATACAACACACAGGGTATACTCAAAGAATACAGCAATCCTCAAATCAGCAATTCTGAGACACCCTTCCCTTCTCCTGCAATACCCCCCATAGCTTATGTGAGAAGCAGGAATGTTTGCCCCATACAGACTTTAAATAAGCTTGGGAGGAATTATTATTACAGAGGTCAGAAGAGGAGGAAGTTCATCACCACTGATCATGAAAGCCTCCCGTATGCACAGAGGCAGGACAGAACATGAATTTTAGCAGCATCAGAAAAATAACTACAAAATAACTACACATAACATGGTCATCAAAAAACATATGTAAGAAGAGGTTTTGATCATCTTAGCTAAGAATTACTTGTAGCTACATAAACATGCACAAATAAATATACACAAACATTTTAGCTTTGTAGAAAAAGGAGACTGACTGAATTTTATACAATGATTAAAAAAACCTCCTCCTGATTTTCAAAATCACTCTATGAATTTAAATTATTTCTCCAGATAGTTACTGCTCCATATGAAATACTAATTCTCACTTCTGCCCCCCAATATATTAACACAGCCTCAAGTGGTAAGCTCCCAAAGTCTCTGCTAAAATTCAGTTTCCTTTGAGTAATGTACTGAGCTGAGAGCACAAAAATATTTCAAGTTGGGAGCACAGGCAAAAAAAAAATTCAGGCCAACTCATTTTACCCAGTAATGAATCAAAGAACAAAAGAGAGAACTCTGATGCAATTCCATCTGACCTCTGTTATCAGTACAGAACTGTTCTCTATTGAAAGACCAAGTAAACTGTCACATTTAAGAATGGAGTTGGAATTACCTGTGCAAACTATTAGACTAATAGAATGTAGACTAATTATGTGCACCATGACTGTTCATTATATGAACACTCTTTGCATAAATAGAACACAATTTAGATACCATTGACAAGGTAGATATTAATGATAACACAACTAGTAGTCATTTCAACACCACATGGTAATTCCATTCTGTGGTTGTGTACATATAAAAAACCACAAAATCCAGATACTATTTAAGCCTTCAGAAGCAATATAACACAGCATATTCAATAATTTTTTAAATACATGATAAACATGCACTCAGACTACACTATGTAAGCTCTACAATACTTCATATTGAATATGTATACAGTGTGAAAATATAAACCCAAATAACAATAAAATGGAATAAAACTTCAAAAGAAAAAAGGACGAAACTTTTGCACTGAAAAATTTGAAAGAAATTCTACTCAGTATTTTTGGAAATATAAGTTTCCTAATTCTAACTTGTTATCAGCAGTACTTACTCATGATGTCTTACTCTACTGCTAGCCTGACAGCAGAAAAGAAGATAATATGCACTTATCTTGATCAAATTTGGTTCTATTCTTAGCCAGAAGAATTTCTACTGCATTACTTCCAACTCCAAACAAGCAGTCACATTTAATTGCTTTTGGAAGTTCCAACTCAATTCTACACTGGAGTTTTACACATAAAGAATTTGAGTAAAAATAATGACAATGCAACAATATACATCAAATATATCTATCATAACATGAATATATTAGTATAAAGTTATGTACACTCAAGATTTGAGAACAAAGCCTCAAAAAGGACATCTAGATACACAATGAGTAAGGGTTCTTGTGTCAAAAGGACTGTACATTACTGCACACGTTAGGTCAGATGGTTAAAATCAGACGTGAGGCCACATTATACAATTCTGAGTATATCCCTCATACTGTCTTAATACAGATGGTAGGATCTCCATAAATGCATGAGCATTAAAGGATTCTGGAATGTAATAGCCCAGGAAGGCCAAAACAAGGCTTAATGCTTTGTTCTATCCAGTCTTTCTGGGTGGAAAAACTCACCTACGTCAAATGTGTATGTTTCAGTACAGTCATGACATTCTCCTTTACTACCTGAAGCCAAGCCTCATTGCCATCACAATCGAGCTCCTTGTTTAAAAGTCTGGAGTTAAATCCACACAAAGCAATTGCACTAGGTTCTTGAGGGTCTTTGTATAGTATTAGCTCTAAAGCTAGATCCTGATGTGTCAGTTCAGAATGTGCAGAAAAATATCTTTCCTCGCAATTTTTTATAAATGTTATGAAAGTATTACTAATCATACCACTATTTTTGCCAAACTTGGGTTGAAAAGAAGCAATACTATAAACCAAGGCCAGAGCGGCTTGAGATCCTACAGCTGCTTCTTCAGCTTCAGAGCAAAAATGTTTGTTAGCAGTTCCTTAATACCTTGTCTATAGGTAACCAAAAATACTGGATCCACACAAATCAGGAAATCTACAGCCTGTCCTGACCTTAGCCTGCAAGGTCAGCTTTTGAATTGTAGCTTTTATGTTACAACACATCATGTACAAGATGATGCAGTGAGTATTCTGAACAAATGTCTTGTCAGTGCACTTAGAAGTGATTCAAAGACTCAAGAATGCAGAAGGGCACACACAACATGTAGAAATTGGAAATAAATTTAATTTCTTCCAAGCTATTATTTCATTTGCATTCAGAACTGCATATTTTTGCAAGTTAAAGGTCATTTGCTAAGCAGACAATATTTTGTTTTATTGCTTCAATAAGACAAGCAGTTCTCTTTAATTACAGTTACCAAGTGGAAAACTTAGCCAAACTATGTTCTAATTTTCAGTTCTACATTTTTCAAGTTAATTGCTTTCTCCCACACCCCCAATATGCAATTTTTCTTCTGAGCTTTTTCTGTCTGTTTTATTTTACATGTTGCTTTTATTGAAAAAAAAAAAAGAGTTAGCACTTACTTTTCTGACCAGCAAAAAGACATCTGGTGAGCATCATTATGAGTTCTAATGTATGCTTGTAGTAGGATTATTATTAATAAAACATTGGAAAAGGTGGTATTAAGTTAACTGGTCCTTTATTTACCATTAATCTCTGAATCCTGAAGAGTTGCATGTCTGTACTCTGAATCAGAGCACACGCTTCTTTCTGAGTTATTTTTGAAGTCTGGAATACAGACTTTGTTATAAATGACAGCCTCAGCTTTCCTTTATATATTTCTTAGAAACACAGTTGCATTAAGTACTTCTTTAGTGTCTGCCAACAACAAGATTTTTCTAAGTCATCTAAAATATAACACATTCATTTCAGTAGCTAGAAGGAAACAGTATTTGTAAATCTCCCCAGTGCTTAAAAGTGATACTTCCTATATATTAACTGACCTACACCACAAAAGAGGTATCCAAACTCAAAATGTATTCTTTCTCTCTTCTAAATTTGAGCTGGTGTTTCTTGGAGACGAAGGACAAGAAGAAAAAAGTCCTGTTTTGTACAACCTGCTTTTCAAGAAGATGAACTCAAATTTTGCTTTGTTAAGCATGTAATGAGTTTTTTTTTCATAATTCACAACTGAATGAAAATGAGACCATAAAATGTTTTTCCAGGCTAGTTCTCAAGGAAAAAGTGTAAGAATTAAATTGATAGGAATATGTTTAGATTTGTGACTGGTAAAATTCCAGCCTATGTATATTAGATCTCATTTCATCTTTCGGTCAAGAACCCAGGTCTCAAATGTTTTTCAAGAAATTATTTCAACCAATAAATAGCACTTTTAGATTGTACTGCTTAGTCCAAGTCCTCCTCTTGTGCTTTAGAGTTGACTGAAGTTCTGAAAGAAATAAGCCTCAGAGTAGTCTCAAATTCAGATATATGTTTTAGTGGAGTGAAAAAAGATCTTCAACTTCAGGACTCAACAAGATACCCTATGTGGTTTGGCCGATATACAACGGAAAAAGAACTTTTGGAGGGCGGGAGGCAGGCAGGAAAAAAACAGTGCAGGTGTGAGCAAAGAAAGTGTAAGGGAGAGTATACCATACTGTTTTGTAATCTTCAAATCCCTTTCTTCTCTTGCTACTGTAGGTCCATCAGATGGTTCTGAAATTGGTTTAGTACCCTTATAATCAGTTTTGATCTTTACAACTGCATTTCAGAAGTAATAATCCTCAGTCTTAATAGTATATGAGCTGAAAGACAGAGCTGTGTGTAGTATAGGAATATTAAAAAGATCAGGTTAATTTCACTCTGCTTGTATCTAAGAACATTGTAATGAGGACCCAAAGCTTTAAAGCTGTTTTTAGAAAGCATTTATAAGTAGTATAACATTATTTATTCAAGTAATTGTGGCTCATAGCTGAAAATAATTGGTAATTGTAATGAATGATTACTATTCAGTATTTTAAAACAGCAATTATTCAAAGCTGTAATTTACTTTCTGGCTGACCTTTCTCTTATCAGTTCTTTGATACTGATATTTTTCAAGTTTCCTCTGGCTGCAAAAGTCAATTTCAACTGTAATTTCTTCACCAAATATAGTACCTCTGCTTTGGTCCTAGAAAGATATGAAAAAATGAGCCCATCCTAACTAAATCCAATATTGCCACATGGAAAGATGAAAAACAAAGTAGTCTATTAGAAGACTGAAAAATTAGATGATGTGACAGGTGCCCGGGCTTAATTTTTCCTTCACTGCCAAATACAAGAAAATCTTCACCCCCTTAACCCCAGCCTCACCAAGGGTAAGAAAACTAGTTTGTACCCTTCTATAAATAATTCCAACAAAAATTAAGTATGCTATAGAATGAATGTGTTTCATCTGTTCAAACAAAAAATTGATTACACTCTCATAGTGATCCAATGAAGTGAACAATGCCTACAGAGAGCTGACTTATGACCAGTTAAAAGCACTTTATAAAGCTTCAACTTTACATGGCTGTATTGTGAGATAAAAAAAAGAAGCCACAAAGGTAGTGGGCAACAGTACAGTAGCTTCAGTGAAATTAACTGCTTGATATTTACGACCTCGTCAGCCATGCATTCAATTTTTGGTCATGATGGTTGCCACCCATCACTGACAGTTCATTAAAAATCAATGTTTGCCTCAGCTACTTCACTGGAGACATCAGTGCCTCATTAACTCTGCTCACAAAGGGCCATTGGGCAGAAGAACTGAGACACAGAGACACATTTCCATTGCGCAGTACGTACGTATGGAACCATTTTAAGAGGGAAAGATCCATTTTGCCTTACCCCAACTGATATATGGTGGGTTTGCACAATTATTAGCAGTGTGAGGTTAATTCGGATAGTTTAAGTCTTCGGGAGATTGCCAACTATGCAACGAGTGGAATTTGAGATGAAGATAATCCTGAACATGTTTGCAGCCCAAAAGACTCAAACCAGGATTTATGTTCACTTTGTGTTAAGATACAGGATTGTAAATTTCAGTAAATACTTTGCTGACAAGATTTTAAGCCACCTGTTGATGATAATCAACAACCTGACTTAAAGCTTTACATCCCTCTAGACCATATGGTAAACAACTGAACAATATTTACTTCATGCTTCAAAGTGCAACAGCAATATTAGGAAGGGTAGAATAAAAAATTTTTAACCCCCCCCAAATATTCTTTTAGAATCTTGAAGGATTATGAACTAATCATACGTGCAGACAAATCTTTGAAAAACAAAAAATTTTTGTAGTGCATATGTAACGTGTTGCAAGATTTTTTCCTATTTGATTGATTGCTTATTTATATTTCTGTTCCACGCTGATTTGTTTGTAAGCTTGTAATGCAATTCTACAAAGATCACACCAATAATCTGTCAAATGTTTAACTTCAGTGAAGAAAAGAATGGTGATATTTGTCAAATTATTAAACAAAAAGATGAAGACACATCAAATGCAGATGAAATGGAGTTTAGGAAGTCTTTTGTTCAGATGGATTTTCAACAATTTCATGAGCTGCAAGACTGTAATTTAGAAAGGAGACCCATTAACAAAAGGATTTCCAGCCTATAGAGTCATGCCAGATACCAGCAGGTTTATGTAGGGTGTTCATTTTTCCAAGAGTTAAAAAAAAACAAACAAAAAAAACCCCAGAGGATCTAAGCAGCAGTTGCTTTTCCTCCTGATAGTTTCTCATGCCAAGAGGGAAAACAATTTCAGTTTTACAGTTATTCCCTGCCAAGCCAGCTGCACTCCAATGGATTATTTGGTTTTCTGGCATGATGGTTGTGAACATAGTGCACCTCAAAACTGGAAAAGAACAGCATACATACATATCTTCAGCAATGAGGTATGCTTCAAGCATGGACTCTGTGATCTGACTCCTTGCACAATGTTTATGTACTGTTCCCCTCATGCTCTCGGCCAGAAAGAGCTGCATTTGCTTCTTGCATTCAAGCCTTCCTTCCACCATTAAATCCAAGAATGCCACAGACTTTTATTTAAAAGATGGAGATGATACAGATGTACTTCATATAACATGAGATTCCAGGATGTTATTCTTGGTGCATATCCTTATCTACCATTCAGTGTGGATAGATCTTGAGCAATTTTCTACTTGCCTAAAAGTAGCAATAAAATATATGTTCTGACTTTACATGAAGCCTCATAAACTGTCTTCTTATCAAAAGTCACCAAACCTACCAATCTTTTGGAAAAAAAAAAGAAAAAGTGTTTTTCTTTCCTTAATTCTATGAAGAAAAAAAAAAAATCAAAACTCTCCATCTACTTAATCCTCTATGTCTTCTTTTAGAAGAAGGTTCTGACAAATAACCACTGTTAATTTGGTGAGCGAACAGAAATTTACTGACAATTTTATATAAAAACTTAGGCAAATTCGGTTCCTGGATCTTTACTATCCTGCCTGCTAAGATGACCAGCTACAGTCAGCCACCTCCTCTTTCACTGTCACAGCACATCTCCAGTGTTCCAAACAGCAACACATACAAGAGTGTGAACACCAGCTGCAAGTATCCCTGGAACAACAGGAAACAGCTTGAGCTGAGAGAAGCATGTGCCTTTTGCCACAGAAAGGTACTGATTTTACAAGACACTTTTTTAAAATTAAGAAATAGACCACAGCACTTCAGTAGGTAGTCACAAATAGCTAATATGAAACCTGTCATAAAGAGAATGATTTCTAGGGACCCAAGGTCATGAATCAACCCACTGGGTTCATCTACAGGAGATAATCCTGTCAGGAATGGTAGCATCCCTAAGGGGTGATAACAAAGCTGTTGACATTAGGATATGGCCCAAAGCATACACTGTAAAGTACAGCAGCAGTTGCCAACAGTATGGCTCCTGTCCTGGAAGCCCTCAACTTGATGTGGGAGAAATGTGGGGGACAAATTCACTAGATGGAGAAAGTCCGGAACCAGAACTGCCTTGCAAAGGTTGAGTGAAAATAGTCATGGGATTAATCATACAGAAGTATTTTTAAAACTGTCTCAAACCATGGGATTCATAGGCATCCTTCACAGTGCTATCCTCTGTCCACCTCCATTACATCAAGCATTTTCCCCAAACCATAAAGGTATGTAGTTCCAGTTTCTTCATTGTTAACTATAAATCAGCTTGCATGCTTCCACCTTGTCTAATTCACTGTCCTATTCATTTGTGTCTCGAAGCCAATAACATTTCAAGTATCAGTATTTAAAATATGTACCTATTCAAAGCAATTACAAATTGAAACTGGAAGGAAAACATAAAACAATGTTGTCCCCTAAGCTAATACAATCTAAGACAAGTCTATGAATGCACATATAAAATACAGTCATAAAGTTACTTTCCTGAATGTCTGGCAAGATGCTTCATGTTTTATAGTTACAGATTTTTCAGGATATAAAAATTTGTTTTGCCATGAATACAGCAATTTAAAAAAGGATTGTGATAACAGGATCTAACAATGGCCTGCTTCACCCTATTTGTTCCGCAGCATGAGCTCAGATCGCTTGTGAAAATCTTCTCTCAAAAAATCTCTTAAGTTCAGTGTTGACGTACCTTCACCCAAATCCAAGAGCTACAGAAATACAAGCCAAGATGAATCTGTTTAAAAACAAAACTGAAGGAATTTCAGTTAAGTCCAAACTGCCTTCTTTGTGAAAATATGTTTTTAATTATCCCTCATGATGCTTAACTGTTTTTTTCACAAGGTTAAAGACTTTCTTCTTTTCACTCAGAAAACAGTATTTTAAGGGGTTTTTGACTTTAAAATTTATTCCAAGTGCATTTCTAGTGATGTGAAAATCTTAGATGCTTTTAAAGACATTCATCACTTCTCATATCCCTCTAAAACTATATAAAAAACTTTTATTTGGATAAAAATGGCAGTTAACTGGTTAATAATAATGAGTCTCTGACTATTTTAAAGTACAAAATATTTAATTTGTGACATGCAACAGGCGCTGTGATAAATGTAAACTTTTTGTGACAATAAAAAATAAAATGAGCACTCAACTTCATACCAGTAGTTCACCACTACTGTAAATAACTTGTTTGAATACATTTTCGGCTTTAAGATGAACTTTAGTTTTTTCACTTTGTCCTTCCTATGCAAAGCAACAAAGAACTATGTATCCAATTTCATGGAATAATTGAAAAACACATCCCAATACATAAAGGGTTTATTTTATCCCTGCAATCCAGTTTCATCAACTTAGATTTCTAGACCAGGGAAGCCACCTGCTGACATTCACAAGCATTAATCAACAACGTTTATCCTTACCAAATCTGCCTCAAAACTAGAAGTCAATTTTATAAATTTGTCTGTATGTGCTGCCTTTGAACATACCAAAAGTCCTGGTTTCAGGGTGGTCGTGGTGTCTTAAATCCAAAAATCTTTTTCCTGAAGCCATTAAAGATTCCTGAAAATCTTACTTATCTTCCCCAAAGACACCTGCAGCTGCCATTATAAACTGTTATGTCTTTGTGGCTTTTTTTTGTTGACATTACAATTTTACATTCATTTGATTAGACATCTTCCATGTTAACAGTAAAATAAGCATGCCTACATAAAGAGTATAGATAAAGAAATTATGAGTACTTAGATCTAAAATTGTGATATACAAATACGTGAACAAAGTCATTCTTGGTTTTGACTTCAGCTAAAACAAAATACAAGAAATTCAACCTGAAGGAGGTTTTGAAGAAAACAAAAGCATAACACAACAGCCCAGCAAAGAAATACAGAACCTGTGGCTTGATTTCTATTAAAGAAACTACAAATGAAAAATTGAAAGAACCATAGAAGTAAATAATTTTAAGACTTACACCTAGTCATATTTCCTAAAGATATTTTTCCATGGCTTCTTTAATATTTACCATCACATTGTGAACTCCAAAGGCCTACTGACATCCATTCACTGTACTGAATGAGTTAGAATTGTAGTGTTCAGTGTAGCATACACCACAGTGAATGAGTTGTAACTAAAGTACACTAAAAAGTTTCAGTTTAGATATTATCTGGGAATTGCATTCAGCAAGCATCTAAAATATTTTTAAGGAGGCATTATATTTCAAACTCTTTCTATAAAAAAGATAACTGCAATTTACACAGCTGTGTCTTATTTTAGGAAGCAAAGTAATGAATTTAACAGATCACACGACAGATTCCCAGCAATATGGTCTGAAGATTCACATAGTCACATTTGTGGAAATGTTCATACATGCAAGTATCTAGGAAATGGCATTTCTTTTTCAGTTTTACTTTTAGCACAAAACGTCTTTTAAGATTTAAATAAATGTTAGGAAATTCTTCATAATACTATGATTCAATAAAATAATATTTTTTAAAATATTTGTACCATTTCTTTCCCACTTTTTTCTTTATGCAAAGGAAATTAACTAACATTTTCTAACTTTGCCTTTACATTGCCAAAAGTTGGCAAAATGCTGCAATGTTTAAGCTGTAGCCACTGGAAAAAAGTATTAAATAAAAACGATGTATAATATTCGGTTGTTTTTATAAAGCTTCAAGAACATATTTTGATTGGTACTAGAGAGGTTTTGCAACATAATTAGTTACAAAAATTTAGAGAGTCTGATTTTGTTCAAAACAATATTCTCTTAAAATTTAAACTTTTCAGAGCACTAGTCTTGTTGGCAGACACAGCACCTGGTTAATCTCATGGCACCCTTTTGTGTATTTTTTTTTACTTTTCAGTCAAATCCCTGTCCTTCCCCAAAATTGTCTCTATTTGAATCTGTATAGTCAAGCTGGCAGTGAGAACCTTTAAAATTAGTTTTAAAAAGCATTCTTGACATGAATGAAACTATACATTGCTATTTTATTGATATTTGAGTGAAATGGCATTATCAGCAAGATAAAATGAATGGATAAAAGAAGCCATCTCAAAACACTGGATAGGAATTTTCTCCAGCACCTACTTAGCTTTGCTACTGTTAAACACCTCACAGAGCATGCTTTGCAAGCAGACACCAAGTAGAACCGTTTAAAGATACCTCTAACTGCAAGGCCAGACCTGAAAAGAGGAACAATAAAAAAGAATTTCATATTGATTTTTATTTCTCTTCAGTATATATTCATTATGTTGGGATCTTAAGAGAAATGAGTCAAAATTAGCACTGATGTATGATGCTCTTGTTGCATAATTTCACTGGAGAAGGAATCAGCACCAACAAACCTGACAAATCTCCAAGCACTTTTTCTGCAAATAGCCTTAGAAAGAGCCATTGAGTGTGGTTTGTGGATTTACACATAGCAGTTTTAGTCAGATTTTTGTGCCAGGAAATGAAACTATTCTGGAGAGATGCTTTAGCCTAAAGGGTACACTATCTTAAATGCTTCTATAGGATATGGATCTAGAGTGATTTATACATTCTACATTCCAGTTATTAATTTTACACATAATATATTGAAGGAAATAAAGGGAATAAATACTAAAAAAAAGTAAAAAGTAGTAACATGCAGACAAGTCAAATAATCATTAACCCAGAGATCACTGGTCCATGGAGATTAATATCCTATCTTCAGGATGTTTAAAATGCTGAACAACTTAAGTAATTGCATCTGCACAAAACTTTTACATAAAAAAGTATCAAAACCTGTGATCAGTCTCTTTGAAACTCCACCAGTTCCTACCAATGAAACACCTAACTTATTTCATATAGTTAACAACAGCAGATATCCTTTAGTGCTTTAGGACTTTCCATTCTCAAAAGAACTCAGCACTCATTTCAAATGACTTACTACTTACTGATTAAAATAACTAATGCTTATTTTCCTGGTCAGTTTTATATTTACTTAAAAGACTTTTACAAAGGAAAAACACTTAAAAAAGGATTCAGTGCTGACTCAATCCTCTCTTCCTTTTTTATAGCCAAATTGAGCTCAAATACTAAATTAAGAAATTTACTTTTACCAGAACCTAAAAGAAAATCTTGCATAAATCTTTATTCTGCAGAAACATCCACTGGTGATGATCCAGTACAAAACAAATAAAAAAACCTGCTGCATTTAGTAATTCCTCCAAAAGGAACACGCATCTTTTCAGGTAACTTCAGTGGCTTTTCAGCTTTTTTCAGTTTGAGCTGGCTTACCAAGCTCCTTTATGATGTCAGCTTGGCATGGACTCTGCCACCACAAGTTACCAGAGATATGAGTTTTATGGTTATACACCAAGACCATTAGCTTAATATTTCAAGAAAAGTGAGATTCAGGGAAGTTTTTAAATTGATACTGCAAAGAGAATTTATTTTAATTTTTGTACCTATAAAGGCGGTCAGTGATCCTCCATGAAAGAATTTAACAAGGCAAATGTCCAGTTAAACTGACCTTTTGGAATCTTCCAGATTTTCTTAAGCCCCCAGTGTGCTTATTCTTTTGTTCATTCAGAATTTTGCAAGAGCCATCAGTAACATGACACTCTGAAACTTCATTTTCATCACCTAGAAAACAAATTTAGAAACTTAAAATGAAAAATGCAATCTTATGAAATGAAACTGCCACCAATTATCATATCACAGTGCTGTGTACACTTAAGATACTTGTTAATAATTTGTACCAGTTATTTTTTCACTGTACTTCAGTTAGGGAAAATGAATGACACTCAAGCATCTGACTTCATCTTTCAGTATCTGTTCTTGTAAAGAAATGAGTTGTAAAACTCCCAGTTTGATGTATTTTGAAAACCATGTATTAACTACAAGTGGAGAATCTGCTTACTTGCTTTCTATTTATTACAAAACATGTAATTTCTCTGCAAAGAGATATCTGGGTATGAAGTGTCAGTGGCTAGATTTTCTCATTAAAACATCAATGCTTTTGATACACACTTTATTTATCTAAAATGACCTGAAGGTCTGAAACTTGTTTTCAAACACTTTGCAAGCAAACCTAGCAAACTGTTAGCAGGCAAGGATTCCGTGCACATGCAGGCATATCAGATCTATTATATATCAAAAGGCACCATCCATAAGAATGTACTCTGTCAAAAAGCAGTATTTTTCATTATGTATTTTATGAATTAACACATTTAATTCTTCAATACGGTCAGGATGACTTTTATAAGAACTAAATAATAAAATTCTGAATCATTTGAGAAATTAGCTTGCCTAAGATGAAAAGTTTTGATGTATCTTAAACAATTAAGCTTTAATTACTCAAAATTTAAGGAATTTTTCCCAAACGTCATTCAATAAAGTCTACTTTAGAGGATTTGTTAATTTTTCATTTCAAAGAAATGGATGAGATCAGTTAAATAAAGTTTAATTAGTGAGTAAAATGGCCTAAATTTAGCTCCTGCTAACTTGCTTTGATTACTTTTGGAAAATATTGAAGAGTACTGTCCTTATTTACTATGCATATATAACTAAGAATCATTTGTTTTTCCTCTGTCAGCTTCCTAAACTCTTGATCCTTGAGGTAACAGAACATCAAATTACAATCCATTACTGATTACTCATTTTACCATTAATAATCTTTAAACTAGTCAAAATTTATTGCAGAAATTCTTGTGTAATAAATGTAAAGCTGGTTTTCAGGTACAATGGTTGATTTTAATTCAATATTTGAATGACACGTAGTGTCATGTAATAAAGAGATAACTAATAACTATGCTAATTTTACTTAGTATTGCATTGAGGCCCATCATTTTCAATCACTGAGGATGACTGATGGCAAGTAGAAGAGGAGAAAACATATTGGCACACAATAAAGAAAAAAAAATTACCTCTTTTCCTGTGAAAAACAGAACTTTAAAAGATGTATTTCGAATCTTAAAAAAACCTCAGAACAACATGACTGCAGAGGATGTAAGGAGATCATGTACTCCACTGCTTTACCCAAAGTAGTCTCTGTTAATTTCCATTAGGTTATTTCAGGTTTGGGTTGTTTGTCTGGTTTTTTTTTTGTTTTGTTTTGTTTTGTTTTGTTTTTTTTTGAGGGGTAGCTTGGGTTTGGGGCCAACAGTGAAAAGTGGTATAGTATTCCTTTTACTCCTCTTGGCCTGAATGCTCATGCTCCACAGCACTTGTCCCACTTGGGCTAAAAATCTTAAGACCTGTATTCTTGGACTTATTTCCAGTTAGGTTTCACTCCTGTGGGTTCTTCATATTTACAGGAAAGCAGGAAGAGCAGGTAATGTCCCTTATCTCTGATTAACAGCTCAGGGATCTTAGGCACTATATTAATAAGGACTATTCTTTGGTATTCCATTTCTGTCAGGACTTCTCAAACACTTCCCAACTTCTCCATTCTATAGGTCTCAAGCTTCACTATTTTCTGTTTTTTTCTCATTACTTCTTTTTAAAGCAGTCACTCAGGCACAAATAATGAGTTTTCATCTTTAATAGCTTTTCCTAGAGGACTCTAAAGTTGACAAAACTTTTTGAAGCTATTGCATCCAGTGTTAGTTATCCCTAAACTAAGTTCAAATATGCAGGTACCTCCTGACGCCGTGGTCCATGAGGTCCCCTATACGCTCTTCCAAAACACTGCTTATGGGTTGGCACCAAAATGAACAATACTTCAGAGCCCTCTGAAGTATTATCACAAATTGGAGTGATTTTACTTTGCAATTTAAGCTTCTACTCATTCATGATAATTTTATCACCAATAAGAAGTTTTGAACCAGAATATTATCTTCAAATTCCATTTGATATTTCCACTGAATTAAAAAGCAATGATTAGACAAAATGACCTAGTTCTGCTTGATCAAACAAACCATGTCTATCAAATAAATTTTTTTATAATATAGTTCTCTACTTTAAAAACATTGTTATAAAGTGCCACTTAAATTAAGCTATAGTGTATCTACTATTTTGTACTTATCCATAGAGGTATTTACCCCACCTATGAAGAAATTAAGTCTGAATAAGTCATCATGAGTAAGCCTTCAGGTACACATGCACAGAATATTTAATACCTTGTGTTGTTATTATTACCGTAGATATTACTGAATCATGGGCGAACACCAAGTTTTTATTACACAGAATATAGTTACTTCAAGTCTTCTGAAAACCCCCAGGTCCTCAGAGAGAGCCTGTTAATGGTTTATAAAAATTTTATGTAGTTTGTTATGTGCTCTAGGACAACTGCCATCAGGCTTTGCAAATTTGACTACATCAAAATAATCTTCAACCTGTTCTTCTGTTCAGAAATACTTGTTCTTTTTTCTTTTAATAATTAGTTACAATTCAATTTTTTGTGAAGATAAACAAAACAAGGAATAAAGGAAAAAAGGTTTCTTCTTGCCTCATTTGTTTTTTAAAAGGACATAATAAAATGTCAATAGCGAACATTATACAATATTTTCAGTGAGCCTATCTTCTTCCAAAGCTGGAAAAAAGAAAAGGCACATCAATCTAAGGAAGTTTTCACATGTGTGCTTTTAAAGACATAAACAGTATTTTAGCAGCATTAAGCCCCATAGAACCTAGAAACTCAGGTAAAATTCATTAATTTAAATTAAACACAATGATTTCTTGCACTTAATAACAGAATGATATTCCAGATTTCCCAGCTTAACAATGAACTACATTAATTACAGTACAATGGATCTTAGTTTAAGTCTTTTTGCCAATTAAGATATCTGCCTTCCATATTACCATAAATATATAAAATTGACTAAGATAAGCCTTAAGTTTATTTTCAAGACTGGAACTAATGCTAAGTCTTGAGTTCAAATTTCTAAATTATTTTAGTATGATAAAAGCTTAAGAGAGTATATTTTGCATTCCTTGTGCATTATTATTTATTGTTGTAGCTTTCAGATGAAGAGTCACATGACCTGCAGTAAGATGAAAATAAGTAGCAGTATTTATTTCAGCAGAACAGCTGGATAGTCTTGAATGTGCCCAACAAAGGAACTTGAAGCTTGCTACCACATAAGCATAGGCCTTGAAAATTTGGTTTCAGACAAGCCTACATATTACACTTCTACTTTAGAATGTAATGTTCCAAATAGTCTATGGAAAGAAAACTTAGCAAATCTTCTTGTCAATAAAGATACTGGGTGAAAGTACCACTGACATAAAATCACAACAAAAAAATGGCCAAGAAAAATGTTTGATATTTCAAACATTTACAGATATAGTATTTTATATGGCTATTACTCCTAACCATACATATAAGACAAACAAAGAGAATTCATTAGTTTTTAAAAATATACTGGATTTATCAGTTTTCAAACAATGTATAATATACAGAAAAAACCCAAATTACTCTTTATTTACTAATAGGGACAAAAAACAACTTACATTTATTTAAAAAAAGGAAATGCTTAACCCACAACTAATAAAAATCATTATTCCACCACAGAGAATCACAGGAGTAAGTGTAATACAAGATTTTAATTTTCCTCCACGAAACTTGCATTATTAGAAAAAACACCACTTCTCTTACATTATTGATTCCTTCCATTTTTAAGTGAGCTCATTCAAACCGTTGAACCTGAGGTCCTACTTGACTACACAAAAGATGCACGAAGCTGAATACACCATACTTGGGAAAAGGACCATCACTGATAAAACACAAATACTATTAAAATCACTAAAACCACAAATTGAGACTAACAAAAAGGATTAAAAGTATAAAGATTGGATAACTTATGTTTGCTGAATCCTATTCCTTTTTTCTGTCCTCTAAAATCTATTATGTTAAACAGGTTGTCCAGCATGAAAATAAAAGTGTGACATGCTAGAACAGTGATCATAATTTAGTTGCTAGAATTTAAAAGTTATAATTAAATCTAAAATTAACTGGAATACCTAAGTTTAAACATAGTAAATAAGCCTGATGGAGTTCAAGAAGCATTTGGACAATGCTCTCAGGCACACGACGCGATTCTTGGGGCTGTCCTGTGCAGGGCCAGGAGCTGGACTTCAGTGACCCTTGTGGGTCCCTGCCTTCCAGCTCAGAATACTCTGCAATTTTTCTCCTTCCCTATTTGTTTCCAGGACTGTTTAATGAAAACCAGACTGCTCTTTGACATTAAGAGTTATATAATTTATCTTCTAGTACATTGACACATGGCAATAAACCATACAGTGGGTTTATATATTTCATAGAATCATAGAATGGTTTGGGTTGGAAGGAACCTTAAAGATCATCTAGTTCCAACTCTGTTGCAATAGACAGGGACACCTTCCACCAGACCAGGTTACTCAGAGCTCCATCCAACCTCACCTTGAACACTTCCAGGGATGAGGGGTCCACAGCTTCTCTAGGCTACCTGTTCCAGTGCCCTAGCACACTCAGAGTAAAGAATTTCCTCCTAATATCTAACCTAAACCTTCTCTTTTTCATTTTAAGACTGTTCCCCCTTGTCCCATCACTACATGCCCCCATGAAAAGTCCCTCTACAGCTTTCTTGTAAGCCCCTTTTAGGTATTGCAAAGCTGCTCTTAGTTCTCTTCAGAGCCTTCTCTTATCCAGGCTGAACATCCCCAGCTTTCTCGGTCTGTCTTCATATGAGAGGTGCTCCAGTCCTGAGATCGTCTTTGTGGCCTGCTCTGGGCTTGTTCCAACAGGTCAACTTTCTTGTGCTCCAGAGCTGGAGGTCTCAGGCCTGGATTTCTCCTCTAGCAAGCAGTTCTTCATTCCCTCAATCCCTGCTTTCACCTGGGTGGTGTGGCTGAAGCACTTGTTGGTGAAGCCTGGGGAAAAGATTATGCTGAGTTTGTCAGCCTTCTCCACAACCTGGGTAACTAGTTCTATCATTCCTGAGAGGACCCATTATCTTCCTCAGTCTTTCTTTTGTTGCTGATGCACTCAAATAAGCTTTTTTTTGTTTACCCTTCATATCCTTGGTCAGATTTACTTCTGCTAGTGCTTTAGCCTTCCTAATCAGATCCATGGCTGCTCGATTTCTCTGTGCTCCTCCCAGGCTACCTTTCCCTGCTTCTGCTCTTTGAAAGCTACCTGTTTAAAATTGTTCAGGAGCTCCATGCTCATCCATGCAGGTTTCCTGCCATTCTTCCATGATTTCCTCTTTGTAGAGATGTGTTGTTCTTCAGCCTGGAGGAGACAATCCTTGAATATCATCCCTTGGATACCTCTTCCCATGGTACTCTACTAAGCAAATCCCTGATAAGGCCAAAGTCTGCTCTCCTGAAGTCCAGGACAGTAAGCTTGCTGTATGCCCTCCTCCCTGCCCCAAGGATCTTGAACTCCAACATTTCATGGTCACTGCAGCCAAGGCTGTTGTTGAGCTTCATATTCTTACCAGCACCTTCTTGTTGGTGAGAACAAGATCCAACACAGACACCTCTACTTTATGGCTCATCTATCCCTTGGAGCAGAAAGTTGCCATTTATGGGTGTATAACATACACCTGCATCCACTGTTTTTTCATCTGTGTTAGAAATTATGCACTCCAGATATGAAAATATAGGTGTAGTGAACTCAAAATAGCAGCTCACAGTTCAGCAACTTAAATGTGCAAACTAGTATCTTTAGAAGGGGGATGAGCTTAGAGAAATTGCATCATTAACTGAAGCTTTAATTGGAGAATTAACCATGATATGCAAATGGACCAAACTTATAAAAGTGTGAAGAACTCGTGACTCAGGGTCCATCTTGGGTGTTGCCTTTGGCCTGCCCAGGGTGTACCTTTGAAGGCCCTTCAAATAAATACCGACCTTTATTCCCTTTTCCTCTCTAGTCTCTGCTTCTTAGGTGGCCACTTCAGGCATCAATATAGGCACAGTCGTGGTTCAACATTTCCACTGGATTTCATAAGTCTGACAGCAAGTTTGTTGAGCCCTTTAAGTCAGTAATTAGTTTTATATAATTGATGCACTTCTACAGAATTTTCTAGGGAAAATAAATTACTAAAAGGTATAATTATAGTTACAAAAATTCAACCCCATGTAAAGCTTGACAAAGCTCAAAATATCAAAATCTGAAAATGACTACCACAATGCAAGTTAGGAGCATCTTCCAGGGAAGTTCCTGAGATTCAATATTTTAGTATACATTTACATTGAAATATCTTCTGCTAAACCAATTTGAAAATGCTTAAATATAAAAAAAAGTCTTAAAACTATTATTAAAAATTAAGATCAGTTCCATATAAAAATGTATTGGTTGAACAAGATGCTTACATTGTAGCTCTTGCAGGTCTCATTTCATCTTCATCACTGCGCAAGTTAGAAATTGCTAATTCAATATTTTTTCCACCAGAGATTTTATGATCCTAACTGCAATTTTGGTAACAATTTTTACTTGTGAAATAAAAATAGTTTAAACAAGGGAAGCTGTGATGAGGAGTTATTCATAAACAATTTACAAGAGCACCATAACATGGTAAAACAGAAAGACCTTGGTTTCTTACACAGCTTTTGAAGAGCAACAGAAAGTTAGGAGATTAAGAGAAAAGAAGGATCAACATTACTCTTGTTGTGTATAGACAGCAGTTTCCTCATCGCTTATGACTTTGTGTTTGTAAGGTATGGGAAAACAAACAGGTGTTCTTTTGGATTCTATGCACTCATTTATTTTACTCAGTAATAAAGTCAGTACCACAATATTTTCTTCTTTTGGTGTATTTTTGAAATACTTTTCCTTTTGGAATGGCAGTTCATTTTGCAATTTAGTTGCATTAGTATATCTAATGCAGTATGATATCTGTTGATTTTCCAGCTCTATGTAGTAACTTACCAGTGGCATGTGCACAGTAATTCACATTGTGGGATTTTTCATGAGCATGCTGTGGCAGCCTATTCACATCATCAGAATCTAGAGCTTCTCCAGTGTCATCTTTTTGACCACCTGATATATTTAATGGTATGCTTCCACAATGTTTAGCTGGTTTGATTTTTTTCCTTACTGGAGAATCATTCACTGAAATAGACTTCTTCCTACTTTTCTTAGCAGTATTATGGAGCTCACAGAAACTCACATCATGTAGGTCCATGCTTATAAAAGAGTCTTTGCAACAAACTTCAGGAGGATTCTGTGATTCCTTTGATACTTGTATCTGTACTTCATTTTCATTTGAATTAGATGATGAAAAGAAGTCTTCATAAGAAGCCTCTTCAGTGCAGTAAGACTTGCTATACGTGGTAACTGCTTGCAAGAACCCCTTAGAGCATGATGCACCCAGTTCTGAGGTAGCCAGCTTCAAACTTGGTGATGTTTGTAGTTTCTTCCTCTTCTTGTCTTCAAGAATACAATCATTTCTGTCAACACGGAAGCTTTTATCCAGTGAACATGCATCTAAGTCTTCACTATTTATAGGTGAATGAGAGAGACTGTCAATCAAAGCAGGAGCAGTGTTTAACTGGAATATTTTTTTGGAAGGAGTAATATGACCAAAGCCCTCAAGAAGAGAACTTTCATTTGAAACTGAAATAGTCTTGCACTTCTCATTCTTCTGATTTTTCTTTGAAAACTTTAAATGCTTCTTTCCTAAAGACAATCTGTCATCCAAAGTGTGCTGTATAATCTGTTTCTTTGTTAAACTTCTGGTACGTCGTTTTGGTGTTAAGCTCTTCTGCTCATTGCCATGTGATGGAGAATTCACTGATGCGCTCATGGATACATGAATATCAGTCCAAGTATCACAGGCATGTTCTGCTACCTCTGTTCTCTGTCTCTTTAATTTCTCAGTTCTCCAAAGATAATCACAACTTGAGTTCAAGCAGTTTTCCATTTGTTCTTCTGCAAAACAAAAAAAGTGGCAATGTAAATGTATTAAACAAAACAAAAAGAGTATCAATTTCTTAGTGAAATATATATGGAATTCCTGAACTGAAAAAACAGATTTAGCCACTTCTCTGGATATTATACAGCAAGTCAACAAAAAGTAAACAGAAAACGGATTAGAAACAAAGCACATTCTATGCTGACAAGAACCGACAATAGTTTTAGCTGTTGTACCCCCTTACCTGGTCATAAGCACCCACAAGTCCTGTTCTACTTACTTGATATCAAGCAGCAGAGGAACGCGCTTTCCCGCATGCATTTGTAGAGAAAACCAGCAAGATTATATGCTGATAAAGTTAGCTATAGTAACAGTGGAAACTCAATAATAATTTTTGCTACCACAGCATTAGCACCACCTTGAAGTTTTTGCAATTAAGATGAAATTAAATACAACACCATAGTACCATATCACATACATCAATACAATGTATTAAAAATAATTAGAATGTAGAAAAGGAGTAATTTCTTGTAGCTATTCTTATGAAATTATTTTGTGTTAGGTGTTATGTTATGGTATTATATGTGTTAGGTGTTAGGTTATGTTATTCATAACTCTCCACAATAAATTCCTTTGAAACAAGCTAGTATCTCTGATTAATCAGCATACATTTTAAAAAATCCTGTTGTTCTACAATCAGATGATTGCAACAGATGCTTTTGCTTAAGTAGATGATGAATGCAACATCACAGCAATACTACTTCTGTAAGTTCTCCTGAAGGTTTTAGGGGACGTCTTGATGTTATTTTCTCACTAAATATAGACAGTATTTTTAAACATATGGTGTAGCTACCTATATTAAGAAAGATAAAACATATAGAGAGAAATTTCACATGGTATGATCAGTCTCTCCTACTGACAATTGATGAAGTCTTAGCTTCGATCCTCAAATTAACCTGGCTTCTTAAACTTTTTAAACCATTATCAAGCAATCTCAGATCTCTTAGGCACAAACACAGGGGTTACTGTCACAGAGCATTGGAGATGGAAGCTACACTGAATGTTGTCATGGGAACTGGTGGTCTGCTCTTAATGTAAAATTACATTGTGCAGTTGCAAAGCTGAAGGGACACATGCAAGGCAAAGCTCTCAAATCACAATGTTCTACCTCATCAACACATAACTAATCTACCAAAGTAAAACAGTTTGCTGTCACAGCTATGCTACTTTCAGTATTCAACTATCACATCTCACTAACACTGCACAAAGACATAACCAGCTGTCGCAGGCTGCAAGATACCCACCCTGTTCTCAGGTAAGCCAACATGACAGAACTCCTGTACGATGTCAATAACATACAACACTTCAAAATAGCATGAGGTATAGCTTACTGTTGAGGGAGAACGGAGAGCAGGCAAAGTGCTCTAGTGGCTCTCATTACAAATTCTAAAGACTCCCTTCTCCTCACTTTTCTATTGAGATCAAGGCCAGCATGTGACTTGAGCCTTTTGCGCATGTGACTGACAGATGACACGAGGTCTGAAGCACACACCTACTGCCTACATAATCAATACTATTAAGATGTTCACTGATGTAGCTCAACAGACTTCACAATAATCTCTCTTACACCCTGCAAATACACCAAAACACAGGAACAAACCCCTAACTTTACAAGAGTAATTTTATGGGGTTTTTACCTTGCTAACAAATTATTTTAATCCATCCAAAACCATAAATAATTTAAAAAGCCAATTTATTTTTACTCTTGTTGTTTCTTCAAACCTGACTACTTAAGCTGAAAAACACATTAGACTAACTTTCAAATTTGAGTTTTTCAACTGAAAATTTGGAAGACATTTCAGTTCTTTGAGGTCTTACTCTCATTCAGATCTCTTTTTAGGTTCTCACATCACACTATTTGGTGTGCACTCTGTGTTGTATATATGATCACTGTTAAGGGCAGAGACGATTGAGACCGTGTCAGGACAAGAAGTTATTAATAGGGAATGGTATGAGTAAAGAGGAGGAAGTGAGGCAAGCAATACAGCAGCAAGGCAGAGCATTTACCCAGTGGTATTCCTCTTGCTCCATTTTTCTTGAGTTCTTAGTATAACATACTTTCTTTAGTTAAGAAAAACTAAGATAATTCAGCTTTAAATATAAAAGATAGAGAAAATAGATAGAGTTCCCGTTTCAGTATACTGTACTTTCCAAAGTAAGATATAAAGGCCACGTATTATTTTTAATTTCTGTAATATATTATTAAGTTGTGTTAGCTACCTGGTAGCAGCACATCTTCTGAATTATTTAAGACACAAGTAGAAAGCGGGCAGTCTCCTGGTGAGCTGCTTGGAAGGATTTCAGTCATTTGTGAACCTAGGAATACAAAAAACCAATTAGATACTTGTTAGCATTTTTTCTAGGTAACTCAGTAGCACATTCTTCTGAAACTAAAGAATGATGTCAAACCCTTTAGAAATTATTACTGATATTTCTAAGGCCTGCTGACGCATTTTACTAAAGAATCAGTGACATCTTGCAATTGGCAGCCAAGTCTTGATACAGCAAAAATGCTTTTAAAATGTTTGAAGGTTTACCTCCAAATTTGAAGAGAAAATAAATACAAGTCTCACTAAAATAAACTGAGATTTAATTTTTCATTCATGTATTACTCTTTCTTTACTTTCACAACTATTTCTGAAATTAGAAATTGACAGTCTAGCTGACATGCATGTCTTAAAACTTCGGATACTACAGTTTCCCCCCCAACAAAAGATGTTCCACATTCAACACTTTTTATAGTAACTGGCCCTACCTAATGACTTAGACCTTAGTATTTTCTCAGTAAGGTAATGCAAACACCAAAAAAAATCTGAAAACTACAATCTGGATTTAATTAACTAGAATGCATTTAATTAACCAGAATGCATTTAAAAATCAACTAGATTTATTTAATTAGGTTATTCAAATTTATTTCTTTTTTAAGTCCTGTTCTTCAGTACCTGGGCAGATACCTCATCAGTTTTGGGCTCCTTTTTAAACTGGTGATGTGGGAGTAATAAAATAATTAATTTAACAGGAAATAAGATTTAGAGTCTCACTGTAAAGTTTAATCAAGAGGTGATAATATCAATTCACATGGCTAGAAAGTCTAGCTTAAACATTAGTCCTCTTCAGCAGACTAGTGATAAAAAATTATTTTGCAAACACTGTGTTCCAGACATGCAATCAAGATATGAAAAAAATTCTAAAGGCAAGAGCATGACAGGTGCACAAAAAAGTCAGTGATAAAACCAGCAGCCATTTGTGCATCTTCATAAGTAAGTAAAATTAAACTTCTTACCAGTAGGAGAAGGATTCCCTCTTTTTTCCTTCATATCCTTTATTCTTCTTTCTGTTGCATTGCATTGACCTTTTATCTTATTAACAGGGCTATATATAAGTGAACCGTTGTCTTCAAATAATAAAACTGGTACATCTGTTTCTACACAAAGAAATTGTATCTATATATTAATATTTAAATGCTGTAACAGCTTCATATGAAGTTTCTTTTCTTTTTTCAAAAAACTTGGCAAAAAGAAATAGTTTTCTTAGATCTAAGATCATTATAGATGCCTTAACACAATAGAATTGTAAAGAACTCTGTAAAAATTACATCAACTTCATTTCTCATGGCAGGATGCAAAAGACTCAAAAAAACCCCCCAACCAACAAACACCAAAACCCCATCAAGTGCTTTAAAGAAATAACTTCAGATATTTGAATCTTAGTAAAGTATAGTTCTTACCAGCATTAACTGCTGTCTTTTGTAGAGCTAATTCTTTAGCTATTTGGCTCAGTCTTCTCTGAAGCTTTTTATTATTTTCTGGAGTTTTTTCAACATAGTCTTTTGGCTGCATACATTTGTGCTACGAGACAGACAAAACAATTATATGTATAAAACTGTCAAAATAACTACACATTTTACTTTGCCTATCACTTTGTCACAGTATTTATTATTGGTGTTTATGCTGCTTATCACCTCCTTGAGAGTCACAGGTAATTACAGATGTTAACATTTTGCAAAGTAAGCTTTAATATTAAATAAGAAAGAACCTAACAAATCTTGGTTTTTTGCTTGCGGATAAGTTAAAGATTTAAAGGTAGTTTTAAAAATACTAGTCTTTGTTGCAGTCTTTGTTACTTTGTTACTAGTCTTTGTTGGCTTATGTTTCTGTGAAACATAAGCCACATAGTAGTCATGGTTTTTTGATTAGTCATCATTATATAATTTAAATTTAAATCTTCATTTTTTTTAATCGCCAATAGAGAAGCTTGATTTTTAGTGTACTTTCTTCAGATAAGATACCACATGATCACAGCAACAGACTATCTTTCAACTTGTATTCAGATGGATAGGTAGAGTTTACAAAATGTTCTGAAAAGAAACAGTTCAAATGCCTGAGGTCAAAAAGTCAAGTTCAAACTTTAAAGTTTATTATTCTAGGCCCACTTAAAAAAATAAATCAGATAGTTACTTTTTTGATTGGTAGTAGAAATCCTTCATTAGTGTCTACTGCAGGAAATAAGGATTCATCAACATGGACTCCAGTTTCTTGACACCTGTACAATAAATTAGAGAGGGTTTGGTGGGGTTTTTTGCTCTTGGTTTTGTTTGGTTTTAAGAGTGAGACCTTTATTGCAAGAAGAGTTGCCTGAGCCCTGCAATAATGAAACTCCAGCCCTTCTTAAGTGTGTAACTTTAAGGTAAGGACTGTAATGTTAGCCTCACTCCCCCCTTCTGTCTATTACATGCCAAATATGTGATACAATTTTTTGTGCCAATGATGCCCTCCAAATTGCAGTTCTGAAACGGCAAGATTCCCACTAATGTTATTTTCCACACCTTTCCAAGGTGCTGGACTGTGCTCCCAGCAGCCGCCCGCGTGGCTCTGGTGACACCTAGCGACAGAACCGCTACACAGTGTCAGCCTGTACAGTTGCAGCCTCATCCTTACTTGGGGTTTGAATGGATGAGAAAGACAAACCACTGCAAGTATTTGTCAAGCTCACTGAATTTAGAGTTCTCAGGAGCATCAAAGACAGAGATTCAGCAGCTGGACTTCAGTGACTGTTACTAAATTCTGGATAATAATTAGCACAGATGTAGACAACGTGAAAAGTTACATTAATTCAGAGATTTCGTTGATTCAGAGAAGCTAAAGAGACGAAAATGTTACCATTAAATCTAAGACTTTTTACTTTGCAGAGAAATCTGAATGTAAATGATTTATATAACTTATTTGTGGGATGAGTTACCCTACTAAGAAAACACAGGTAGAGCTTCACAATTATGCATTTGATGTGGAAGCATAGTGTTCCTAATTTGGACACACTGTTGCAATTTCATCTTATATGGGGTTCTTTTTGTTCTGGGTTTTGATTTTTATTTTAGGCTCCTCACTGAAGTATTTGTGTTGAAGAAGCAGTAAAAAGTTTTTCCTCAGTAACTCCAAAGCTGTCACTCATTTTGCATGAAACTTTAAATTTATTTGCATGATAGCAAGTCCATGACTTTTGTTTGCTATTTTTGAAGTTAGACATATGTATCATTCTTAGAGCACAAAAAAAAAAAAGAGAGAGAGAGAAGCAAAACGAGCAAAAGCAAACAATTTTTAAAAATTTAAAATAACTTTACTCTGCAGTTATGAATTTTTCTGATTTTCAATTTTCATCTTAGAGAGTTGTCTTCTCAAATTACTTCCTAAACTGTAGAACTGCATACAGTTTAGGCTCAAACAGATGCTCATACTATAGAGCAGAAGCTTCCAATAAAAGTTTGAGGCAGATCATTGGAGAGAATACTAGAAATCCAGTAAGAGTTCAACAAGGCAATGATCACTAAATACTGAACAAGCCGTTCAAATGTTTCAGGCTTTCATGGAGAAATCTAAGTATTACAGCACTTTTCAGCTCATAGGGCATATTCCTCTGAGAGGCTTAAGCACTGCTCAGGGGAAGGCAACACTGGGGTACATGTCTAAAAGGTTGAAGGTAGGGGTTCACTAGCTGTTAAATGTGAAAGTATTTTCCAAAAAGCAGAAGAATCAGGAAATGCTGGAATAATTGTATATATTATTTGCTTCCTTGTCTGGTATTTTCAAACATCAAAAAGTAGCATCCAGATTAAATATAATATACTGCAGCATCCTGCAATATCCTCCAATATCAAGATTCCCAAGAGCATGTAAGAACACAAAAACACAGCCTAACATTCCCAGTTTACTGTGTTCCACAGATTTCTGGTTGTCAGATGGTCAGATGCAATACTGTATTTGGGTTTTGATAAAATGAACTGTTTAATTGCTTCAGCAATTTTTTAAAACCAAGAAAATCTTTGCTTAATATGATTCTGCAACAAGGAGTTCTACAGCCTAACTCTGTGTTATTAAAACCCATCATTTACTGTTTTCTCTGAATCTGCTTCCAGGTGCATTGATGTAACACTTTCCAATTCTTCTGCTGGAAAGCAAAATACACATTTATTTCCCATTCAGCCTCTCTACACAAACCTCTGTGTTCACAGTAGTCTCCCTTGTCCACTCCTACTTCTTTTCCAGACTGAAGCATTCTTGTCTTTTCAATCACATCTTGTAAGAAAACTATTTTATAACTTCAGTCAAGCTCATTGCCACCCTCTGGCAACATTCCAAATATAACCACGATAAAATGCTGTCATTCCACTATATGAAGTTTTATGTTCTATTTGATTTTTGACTACTGACGAGGTGACATCGCTATGAAAATGTCTACTGTAAGTCCCAAAATGCAACGATCATCTTTCTGATATGCTTAAGAGGACTGCTTTAAACAGTCTCCTTGACACCAGCAAGAATTTTATTCCCCTCAGTCTTAGCTTCTTAACAGTACTTCTTCCATTTTAAGTAGACTCCTTTTTAAATTTAAGCACTGTCATAGAATTTCTTGGGTTTGGTGTTCCAGTATGAGCACTTATTTTATACTGCAGACATACTTACGAAAAGGTCCTCTGACATAGTTTGAACAGCAATCCACAAACCAGTCAAGACCAAGCAATACCCAACATACTTGGTTTTTCACTGCACTCCTACAGGAGTTACCAACCCCCAGTCTACACCAGAAAGTTGATACGTACTATTACATTTGCTGAGATAACATTTCACAGCATTTCTGGCCATTTTGAGAATGCTCCCCTTGCTACTAAATGAAGCAGCTGGTTAATCAAGCCATCTTTTTCAGCAATGATAAAACTTCAACTCACAGGAACTCTTCATGATTTGCTTACACAGTTATCAGGTTCAAGCTAGAGTTTCCATTCACACAGGACCACAATTTTACGGGTACATATTATTCAGTCCTTCTTATTTACATTGTTCCAGGGTTCAATAGACTGTCTTCTGCCTACCAGTGTCTGAGATGTGGATGTACTAGACATGTAATTTAGTCAGACATTGTGGTTCCCTCGTTTTATACAAAAACCAAAAATTCACATGTATACGAACACAGACTCATTTTAATTTTGTACTGCCTGTGCCTCATTTGAATAACCGCATGACCAGAAAGAATATTCATTACTATCTCTTATATAAGCTTCTACTGCTCCTGACCTATACTTTATCCAAGGATATTATATTCTCAGGAATTCTGTTTACAGTACACACCAATCTAAGCTGTAGGTTCTTCTGTACCTTTTGGCATTTACTTTAAACTAATGGGCAGAAGAAAATGATTACAGAGAAGTTCACTCATAATTCACTGCTTGGGTCCTCCTCTGCAATAAAATACATCTCTTTCAGATGACTGCCCCAGTTCCAACAAAATTCCTCTTCTAAGCCAAGTACCAAGACCTTGCTTTAGTCAGAAAGTGATAATAGGAACACTTAAAAATACCAGGAAGATGCTAGCATTCTCTTTCTTACCAAACAGCCTAAGTTTTCCCGCTAGATGCGTTCTCTTGTCTTTTCCTTTGTTGCTGTTACCCAGCAAAATTTAAGTATTTTTCAATAATTCAGTAATTTTCAGTATTTGAGGCTTTTACGCCTGGATTTCAAAGCTCCATGTTGTTCCCTACAGTATCACATGTCCAGTTGTTTCTATGCCTCAGCTTTCTACAGTGTTCATCCACTCAATGCCCTACAGCAGTACAGAAGATATTCTTGTGGTGGAACTGCTATCACAGAAAAGGTCTTTCTGTATGACATGTCCTAGACTCTCCCCTGTAAAGCACTCTCATTCTTCCATTGCTGATGCTACTCACCCGGACTTTTATGAGATCCTTTTTATTACAGCACATCCAAGTCCTCAAATACTTTATAGTTCATGTGACTAGGATTTCAAATTCTGTATTTATACACTTAGCCACCCCAAGAGCATATTTAATTTTACAACCGTATTTAAATCATCATCATTGTCACACATTCAAATAGCACTAGGTCCCAAAAAGATACATTCACATAAATAAAATTTTGCATTGCCCTTATTTTTGGGAACTTAAGGAATTTCTTGCTTGGTGTTAAATCTGGCTGGGTTGTATGGCTGTAACTTCTATATCTGACATACTTTAAAAAAAATAAAAAGAAAATCCCTGCTTCTGCAGATCTGCATGGATTTCTTTTTTGGCTAATGGACTTGCATCACAAGTTTTCAGGTTGTACTGGCCTACATTTAGGCACCTGTAGACCCCAGATTTGCCCTCCCTCCTTGTGCCCCTACTTTTTAAAAAAACCAAGCCCAAAATGTTTGCACTTAGACCACTACCTCTCCATGCATATTACAATTGGTATAGGTAAGGCCCTCTTTACTTGATTTATAGTCTAATTTCCATCATCACATTGATTTATCGATTGGAGTGTTTAACACATGCATATTCATAAACTGTGTTTTTATACTTCATCTGAAATTTCAGTTAGGCCTCACAAGCACTTTGTAAACTCAGAGATGCATCTATGGACTAGCAAATTCTAAAGGACTGTTTGAACAGATGAAATTTCTCTTTAATTTTTTAAAAAATAAATTTAACTTTTTCCATATGGTAGTAGAGAATCTTCATGCAGTTCTGTTCTGAACTTGCCAAATACCTTAAAAAACAGCATACATATGGATCCTTTTCCTTCTTGCTAGGATATATTCTGCTTACAGAATTTAAGTACAGAAACAGTACAATGCTCTTGGTTATATGTGCTTTTTCCTATGAAAGTGGAAGAATTCTATTCAACTTAAGTATGGCCTTCACTGCCTATGCATGCCATCTGAGAGCACAGGGGCAGAACACTTAAATATACTGTGAAACTAGTTCAACACATTCAGTTTTTAAGAGTTAACATTTTACCTTTTTATGCAAGTCACATACTTTATAACAGGAACGTCAAAGAAAAGTTGTAATTTACTCATATATTTGTCAGTATTTCAAGTACATTAATAAAATGGTTTCTGTATTTAAGTTTTTCAATAAAACAATACTAGAATCTATTATCTCTGAAATAGGTCACATTCATTACAACCACGAGTACTCACTTTTCCACCCAGAGTACAGAAACTATTTTTACACCCATCTTCTGTGCTTTTTTCCATGTAGTCAAACGTCCGTCTTTGAAGACTACATGGGTCACATGCTTGTTCAAAGTTTTTGAAACCTGCAGAAATACAAAGAGAGCTCATATTTAGGTTTGATAATTGGAAAATGCTAATAGAACCAGCTAGTGTAGTCCATTTTTAGTGTATAAACCATTAGTGTAAAAATTTATTCTAAACATTATGTCAAGGACTCTTTTGATCTTTCCCAACTTCACAAGAAGCCTCAAGCAATCAAAACTCCAGTCTCATTAGTCAAGCTAATGCAGGCTGAAGACATGGAGTAGCCTTTTGTTTTCAAACTTCTCCTTACTCCTTACTCTAGATGTATCACTAATGTTGCAATATTTTTATTTATATAGTACAACATAATTTCTTATGCAACAGCCAGTACAAAAAGCAAATGCCACTATCCAAAGAAATAACTAAATATCTTCTAGGCAGTAAAGAATTCAGGCTTAAAGAGTACAGCTAACCTCATTTTTAAAACTAATTTTTATTAATAAAAAACACTTTTTGTTTCGAGGGAAGGCTGAAGGTACTACAATCAAAAATTATATGGGAATGCTTTGAAAAATGAGAAATACAAAAAATTAAAGTAGCACAGATGATCAAATTTTCAGTTATCAGCCTCCATTGGCAAGTGACGTTTTCAGTTCTAGATACTCCATTCTTCACAAACAAGGTTTCCTCTGTGGAGACTAAGCACCCTACACAGAACTGCTTGATCAGTTGTGATTGTTGATGTGGTGAGATCAAAAGAACTCATTTTTTACTGCAGCATCTTGCCAGCCAAATGGAAATAGCTCCATAGCTTTCTGTTGCACCATCAATTGCATCATTATACTTGGCTCACAGCATGCTGGGTCTGTATTTAACTCTGTAATAGTTAAAAAACTATTTAGCTTTTCCAAACATTGCTGGTGGCAAGCTGATTATGACTTCTTAGTAGACAAAACCCCATGATATTTAAGTATCTAGGTATACAATGATCCATTAATCTCTTATAGAATAAATTATGACTCCAGATGCAATTGCTTACTCACTTTTGCCAGTATCTGGCTCACAGCCCATGTCCTAAGGATGCTTGATGTAGCTTTGCCTCCAAATTATGGAGGAGCACCACCTTACACCTTCCTCTCTCCTTTCCCGCCTCCTCCCCTTACCCTGAGCATCTTCTGCTGCTCAGCTGAACTTACTTTGAGATGTCTGAATCAACAATCTAGTGAAAAACTAATTTATAATTTTATTTCCTGACACAGTGAACAAAATCAGCTTACTATCGTGCTCAGCCAATAACGGGGAAGTGTCTGGAATATGGAAGGGGCATGACCATCCCTATTCAGTCATAGGAATCTGCTAAATAGGCTCATCTGTGTCATCTGCCTGCACCATATTTGGTTATTTTATTAATTTTAAAGCCTTATGCTTCTACCATATTTTCTGTGGGAAAAAAATTCAGCATCATCAGAATAGAATTACACAGGTCTGATAGTACAGCATAGAAATATTTCTTGTTCTTTTCACAAGAAATATATTTTCGAGAGTTTTGTTTGCTTGACTAATAAAACCAGTTATCCTACTGTTCTGTCACACTCACTCAGCTAACTTCATACAGAAAGAGAGGATTTGGGGAGGGAGATCAGCAAGATTTCCTAAATTACTGTAAGAGACATCTAAACATGCCCATTTAAAGAGCAGTGGGAGTCCACCCAAGTATTTTTTAGAGCATGATGTGGGCTGTAAAAATCTCCACTAACCAGTGAGAATGTGCAAGAAGGGAAGATGACAGTTTGACTTTGGTCTCTGGTTGAAATGTCACAGCTAGCAATTAAATATGTTTTGCACCTACAAGTCAACTATATCTGCTATGGAAAAAATCATTAAGACATATAGTGAAACTCCTAGATGTATTTTTACTAGCACTTTCTGGAACTGATCCAAATTTGTGGGAGAGTGAATGGAAGAATAAAATGTCATGGTACTTGAGTTAGAAAATATTGTACTAATAACAGCGCAGCTGCTTACAAGTTGATGAAAACAAAACAATATAAGGTACATACTTGTAAACCACAGGTTTTCAACACTTAAGATTTGCTTTGCCCACAGTATGTGGTAAGCCAAATAGTTCCCAAGAAATGCATGCTATCACACTAATATGCAAAGAGGTCTGAATATGTATAAAGACTTTAGATGCATTTCCCATCTGTCAGTAGCAAGAATTTTACAGCATGTTGGTTTATTCTCAGGTCTCTGCTTTTCTCCCTTCCTGCCCTTTAAAAACTTATACTAAAAAGAAATATATGTGACAAACAGAACATGCAACCTAATTTACAATTAAGATCTTTCCTACTCTACTTATTTCAAAATAGTCTCCTTACTTTTGCTCCCATATCAAGAAGTTGCTGTTCAAAGGTTTTTGAGTAATTTTCTGTTCTGTTAGAAGACCATACTTCTACAAATGCAGAAATACCTGGATCAGAAGAGAGAAAACAAGAACTAATGAACATACCATGGTAAAACTGGTTTAACTGCCTTTCCAATAAAAGTTTCTTTTATACAGATCACATTCAGTTGCAAATGCAGCTTTTAGTAAACAGTGTCAGATTTTAGCAGCAGAATCTTTTTTTTAGTGTATTTATGTCCCCTAAACTAGTTGTAATGGAAATAACTTAGATGTCTGACAATAGATAAACAACTTTTCACTTCATCTATTTAAAACACACTACCAGCTTAACAAGCAATACATTATCTTTACATGACAGCTCAGCCTTACCATTATTTAATCACTGTTAATCTTCACAATAATTAAAATTCTGAAAACCAGTTCATACAACACAACTTACATAACAAAATGAAATCACAACAGAATTATTCCTTGCCCAAACTCCCAGAAAATTTTGCAGAAATATCACTTAACAGTTTGCAATTGAAACACCCAAAATTAAGAACACATAACAGGGGCTAATAAAATTTCATGTCAGTTGCCTTATGCAACTTTAGGTATTCAGATTTAATCAGCTTGCTTTATTAAGCAGAATAATAAACTCTTCAAGGAATCAAATCAGCCTTTGTTGAGACTGTCTTCAAACAACCAACCAAAGGCAGAAGTACTGACAAGGAGGGATAAGCAAATAAAACTCACAACAATCCCTTCATTAATTTTACGTAGGACAGGCACTAAAGTGACCTACATTTCCACTGGCCATGCCACTTTCCCATTTTGAATGACAAATCACGAAAATTCCAAAAACTGGAGAAGTGGCAGTTCACCAAAAACAACTTCATGCAAACTGCAGGCCAGACAACTCCAGAACTCATGAATAAAACTAAGAGTTTCCATTTAAAAAGGTCATCCTTAGCAAATATTGCTTAATTATCTTAGCTACTAAGACAATTAAGCATGTCCTTCTGATTAATTATTATGTAGTCTCATCTGTCTTTTTTCTAAATGAAAACCAGAATTGTGCTCCAACAGTAGAAGTACTTTACTAAAGATTAAAATATTTTTACAATTACTAGAAACATTTTTGACATACAAGAGAAATATGAAACATAAACCACTTCCTCACGCAAAGCACTGGGAAAAATCTTATTATCAGTACTACGACTTCAAATATAAATGGGAATTTAAGACAAGGCTACTCCAATGTGCTTTTAACGGTGTTCATTCTACTACTAGACTGCGGCAGATTCTGCCAGAGTTGTTTTCCCCTTGATAGTTCGATTGTGAAAAACATTGCACTTGCATTTGAATAGACAGTATCTTCCTCTTACATCAAATATTTTAGAACTTTCATAGCTAAAATTCTTCTAGAAAAACAGATCGGAACATTTCAGTAAAGGTCTAACTAGGAACTTAAAGGGCTCCTACTTCAAAGCTCCATGCACATACAGTAGGATCAAAGGTGTATTTTACAATAGTCAATTTTAGCTAATCAAATATACTCCAGCAAAAGGCAAAGCTTTTTGCAGTTTTTGTACAGTTGATGGAAAGGAAAATGAGGAAGTGCTTGGCGCTTTTTTGAACTGGAAGAGCTCTGAGTAGAGATGGGTTCTTGTAAACGCCAGCCTTAGAGGGGTCTCAGAGAAGGCAGTGATGGCAGAGGAAAATAGCCATGAGAGAGCAACGTGGGGAAGCAGAAATTTTGAGATGCAGAATAAAGCCACGACCGACCAGGGTTGGAAGAGCAGAGGGGTCGCCGGGCAGTGCCCCACTGGGAGCCACCCTAAAGGGGCAGCCCGAGCACAGGGAAGTGTCCAGCCCTGCCCGCCCCGGCGGCCAAGCGGCGGGGCCGGGCCTGCGCCCGGGCACAACCCGCTCCCAGCCGGGGCCGACCAGGCCCCGCCGCCGGGTTTGGGCGGGTTCGCGGCGACTCAAAGCAGCCCGCAGGGGAGCCCTGACTACTCCGCGACCGCGGGCCCGGCCCCCACAGCGGCCCGTCACCCGCCCTGCCGGGAAGCGCCAAGGCAAGGGCCGCAAGGAGACAGGGGACAGGGGCAGCGCGGAGCCCGCGCCAGCCCGGCGGTTTCTCTCGGCCGCGCCGGGAGAAGCCACCGCACGGCGGCCAAGCCCGTACCTTTCAGGACGGGCTCCATTGGCAGCACAGCCCGGCAGCTTACAGCGCCCGCCACGGTTCAAACCCTCCCCCGCGCACGGCCCCGCCGCGCCTGCGCAGAAGGGGCGGGCGGCGGCCTAGCCGTGGCCGTACAACTGCAGAGCGGCCATGGCGTCCCGCGGTCCTGGTCGGAAATGGGGTGTGCTCGGCCCAGCTTCGGCCCTGCCCGGTGCCGGGGGAGGCTTGGCACAGCCGAATGTTGCTGGAAATAGTGTTACAGAATTAATTAGGTGGAAAAGACGTCCATCGAGTCCAGGCTATAACGCAACAGCACGTTGTGAACTAGACTATGGCACTGAGTGCCACATCCAGTCTTTCTGTAAACGTCTCCAGGGACAGTGACTCCACCACTTCCTTGGGCAGCCCATTCCAATATCTAATCACCCTTCCCATTAAAAAATTCTTCCTAATATCCAGCTGAAACCGCTCCTGGCACAGCTTAAGACTATGTCCTCTCATCCTGTCACTTAGCTCCTGGGACAAGAGACCAACCCTCAGGTTGCTACAACCTCCTTTCAGGCAGTTGTAGAGAGCAATAAGGTCCCTCCTGAGCCTCCTCCAGGCTAAACACCCCCAGCTCCCTCAGCCGCTCCTCACAGGACTTATGCTCCAGACACTTCACCAGCTCTGCTCTCCTTCTATGGAGTCGCTCCAGCACCTCAATGTCCTTTCTGAATTGAGGGGCCCAGAACTGGACACAGCACTTGCAGTGTGGCCTCCCCAGTGCTCAGTACGGGGGGAGAATCCCTGCTCCTGGTCCTGCTGGCCACACTACTGCGGATAGAGGCCAGGATGCCATGAAGTTTGACAAAGCCAAACACCAAGTGAATTTTCTGTGTCACCAATCACCATAAGGAGTCCTAAAGAGGCACTCGTGAAGAATTTTAGTTTGTAGGAAAGTGTATCAGAGAACTGCTGGTCTCTCAACTCTGGTGGCCCAAACTGCAGTGTCTGAAGTGAGAAAACAACAGAAAAAGCCAGCAAAACAGCAAAGAGCACTGTGAGACAGTATTTACTAAAGTATGTAAAACTGCTTGAGAACAACTGTACTATTAATTATAGTTAGGGGACCCTAACAGGAACTGGTTTTGGTGCTCGAAGGCTGGAGTGTAGCAAACGTGATACCAGAGGGAAGAAAAACTCGTTGCCTCCCCAGGGAAAAATGGTAAAATGTATAATGAAGTGAAGGAATTACTGAGTGTAAGGAGATCTATCGTGAGAAAGAAGGAGCACATTGAGGAAAATGATGCTGCACAGCTTTATCATGCAACTTGCCGAGCTCAGGAGTTACTATATGGTTTTACAAATTGGTGCTGTTCTGAAATCTTCAATATGTAATGCTAATTTCCTTATGTGAAAAACAATATAGCTGACATGGAAAAACAACAGAGATGCAAAACAAGGATACTAAGTGATTACCATATGAGAAATAGCTATTCAGACAAGGACTTGTCAGCTTGGAAAAGAAATGGTGGAAGGAGGATGCACTAGAGGTCCTTAAAATAATGAGTATGTGCAGAAGGTGAACATGGAGCGTTCCCAAAAAGAGCTAGTGAGCACCAAAGAGAGTACCAGATGGGGTCTTCTCAGAAGATGTATTTCCACATTGCACTTCATGAGGTTGTGGAAGTGTTCAGACTGCTGGCAAACTACAACGTTTCTGAAGCAAGTCCAGCAAATTAGTGAAAACCATTTTAAGACTATAAAAAATATACAAAACCACCTTTCCCTCAGTAAAGCCCTGAGCTGTATATTGCTCGACTCTGAGCAAAGGTACGGAGAACACTTTGGGTTTTTCTTTTCTCTTGTTCTTTTTTTCAGTCATTTTTTCCTGGAGATTCAGTGCTGACCTAAAAAGGTTTTGGTGTGGTGCATTATGCCCGTTCTTATTTTCATTGAGAGACTCAGATCTTGACTCCTAGGAATCTACCAAGCAGATGGCTATGCTGATGCTTTTTAAGTTATGTTAGTCTAGTATGTGATATTTTGGCATTGATAGTTTGTTTCATTTCGAGGGCGTTGGTATGGCACTAGATTTGTGGCAAGTGTTGAGCATAAGTTCCTGGGTGCTTCCTCTGCTGAATGTGTGACAGACATCCTTTTACTTATGGATTCACTCTGTGTATAAAGTAACCAGTCAATCTACATATATATGTTTGTATTTACCGATCCTTTGTACTTCTGTCAGTATGTTACACAGTTCTTTGCTAGGCAATAATAAAATATTTGTATCAAGGTTCTCAGCTGTACCTCAAGGAAAAGGGAGTCTTGTCTTAATGCAGTGCCTATGGACACTGATCTGAAGGCAATTCCAGAAGTGGAGGTGGGGGAGGTTGTAATTGAAATTGATTGTAATTGTAATTGATTGAAACGTACATTGACAATCCTCAGGAAAAAAAAACCCCACAGGCTGTGTTTGAGCCTTTAGCTGAAAGGTAGCAGCAGGTTTTATAGATGTTAAAGGCAAATATGCTGAAACCTGCAATTATACCTGTATGCTCTGATTCTACACTGGTAGAGACAATGAAAAGTAGTAATTGCAAGAAGGTGTAATTCATTATCAGAGCAGACTAGGACTGCTCATGAGAACACTGAGTTTGGGATGCCCACCTTTTTAATCATGGAAAGGAATACACAGAATACTGAAATTGTCCCACAATTTTATAGTTTTGTCTTAAAACGGTTGGAGTTTTGACTTCAGAGTTCCTTAAGGATTTACAAGAACTTAATTCTCAGATGGTGAATAAACTTTCAGAATTCCACTGGTAGTTAGTAGTTGTCTTCTTCTGCCAGTATTGTCTTGCTGTCAGTTACTCCGCAGCATTTGTCATCCTCTAGTACCAACAGAAAGCAGCACTATATTTTTACAGCTGCTATTTTGCCAGTTTGAATACATCAGGGTGTTTTAGCTTTCATGCCCCAATGAACTCCTGAAAATGGCAATGAATGGGGCTTATTTACATTAAGTAAACATAATGTAAATGCCCTCTAAATAGGCTTGTTATTTGGCTTGAAGATATGCAATTTCTTGGTCTCTATAAAGCTAGGAATGTAGCATTAACTATTATATTGACATGATTTCTCTACAGTCAGTACCTACTAGGACATGCAGGTTATAGAATGCTGCACTAGGAAGAAGGAGTTTTACAGGTTAATTATGTTGAGAAAGGAAGGAACTGTGAAAGTTACATTTCAGTTGACCTCCTAATCAAAAAGAAGTAATAGTTCCAATAAAGTAGAAGTCCTATAAACACCTAAATGTTTCCAAGCCATCCAAATAGTCTTGAAGGAAAAAAAAAAATAATAAAAAAAAAAATCATCAAATCCAGCAATTCAGTCATTTTCCAGATTTAGGTAAAATAAAAAAAAGAGCTCTGCTCTCAAGTGTTTCTTTGGTAATTGTGGTAAAAGAGGACACAACTCTCTCCAGGTGAAAAAGGAAAGTGATTTTATTTTGAAGCCAACTGGAGAGTCCGGAGAAATCCGTAAAAGAAAAATGGAAAATAAAAGATAAAACCCCGGGCCGCAGGATGGGCGCCTGGGCAGGCCCACGGCCGCCTTAGTATCTGAGCTGAGTACAGCGCAGAGCCTTTGACAGAGTGGGAAAAAGAAACCTGCTAGTCAGGTTAGAGGCCTGGGGTCTCTGCGCTGGGCCTAGGTGGCAGGCGCTCGGACTGAGNCCATGGAGCCAGTGACAGGGCTAACGGCAGCCTACTATTTTTAGAAACTGCCACCTAAGAACCAGCTTTTGAGAACCCAGACCCCTAATTAGAACACATATAAGACTCATATAAAACATAAGTAATAAATCATAAAAACAACCGATTCCATCTTAAATCAGTATCACTTGTGCCCTAGTGGGTGGCAAAAATAGAAAACGTGAATTAGAGGGTGACTTTCAGGGGTAGGTAAACCAATAAACCTTGGAACGCTTAAAAAACTTCATTTCAACTCTTAAAAGTCATAAATGTAAAGGATGCGAGACTGTCTCCCCCTGGGATGCCCGGGGGCGTCTAGGGAGACAGTCTGGGGAATTGGATTTCCTCCCTTTGGGATGTCTGGGGTCGACGAAGGCTGGGGAGGAAATCAAGCTAAACCTTTTAAAGTTCTTAACATACAAAACTGTGCAAAACTTATAGAACCATGTAAAACTTGAAGGATGCGAGGTTGTCTCCACCTGGGGTGTCCGGGGTCGACGAGGAGACAACCTTGGGATGATGGGTCACCTCCCTATGGGACGTCTGGGGCTGACTAAGGACGGGGAGGTAATCAGCATTAAAACCTATAAATAACTTCAATAACTGTATGAATTTCGACAAACAATATAACTCTTGAATAATTAGCAAGTAACATCATTAATGAACTGCGTCCATTAGGGCTATGTCTTTGTCCTTAAGAGTCCCCGGTGCAAGAAGCCATTTTGTCTTAGGGTGTTCATGACAGTAATTCAAAAGATCCCTTCACAGCCAGCCCTTAATTTATTGCTATAAATTGGATGTGAACTTTGGGATGGTATTTTGTAAAGCTGTATTAAGGAGACAATTTATCAGACATAGAATTCAGATGGTAGGCTATGTATTACTCCCTGGGACTTGACATATGAAAGATTCCTAGAACAAATAAGGAGGTTTGCTATTATTAAGTAAAACCTGATTGTGTGTATTGATTATTGGGTAGCGTTTGTTTGTTTGTATATTTGGTTGGGTGGATTTATGAGCCTATTTCCAGTTTGTGCAAACAACAGCTTTAACCTTTTGAATTTATTTTTTTTAATCTTTGTCAGAAAAAAGAGACAACTCGCTCTGGTCCAGGTCAACAAGATGTTTTTATTGACCACAAACCAAAGCGTCTGGTCAATCCCAAAATAAAAGGAAATTAAAGTGTAAAAATCCCCGGGTGGCGGGATGGGTGCCGAGGCAGCCTCACGACTGCCTGGCAGTCGGAGCTTGACAGCACCGAAGTTGAGTTCCGGCTAGTCCCGAACTCAGGATGAATTAACTCAATGGTCCCGCTAATCGGGATGGAGGCCTAAGACCTCGGTGCTGGGCCCTTGTAGCAGGCGCTCAGACTGAGAGGCACAGAAAAAGGAGCACCTCCCAGGAGCTGCACATGCCACAGAATGGCTGCCGAGGGCGGTACGAGCCGTCTTTTATCTGGTGTAGTCTCCGCCCTGATCCGCCTATGTCACGCCCACATGGCCCATGATGATAGGTTGATGGTAAAAGTGAGGTAATGTCTTCCCGCCAATCGGCTCGCGTTGCTAGGGGTAGGTGGGCCACTGATGTCATCGTGGCCCAAAGGCGGGAAAACTACCTCATTGAAATTCATGGCTGCCGTGGAGCTAAGTGACAGGGCTAACGGCAGGTTGCTAAATTTAGAAAGTGCCTGCTAGGAACCAGCTTTAGAGATCTTAGACCCCCATTGAAATAAATATAAAATACATATAAAACACATGTAATAAATTATAAAAACAGCTGATTTCGACATAAATGAACATAATCTTTTCTCCTACATGAGTTAAAATAGAAAATGTCAACCTCTAACAGGTGGTTTTAGGACAACTGGTCCAAACCTATTCAACACTTTTAAAACTTTATAAAACATTTAAAAATAGTATTGGACGTTTGGGAGAAAGGTTTCCTTCCTATGGGGTGCCTGGGATTGGCTGTGGACGGGAAGGAAATCGACTTATTAACTAAAACTTTTAAAACTAGTATAAAATTTTTGGGAGATGGATTTCCTTCCTATGGGGTGCCTGGGGTTGGCTTAGGACGGGAAGGAAATCAACTTAATAAGTGGTAAGTTTGATAAAAACTCCTAAAAACTTCTATAAAACATTTGGGGATAATGGATTACCTCCCTTTGGAATGCCCGGGGTCAGCTATAGCTGTGGAGGTAATCATTTGAACATCTTAAAACTTTATAACAACACTTAAAACTCTTATAAAGAGATTGGAGATATGGATTACCTCCCTATGGGATGCCTGGGGTTGGCTGTAGCTGGGGAGGTAATCAACCTTTATAACTTTGATTAACTTTGATAACCTTTTAATCAACATTAACAAACAACTTTAATTAACATTATGGTCGTTGTGTGAGTCCTTGATGCAAAAAGGCCACTTTGTCTGGTGTCATTTATAACAATCTTAGATTTCCAAGTGTTTGTTATGTCCCAGAGAAACAGCTGCTTCCTCTAAAGTAATAAATCCCTGTCAGTCAGTTTGTGTATTTAAGACCTAAACACTTGTATAAAAACTAAGAGTTATCATCCCTACAATGCCACTTGACCATTCTAGATGCAGAGGTGGGAAGACATGCTTGGACAAACTTGCATGCTGCCTTCATGGAGGAAGCTCCAGAAATCAGCTCCGATTGTCCACATCAGCTGCCATTGTCTCCTCTGACAAGGTAGACGTCTCGTTTTCTCAGCAAGCCAAACAGTTCTTGTCTATGCCTGTTTCAGTTGGAATGTCGATTTTTAAAGTAGCATACAAAATTGTGCAGTGTTTTGGCGGCTGTGTTCTGTGCCATTAATACTGGACTGACAGATATACTTTACATACTTCACCCTGGGATCCTTTTCTCAGGACCACATAACTATTCTGTGATGGACTGATTTTTCCAGCTCATGAGCTCTTGGATTGTATCTGTTTGTTTATTAGTTCCAATTAGTAAAGGAAGCCCTTTTCCATCTCTCCCGCAGACTGCGCCCGCCATTACCCACGTGGAGGCACGGCTGAGCTCGCGCCACAGCGCCCCCTGCAGGCGCGGGGGAACCATCACACCCGCCCTGCCCGGCCGGGAGCCACCAGCGCCCCTGCCGGCTGTGACCGTCACTGCACCCAAGGGGAAAGGGCCTGACAGCTGAGAGAGGGCTGTCGTGAGGTCTCTGGTTTTGTTTGTTGTTGCTGGTGTTATTATTGTTTGTTTGTCTTGTTATATTTATTGCAGTAAAGAACTATTATTCCTTTGCCAATATCCTTGCCTGAAAGCCCGATAATTTCGAAGTTATAATAATTTGGAGGGACGGGGTCACGTTTTCCATTCCCGTAAGGTTCCTGCCTTCCTTGGCAGACACCTGTCTTTTAAACCAGGGCAATAGGATAGAGGAGTCACACCTCAGTAGCCTCAGAGGCATTCAAGTCTTTTTGCGTCCCCACAAAGAGAATGCCTTCGGAGATTGCCAACAGTGGCTTGTTTGTTCTCCTGTTTTCCTCCTTTGGCTGGCTGATGCTTAAAAAGGCATGTTTAAACTTTCCACTTCTGTTTTGCAGAAGTTCATTTTAAACAGACATGAAGAAATTCCTATCTCATATTTTCTGTGTTTATGTTAGTATATATTATGTAGACTATTAGTACATATTAGTAAAAAAACCCAAAGAATAAACAGCTTTTTAATAGCCATTGTGAGCAATATTGGGAAAAAAAAGTTGCATATGCTTGTCACATGTATGTGTATTTGTCATTGTCAAAAAAACCTTACTGCTACTCTCAGTACTTATTTGTGTTTTATGGAACATGGGAAAAATTATGAGGGACATTTATTTCCTGTCACAAAGAAAGTGTAACGTTATGGATTGCGTAGTCTTACAAAATTGTTGAATGTTCTCATCAGTGAGCTGATTTTGTTAATTTTCCAGTGTGAAGTTCATGATTAAGAAAATTACATGAACTAAGTATGAGACCTTTTTCAGAAAATGAAAAAGCAGTTAATACTTTTTGCATTCAGCTGAGGCAGTGATCAATTTTATAACCTTTTTCTGCCCTGTAATTTAAGAAATCACTGCTTTTATATTCACTGCTAATGCGCTGACACAGCACCAGCTTTATTTTGTGTTTGTGAAACAGTGATAATAAGATACAGACCTATCCTTGTTAAGTTTTAACTCACCCAGTAAGACAATGTCTTTGACGCACTATGACCCCAAAGGCCTATCGTGGAAGAAAAAGTGAGCAACATGCTAAAAAATAACAGCCCATCATGTAATTGAGAGTATGACTCAACAACATACTAACAAGCAGGTGTCTGTGTTGTTCATGATGGCATGAAAGGCTTATGCATTTCCCCTCTGAGCAGTTTTCACTGCCTGCAGTTCAGGCTGAGACTGCAGCTGTGAAGGGGTGGAAAAGCCAGTTTATCTGACATTTATACTAAAATTCTGTTGTGAAGCTTTGTGATTTTCCCAAGCAATGTAGAACTGAACTACTGAACACAGGCTTCTTGATTTTCATACATCTCTGTGGAGATGCAGTTCTAAGGACAGCATTAACTACGAATATCCCCAGTGCTTCATGATCTTACTCTCACTTGGCAAAGCAGCCCAAAAGATACTGTTTAAAAACACAGTCCTCTTGTGTGTGTTCAGACAGGTCTTGTTTGAACACGTGAGAGCAATTTAAGGTTTCCATTTCCTATTGTGAGCTCCACAGCTTACCTGAGTCTCAGGAAAAGTGATCGTAGGGTAAATTTGGAGTTCAGGCTGTGAACTGAAGCAGGACTCACATTTGCTGCAGCTGACTCAGATCTGGAAGCAGTGGACACAACAAAGACAACAATGGTGTGAACTTATATCTCCCTGACATGAATGACCAAAGGCATCTGAAGTGCTTTACTTGCCAACTAGAACTTTTAGGTTGTATTAAGGATGAAGTGGTATACACAGGAAAGGAGCTTTCTGTTACTGTCTCTTTGGGAATAGGCAGCAAAACAAGGAATATTACTATACTTGTAATTATAGTTTGCCTACATCCTGTCAGCAGAACTTGTCTCCCAAGTGAAGTAGGATATAGTAGAATTCACACTCTGAGAAGGGTGACTGGTGTGAGCAGAGGTATGTCATAGATTCTGTATGGTTTAGCGGGCCTCAGTATTGTCTGGAAAACAGCTAGGTGGGGGTGAGTGTGTAAAAAGGGGTTTACAGACTGATGAGTGACCTGGAGAGGGATACTGGGAGAGGCTGTTTGCTCTCTTTTCCCAATAAAATACAGGCATCAAAAGAAGTCAGTAGAAGTCTTATTTATAACAAAAAGAAAATGTGGGTTTTTTCCACACAAGAGGAACTTAAACTGTAGAACTCCTAGCAGGTGGGTGTTGTGGCTGACAGAAGTGGCCACAGAATTCAGGTGGCTTACTAAGTATTTCACAGTTATGCCTAGTTCAGGAAATCCCGAAACCATAAATAGGTTGGAACTCTGAGACAGGTTACTAGGTTAGATAAACTCTGACTGAGAATACACCTTGCTGTGTTTCTAAAGTTTCAAGTTGTGAGAGTCTTGATGCTGTAAGAAAGGAATCCATTAAGTTTGTGAGTGACTCCAGCTGAGGAGTAATGTCGGTAATCCTGAGTTTAAGACTGCCATTCAGAAGGACCTGAATGGGCTGATGGGAACCTTGTTAAATTCAACAAGAATCCAAAGTCCTGCACCTGGACAGGAAGGACTTCTGGCAGTAATAAAGTGTGGTTTGGGTTCTTTCTGTATGAGGAAGACATGGGGAACCTGGAGGAAGTTCAGTGAAGGGCCATCAGGATGACTGGAACCACTGTCCTTTGAGGACAGACTGAGGTAACTGGACCAAGTAATGGAGCACGTTGCCCAGAGGGGTTGTAGAATATCTGTTCTTGGAAGTATTTGAGAGCACAGTGCACAAAGACCCAAGCAAATATTATCTGAGTTCAGCATTGTACCTAACCACACAAATTCCCAAGATCCCTTCCAACTGGATTTGTCCTTTAATTCTAGGAATTTTCAGCTAGATCACCTCCTTGAATTAAGTCAGTGCATGACTTCTGAGCCTGTGCAAAGCAGGGGACAGGGCCACATTATCAAAGAAGGAGCAGAAGCTCATCTGATTTAGATCAGTGTAAGGTGTTGTGGAATTGGTCCATGCCATCTTTAACCATGTGCTTTAGACCATGACAGTGTTTTAAAAGTGGAACAAAACACCTGGAACAAAACCACCTGCAGCCTGATCTTGTAGACAAGAACAGGCCTGCTGCCTTCCTGGGGCCTGGGTTAAAGATGTAATGAGAAAATTTCATACCCTGGTATGACTCTCAGATCTGTTACTGATTTTTCATGTAGGGAATGGTGAACTTGCAACAAGGAGCCTGAGGGCAATCAGGAGAGACTTCAGGGAATTGGGACAACAAATTAAGGGATCAGGAGCAGGAGTAGTATTCACAATCATTCCAGTTGCAGGAAATGATGCGGGAAGAAACTGGAAGAACCAGCAAATCAGTACCTGGCTCTGAGCCTGGTGTAACTGGTAGAATTTTGGGTTTGTCTGCGTGACACTGAGCCTGCTGGAAACAGATGGCATACACCTGTCTCAAAGGAGAAAAGGATCTTTGCATAGCAGTTAGCAGAACTCACTGAATGAGCTTTAAACTAGATTTAAAATGGGAAGGGGATAAAACCAATCTCCTTAGAGATAAATGTGGGGGTGGCAGGCCAAGTTTTGAAGGCTCATGTGCTAGTGAGGTCCATGATGTGCTCATTACATGGAGTACTTTTGAAATGTCCTTATACGAATGTGCACAGCCTGAGGAATAAGAAAGAAGAACTAGAAGCTTTGGCCCTGTCCCGTATCTATGACATCACTGGCATAAGATAAACATAATGGGATGAGTCCTATGACTGGGGTGCTGTGATGGACAGTTACAGGCTTTTCAGGACATAAAAGCAGGGCAGGCAGTTCCAAAATGTCAGAAGTCAGGTGGCACAGAGGACTGGCTTGGCTGAACAGGGATCTTCTTCTAGATTTTAGGAAGAGGAGGAAAATGTATGAACATTGGAGATAAGGACAGGCAACATGGGAAGAGTACAGAGATGGTGGTCACCACTGTAGGGATAAAATTCTTGTGGCCAAAGCTTGATTAGAGTTTGGAAGGACAACAAATAGGGCTTTTAAAAATATGCTAATAGCAAAAGGAGAATCTGAAGTCATATTGGTCTGTTGCTGTTGGGGTCAGTCACCTCCTAAGTAGGGCCATAGACAAAGCAGAGACATTTAATACCTTTTTTGCCTGTTTTCAACACTGATGATGGCAAGTTAAAATGAGTCAGCAGTGCCCTGGAAGCTGAAAGGGTGAACCGTGTCCTGGGATGCATCAGGATCTGCATTGCCAGCCAGTCAAGGGAGGTGATTGCCCTTCTCAGCTGCTGTAGCCCCTACACTATTGTGTGCAGTTTTGTGTATCTCAATATAAGAAGGATATCAAAGTATTAGAGAGCCTCCAGGCAAGGGCAACCAGGATGCTGAAGGTTCTTGAGGGCAAGACTTAAGAGAAGCAGCTGAGATCACTTGGCTTGTTCAGCCTGAAGAAGAGAAAGCTGAGAGGTGACCTCATGGCAATCTAAAACTTTCTCAAGGCAGGCAGCAGAGAGTGAAATGCTTATCTCTCTCTGGTGACCAGCGACAGGACACAAGGAAATGGAACGAAGCTGTGTCAAGGGAAGTTCAGACTGGAATTAGGAAAAGGGTCTTCATGGAGAGGGTGGTTGGTTACTGGAACAGGCTCCTGAGGGAAGTGGTCACAGCACTAAACCTAACAGAGTTGAAGGAGTGCCTGGTCGATGCTCTTAGTCATATGGTTAATTTTATATAGTTCTGTGAGGAGCAGGGAGTTGAATGCAATGATCTTTATGGTCCCTTCCAACTCAGGATATTCTAAAATTCTGTGAATAGTTTACTGCTAGGAATGCTGTCTTCCAGAATGCTACAAAGCACTTAGCTTTTTAGTGCAGCATTTATAAAAGTTACTGATAGAGTCAACTGGAATTCTAATTCATGCCTTTTTGTGGTGTACATTCTAATAAAATGATTGATCCTGAAAATTGATTAGTTTTAATTCTGTTTGCCCATTTCTCCCCTCTTTTTCAAATATGTTTAAACAGCATCTAGACTAAGAACTGCAAAAAGGTTTTGCATGCTTCCAGCTCTGCTTAGCTAACCTGTTATCACAGTAAATGGGTGGAAGAAGTGCAGCAGAACTAAGTATAACTCTCAGTACATATCCAAGTAGATTGTAGGCAAGCAGCAAAGAAACAAAAGACAAATGTTAGATAAATGTCCATTTCTGTTCAGGTAGAGCAAACCCATTTTAATTGTTTCTATTGCTCGTCATATGTTTTGGTCATGAGGGACCAAACTAATCTTTTATGCAATTCTAGCAAAGCTAGTGATGATTATGGGCCTGTTAATATTAAATGGAAAAAAACTTAGGAGTGGATTATAAGGAAGAAGGTAAATGGCAGATGGGAGACTTGGGAGCACTAAAGATTAACCCATTTGCTTTTCAGTTGTTTGAAGTTGGATAATAATTTCTTTTTCATCAAGACAGAGAGAAAATATATTTGGATCGTCAGAATACAATGAAACCTATGAGAAGAGTCAGCAACTTTGTCAGACTGTTCAAAACATAACAAAACAGGATAAAAGGGTGCTCTGTAGTTAACAGTGAGCTACAGATACATAGATCACTTAGTAAGGATTTGAAATATGAACAGTATTTGTTATGCAATAACCCAATGGATATGAAAATTTAAAGTGACACAAAGATCTACTGGAAAAGCTGAAGAGATCCACAGACTGAAAGGTACTGAAACCCACAGACAGATAATAGGGCTGTTATTTGACTTTTATAAGGCATCCCAAAGTTTTAGATCAAAGACTGGTTTGTACAAAGTCTGAGATAATTCTGAGGTGGTTACCTAAATACTTACACTTCTGCATTCTTTCACATAATGCAGTTTTGATACAGTGTTAACACAAAGCTAGACATCATGTGAACTAAGAGATTACCTTGTTCTTGCTGCATTACGTTAATTTGCCACATATATGTTACGTTTCCATATGCTTATTGATAAAGCTAAAAATCTATTATTTCCTGAAGCCCAACAGCACTGCATAACATTTCCAAAACTAATTTCTGTTCATCTAGTTGAAGTTTTCACATCACTTTTTCTTGTCTGTAAATTAAGGCATGAGACTCATGAGGATATGGCTAGCCATTAAAGCACTTTGAGCATGAGTAGTAGGCTTCAGACCCATAAGTAGACTTTTTCTGATAATTTTGGATTCCTGTCTTTCAGGGTGGCAAATACAGAGCATTTTTATTGCTAAGGTATGGACCTATAGAGAAGTCACTATGGAATTAATCTGTTAATTTGTAGCATAGCAGATTGTTCAATAGCTGACAAAAACTCTGCTCTTACCTAGAAACAAGTAAATGATTGATTACCCTTTCTCACTAACTCTTGCAAGAAGTATTTATAGGATGCAAAGTATGTACATGAATTGTTACAGTTGAATGACAAATTCATTGCCTGTTCATGGCTTATGTTAAATTATTTTAGCTTGATAAGTTGCTGATAGTCTTGGAAAATATAATCTGCCTTCCTCTGAAACAAGAAAGCTTTGGGTTGGACATCTCAATTTGGAAATTAACTGATTTGGAAAAATGAGGCCTAAACCCAACACTCTCAAAAATGGCAGAACATCAGGGCAAAGAAATAGCTCATGGCACTCTCATGTAGGACTTGCAGATAGCAGCAAAATTGTGTCAGGCAATAAGGAAGTGAATATATTACTAGGAAAAAGTTGCATCACTAGACTTACTCAAATAAAAAGTACTATATAGAGTCTCAAATGGGATTGTAAAAGTATTCATGCTCTAGGAGTATACTCAGTGATGTGGAATTCATCTGCTTTGCCTTCCAGTTGGAACAAGGAGTTCTTACTGGCAATATATTGGGTTATAAAAAGTATTTTAATATCTCTTAAGGCTGAGGAAGAGACAAGGTGTTCTTACAGAAAGAAACTTCAGGAGCAGCAAAGTTTGGGAGAAACAAAAGAATGAGTGAGACCTGTGTGTTTTTGAGTGACGTCTGTGTCCTTTTTATTTCCTATTAGGGAAGCACTGAAGATTTAGAATGTGGATGTCTTATTAGAAGCCTAGAGAAAATATTACTGGAATGATGTATGCTTTCCAACACTTTGACAAGTCTACTACAAATTAGACTCATCATAATTCTAGTATAATAAATGTCAAGGGCATTTTGAATTTTACAGCAACACCAAGGATGACATTTGTCTCCTCTTGTTTTAAATGCAGAGGCCTTAAGTAGGTGGGCACACAATTTTCATACAGTACATCCATGATAAAATATCTTTGAAGGTGGAACAGGCTTAAGAAATGATCCCTTTCATACACACGTGGTAATACCGTTGTTATTTGCTGTCCCCTCCTAGAGGCAGTAAGCTGTTAGATGTTCATGATGCATAGTTGTCTGTGTCCAGGTTAAAAGTAACATTTTCTCCTCCAAGACCCATGTTTTTGAATGTTACTTCATTTTAGTGATCTGACTGAGAAAAATTGGAGGGGGGGGGGGTAGAAGAGGGGGAGGGGCAGAAGGAAGTCTACAGGATGATAAACTTAAGTGTGCTTCATTATTAAAGACAGTGTATGATCAACTACAGCCTCATTTTTGACAGTGGTTTTATGCATGACCTCTCTTCTTTGCATTATTCAGTGGTGATCCTTGTTTTTTCCAGACTGTGACCCTATGATGTATGAGAAATGAATTAAGGATTTATTCATATCTGGCCTCAGAGAGGAAAAGGAAAATCATGTCATAGTCCCAAACCTGTCTGTGATCATAACATCAGGATCACTACACCCTGACTATGAAGCTAGGCTATGGCACGTATTGCTGCAAAAGTTATGTTTGCTGAACACAGGAAATGTATGCATTTGGGGGGTAGGGGCTGGAGTGGAGCAAGAATTAAGAAAGAAACCTCTTCTAGTAAACAAGCATATTGGTTTTTAGAAAAGTAGGCTATATCCATCATGTCACAAGAAAGAGGCATGCCAAGAAGATGATCTTTACATGAATCAAAGCTGATCAATGCTTCTGGTTACAAGGAAAAAATCAGGACATGATTAAACTTAAAATGCTGTGGGGAAAGCAGTTCCTTCATTCTTTAAAACAATTCTTTCATCGCTTTTTGATATCAGCTGAGTTTCAGAAGTCACCTAGAAACTAAAAGGAAAGCAGCTAGCAATTTTTGCAATAGTTTTATTTTACATCATAGGAACATTGCTCTCCTGATCTGAAAGTAGGCTATCTGACCAACAGAGATAAAAACATTATTTATTAAATTCAAGGGTAACCAAAGTGACTCATAGATAAGGAGCAAAGGGTTTCGTTTCTAAATATGAACAGTAACAAAAAAGTAGCATAGGGGAGCTCATGTAAACATATTTACTTTTTAACGTGAGGAACCTGCAATGATATATTTTCAAGATGTCAGGAGAGGCATCTGTTTTCTTAGTCTGATTTAATCCTTCCTACTACCCTGAAGCAAAGGGATGCTATCAGAATTGATTAGTTACTGATTGTTCATTGCTTTTTTCCTTGGTGCCCTTATGTCCTGTTAAACTCAGCAGAAACATTTCAACTCAAGTTTCATTGTTTCAGAAGGCTGTAATTAATTGTTATAAAATGGTGCAGCTCTGCTGTTTTGACTAGAGCATGAATTAAACACAATGGAGAGTTTTACATATTCTTTAAGGAAAGAGATTTACTCTCTCATTAGCAGTATTTGCAACCAAAAGGAAGCAGAGTGAGCAAAACAGTTTCAGGGAAATGAGAGAGTAACAGGGAAGGAGCATGGCTGAGGTCCAGATAAGATTGTTAGGAAGGAAACAGGTCTTTGGCAGCGACTGTTGGCTACTATACTTCTTCACAAACATAAGAAAAAAGTCTTTAGGGAAAACAAAATGTTACGAGAATCACAGCCATGCAGTTTGCTTACTGAGTTGGTCAACTGCTTTTTCAAAGCAAAACCACAGCTTACTGACTGTGAGTTCTTAGAGAATCATAGAATGGTTTGGGTTGGAAGGGAACTTACAGATCATGAAGTTCCAAACCTCCTGCTGTGGGCAGGGATATCTTTCACTAGACCAGGTTGCTCAGAGTTGCATGCAGCCTGGCCTAAATTCCTATCACACAAGGGAGAGAATATAGGACTTTCCTTAGTACTGGAAATTAAGTGTTAAATTGCATGTGTTAATATTGCCTGGCACCAACAGTGATATCCTTGATGATTCCTGCCTGCCAGCAATGCCACCTCTCTCTCCCACCTACACCACCTCTTTCTCCCACCTGAAAAGAGGTCAGTCTGCTCACTGCAATGTATACTTGAGGTCTAAACTGAATCCGTCCTTAAACAAATATTGCAGCAGTAAGCCATAAATAAATAAGTAAAAAGAGGTTTGTACAGACCATTTCAAAACCCTCACCCAAGCTCAGAAAATTTTAGTGTTACTTCCTAACAGAGAAGACTAACCCCCACTGCCATAATACTGAGTGTACTTTCCTTTGACACACTATTATAACACCTACCTTTCTGCTCTTTTGACCTTGCCATTGTCCTGCCTTTTCTCTCTTGAAAAACAAATGGAAAAAAAAAAAAACAACAAACCAACAAACCAGCTTAATTTGGGACCAGGAACAACAGCTGCAGAAATGCCAGTATCTGCAGATACCTGCCCCTTGGTTCTTGGCCAGCAGCTGACTGGGGTAGTCAAAGAGGAAGGTGTGTGAGTGAGGAGGTCAGTTCTGGAGTATTCATTCTTCTTACCCAGGCTGTTTCTCTGGATCCAAGAGAAAATAGCAGCTTGCAGGAGTCCACGTCATGTGAACAAAAAGTGAGACACTTCTGATGAGTGTACTCATAGCTCAGGTAGAAAAATTTATCCCTAGGTATAGCTCTACACTAGGCTCTCAGTTCTCTCATAGTTCATCTGAGTGACAGCTCTTCTCCTCAAAACAAACACAACCCTGGTGCCAGGGTATGAACCTGCTGCTCACAGAGTGGGCTTGAATATTTTTCTAATATCTGTGGCATTTCTGAGTGCTTGAGATGTCTGTACTGTAGTATTTTCTGAAACAAGGTTGGTATTCATTCCTTAACTTGCCAGTAGATGTGGACTGAACACCTCACTGGAGATGCATGGGACAATTCAAACCTTTCACTGTGAATAAAGACTGGGAGTAGGATAAAATGGGACATTACCATGCTGGCTTTTACTTCTCTCTAGATAGAGCTCTCTTGGGGATCAGACTCTTTCTCAACTTTCCCCAGTCTCACAAATTACCTCTTTTTTTCACATACTGATGCAATGTGGTCAGTGTGGTTGGTGAAAGGCAGGAGTATCTGGGACAGCAAAGTGAATCAACTAATTTGTGAGGTATAGACAAAAAGGAGTTGAAAAAGAAATAGGAAGGCCTTTGGCATCTTACAGATATCTGCGAAAGAGATTGCTTGTACAAGCACACCCAAGTCTGTAGGGTTAGATCAGATGTTCAAAGGACTTGCTTCATGGATGTAGAAAGCACAGTGCTCTGGAGCACCATGGCTGGGCTGATCATCAAGAACCTAGCTAAGTGTTGGCTAACATTCTAGATTTTCCCAAGAAGCAGAGAATCATAACCATTTTTGGTTTTATTTAGATGGTCTCTGTTCCTGCAGAGATTGTTTGTTATGATGTATGACTTTGCTGGGTATGTTTCAGCTGTTATCTTGGAGATTTGCCAGTGACTTTGTTTTAATACTCTGACACACTGTTCCACTTCCATTGGGGGTAGCAGACCGATATAGATATTGAAATATTTCCTCTGTTTATTTTTCTGGCTCTTTTTAACTAATTCAGGCTTACCATGCTTATTTGAGAAGCGTGGTAGGTGTTGGTTGGCATAATGTCTTCATATTGGTCTACAGAATGTATTGGTATTGGGTATTTTAACTTTTTAAAATACGAAATTACTAGCTCTTCTATATTTTTCTTTCTTTTTCTTTCATTTGTTTATTTATTTTAACTTGTATTTATATGACAGATCAGGATAATTTTCAGGGTCCAGATTATGAAAGCTCAATAGAATTCCAGGATCTGAATAGGAAATGAGGTACCATCTGCATTTTTAAAGTATTTTTTTTCTGTCAGTCTCTGAAATTTGTCTAGCTTACTGGTTCCTGGAGAAACAAAGCCAAAGAAGCACTACCATTAGCACTAGGTCATGAAAATACATTTTGGTGATTTTAACTTTAGATGTTCTTTTACAATATTAGAATGCTTTAGCTCATTTCATACTAAATCTGACCTCATGGAAAGTCATGGAAAGCTGCTTCTAACAGCCCTTTCATCTGAAGAATTGAATTTGTACCAGCCATCTGTTTTCCAGCCTACCAACTTATAAAAGTGAATTATATAACAGGTTAAAATAAACTTCTACTTTTAATGAGTTAAAATGTTTTTTGTCCAGTTTGTTAGTCCTTTTTTTCTTCAGCCAGTTAATAATTCTTTACAAATTCTACCATAACACTGAAGACATATATAAATGTGCTTTGTGTTTTTTCTTGCTGTCCCATAACAGCTCCCTCATTAAGTCTATAGACCTGTACACAGTTCTTCACCTCTGGTTTACTTGTATTATGTTGTCTCTAAGAACAGGTAATTTTATTTATCCCAGTCCAATGATTGAGCTTGTTTAGTAAGTAGCTTGGAGATTTTTTTTAACAGCCAAAATCAAAGAAATAGGCATAGTGCTGGATAGTTTTTCTTCTGTTTGTGACTGTCTTTCCAGATTTATTAAATTAATGTCTAGATACAGTATAGGTCTCCAGGTGCCTTTGAATATGCAGCCTTAGGAAGTTTTAAAGTATCAAGATAATTTTTGTTTGGGAAACTGTAAAAACGATATAATGACTTTCTTAGATCTCCTGCCAGACTTTTTTATAGGCAGACTTATATAGGTAGGTCTCTTTAGGTATTAAGTTTTTGCCAAATACTTCTTTTCTTCTGGTGCTAGTATATATACTGCATGGAAGCATGCTGACACACTAAAGAATTCATACATAAAATTACCCATTTTAAATTTTAGTGGGTTGTCTGCAGTATTAGTCTGCAGGTGAGCTGATTACAACAAAGATCCTGACTCTGCACTTTCTTGCAGTCTGCATAAAATATCTCTGCTGTATTCAACAAGGAGAGTGCTGCTGAAACTGGGACTAAAGATACTGCTTGTGTTCCCCAAACACTAAAAATGCGAAAAAATTCTACAGTTAAAAGTGAGAAAGTTAAATCCACTTAACTGATAGGTATTTGCTTTAGGAAAGACTTTTAGGAAGCCATGGGTGTGTATCCCACAGTAGGAAGCTGTATGTCATAGATCTGCTATTTTTCCCTTTCCTGAAGACTTTACAGAGCCTGACTGTACTAGCAGGTGTCACTCACATCTCTGAGAACAGTGCAGATGAATTCCTGAGATCATTCCTGCTGATGCATGATGCTGAGAAGTCCTGTGTCTAGCCACAAATGCTACTTGCAAACACACACAATAGAGACAAGCAAGTCAAATTTGCTAAGTTCTTGGTTATTAGAATACCTTCTTGCATTCTTCTAGAAATAAATATTAAACCATACAAAGGAATTTCATGCTTAAATATGCGTAATCTTATTGTTTGTGCAAAGAATAATATCAAAATTAGAACATACTTTAAAAAAAAGAGTAGCGGCTTTGATATAGAAACAACTAGATGGTGCTCCTCTGCTTTGGAATTTGTCAGGGCTGCAACACTGGTGATTTAGAGCTGGAAGATACGATCTCTAGAAAAAATTGTAATCAGAATCATCCTGTTCATAATGTTTGTTACAGATGCCTAGAAACATTGCTGAGTTACAATTAAGGTTGTAATTTAGCAAAGACATAACAATTGCTTTGCAAAACATTACAGCCTTTTCTTATACTAAATCGGGTGCTTAGAAGGGTAATTATGCACACATACATGTTTTGTAGCATAAGCTTAATACACAGAATATATGCAATAGCATTTCTTTTAAATACAATACAATGTAATTCCTTTAAAAAATACAATAAAACATACTAAAATTATTTATTCTTAAGAGATTTTAGCAAATTAATAATGCTACTTTTAAAAACAACCCAAGTTGCAATGACAGCCACAAAGAAGGAAAAAATCCTAGAACAGTGACAATATCTGAATATTTGATGCCCATAAGTTAAGCTATCTTTAAGTGAATACGACATTCAAAAGGATGCCATTAACTTCACAATCACAACTGCAATTTAAACTTACCTATCTCCTAAAGCGCTAGAACATCCTAAGATGAGAGAACAAATTTTTTCTGTTTTCTGATCATTTAGTATGTGCCCGTGATTATGTGTTATATGTAGTCCATGCTATGACTTGCGAGATTGTGCATACTTTCTCAGCTTTTGCTGATATTTGGTGGCAAGATTAACAGTCAAGATGAAAACCTACGGGCCAGGATATTAAAACAGTCTGGTGAAAGGCAATGGAAAGGGACAGAGATTCATGTTATTGTCTTAGTAATGAACAACTGCCCATTATTTTTTTACATAGTAGAAAGATAATCATGTCTTTTGGAAGGAAATGTTAAAGAGAAATTTGCAAAGCAGTTCTCAGTTGTTTTTTTCAGAAAGCCGAAATATTTTGAACAAGTGAATGAAAGTTACTATGTCAGTGTAGGTATCTTAGGGCATGTAAAAAGTCATGGTAATGTGTTTGATGTGTGAAGCATTGCCTCTTCTCCTCTCACTCATATATAAGAAAACAATTTAGTTGGTATAAATTTTATAGCACTGAAAAATGCCTTATCTTCTTCATAATTCACCACTTATTTACATACCAATAATAAAATTTAGAGTTCCTGAAAATACTTTGAACTAATGTACATATATCTACTTATATTCTTGTAATATGAAGCAGCATTGCCACTTTTATGCTCTGGCATCATTTAATGTGCACAGTTCTGTAGAACTTGTTATTTATCATGCTGAAAGATAAATACATCCCCCATATAAAAAAGGAAAATGAAAAAATGCTACTGTATTGCCACATGTACTTGAGAAGTGTGTTATTTTCCAGCAGAAAAGGTTAGCTGTGTATAATTTTACTAAAAGCAGGAGATGGTGAATTTTTCAAGCTACTACTGAGGCAGTTTCCTGTTTTTACTGATGACCATGTCAAGTAATCATGTTCATAAACCAATCAAACTCAAATTAATATAATCTTTTCCTTAGTGACCCCAGAGTAATGGCTTATAGTAGCATGTCATTAAGTAGTACATTAAGTTTCTCTAGCCATACTGGTCATTTGTCACTGCCAGATGTAGAGAATAAGGTGAACTTCAATCTTGTAGACCCGTCTTGGTACTGGGATCCAGCACTTTTTTTACAAATTTAGAAGGTTAGAGCTTTGAAAATAGCACATAAAGAATGGGCATTCCTTCTCTGGACACTTGACTGTATTACCTGCTGATTACTTCTTTATTAAGTAATTTATTGAATGATTAGGAGACTCTTCAACTGATGAGGTAGGCTTTATACAAAACATTTCTTATGCCTTCTCCACAGTGACAGGACATGCACCAGGGCATTATCCAGCTACTCCCCTCACTCCAGACTTCTGCCACACTCGTAATCTTCTGGTGCAGTCAGACCCTATCTTTCCCCCATTTTTTTGCTTAGTCCCAGTCTTTGCTTCTCCATTAGTCTTCCTCTTCTTTCTGTGCCTGCATTCCTGCAGCCATGGCACAGTATGTGACTTGCCCCAGTTCCCTCTAGTGGCAGAGCTCCTGCTGAGATCTGTACCACTGCCTCACCACTTGCCCTTTCCAGATCCCTTCCCAGTCTCAATGTCCCAATGCCTTCACAGCTAATTTTGCTCACTAACCCCTTTAGTTCTTTCCACTTGCATCCTATTCCCCAACTCTTGTTGTTTCCTTGCCACGTTTTCTAACCTAGTTGTGGTTTCACTTTCTAGTTTCTACCACTGTATTTGTTATTACCTACAGTAGTTCTAGTTTCAATTTTGAACTGCTCTCCGTCAAGTGGGCTTTTTTTTTTTAGTCCTAATTCACTCTCTCATGCCCATTTAGGTTCATCTTGTTTCTTTTCCCATTTTGAATGTCCACCGTTGCTCAGTGCTCAGTGAATGCAGAGGAGAGTGCTCATGCTCTATGTACAGATGAATAGAATTTGCTCCTGGGCTCCTCATGGTCCCCAGACATCTGAACTATCAGAAAGTGTTAGTCTGCACTGGCTGAAGCTGCCTCACCCAGCAAAGGCAGCAGTAACACCAACCCAAAGCTGTTAAGATCAAAAGTTTCTACAGCGCATGTGTAAATGGCAACATTCCAAGCTTTCCAACCTGGACAATTTTAGATATATTTCCATGAAGTTGGATAAGGCACATTTCAGAAATATGTCCCAAGTCAAAGCATTTGAGTACCAGATCTTCACAGGACAAATAGCCCTCAAAATACTTTTTCCTTGAGTTTATAATATAACTTACCCTCAGGAGAAGCTGATTAAACTAGACAAAGACTTTTCCAAAGAGTTTATTCTCTGAATTAAAAAGTTTCATTTGAGACTGGTAATATTTTGCAAGACTATATGCAGCTAAGTGCAGAGTACTGGGGAAATGTCAACCAAAGTGAAAAATGAGCGGACCCACTATTCTTATCTATCAAAATGCAAGAAATTGCCTGATGTAGATAAGTAATTTAGCATACATGTATATTACTTTGGTGTTTGATCCCCTTCCCCTAATATTACCTGTCTTCCTTGTCTTTAAAGATGCTGAACACTATCTTGGACAGTCTGACAGTGGCCTCAAGCTTCAGTGGTAATACTAATACAAGAGAATAATGATTTATCTGTCAATCACTTAGGACATCCTAGGAAATACATTCCCTAGTCCTTATTTTGAAGTTCAGGTCTAGAAGGTGTGTGAGCAACCATTTTTTTCCCATCCTACTTCAATCCATTTGGATATAACCTTAGGGATTTTTTTTCCTTCTCTCTCCTTTAGACCTAATGATAATTAATTTAAAGTTTTGAACCCTAAGGTGTAATAACCATTCAGCAGCCACAGTTCCAATTTTATACTGACAGAGGTGGGTGTTCTTAGCACTTATGTTTCCCAAGTTTCCCTCGGCTTTTGTTGTAGCTAATTGAAAGGCTTCTTTTATGGATGGTTCAGAGTTGTACCCTAATTAAACTGTTCTGAGTTTTTCACTTAAGAACTTTATTTTCCCCATTGATTTTAGGCAGAATCCATAGAGATTTTTCTCACAAAGCTTTTAAGCTCACCTCTTACATGAATAAGTCATCCCCTATTTGATGCTGAGTGAGTTTCATGTCATAATATGGTGATTATCTAGGGAATATTCAAAATTATTTAAAATAGTAATCAAATACTAGTCAATGAGTTTGTTACCTCATGTTGATTTAATTAATTGCTGTCTTACCCCAGTGATAAATTACTGAATATTTACAGCACTGTAATTGCCTTAAAGCATGTGTAATAAGCAAAATAAACTTTTCTGTTCTGTAAATTGCATGGAATTCTGTACCATTGCTCACTAAAAATTTATCCCCAAATCTTTACAAGTTTGAAATCTGCATTCTCATACTTCCTAAAGACAAAGGCACAGCCTTTGAAGCAGTATTCAATATTGAACTAACATTAATAATATTTTAATTTCAATATTTTTATACCAAATACTGCACTAATGAGGCTGGCATTTCAACTTTTTTTTCCTTTCTATTTTGAATACAAGGATATTCTTGTCATATGGCTGCTTGTTATTCTGTTGTTTTACCTTTGTAAAAATAGTTCTGAATATCAAGCTATAATAGATATGCAAAAGTCCATGCAAAACTGAAGAAACAAGATATCTTTACTAAAATATCTTTTCAGTTCAAACCAGAAAATTTTATTTTATGTAGAAAGAGTAAACCCACTACTTGCTACTGATTTTGTCTTTGTAGATTCTTTGTACTGCATGAAAGGTCTTATGCACAGTCATAAGTTAATTGTTATTTGTATGTTATTTTTATTTGCCATCTGTTTGTTCAGTCTTATCTGACTTGCATTTATTTATTTATTTAATTATGCTCAAGTATTATGGGCTTGTTTTTAAATTTCTTTTGATCATGCCTTATCCAGGTCTTTTTCTCTTTTGATCATGAAGGGAAATATAAAACAATCTATTTGTGAAATCCTTTCAAATAAAGATAAAACAGATACATATCCAAAATACATTTCCCAATATGGAAAGCACAGAGGGAATGCATCCCCTCTTTCAAAGTTAACCTTGTACATATTCAAGGAATGTAAATAGGAAAAAACCCCAAGAGAATAAGCAAAAAATTGTCTTCAAACTGTTGTCTAAAGCACCTTCAAGGTGATATAAAGTGTTTTAGACTGGCGATGTGACGTGCTTAGGATGTTCATACATAACATCTATATTTTTATTACAGTGCTGTGTAAACAAGTTTCGTTAGACATTTGGCTAACTTATCTTAAATCCAGCAGAGGTTTTCTTTTTTCTGCTTTAAATTCTGACTTAGAAAGAATCTGATCCTGCAGTTTGTACCTGAGCAAATTTTAAATATGTATTTCTTGCCTTCATAAGTATCCTAGAATGAGTTCATCCTAGATGTTTCCAGCAGAATGGAATAATTAAATGGTAAATAAAGGTCAGAAAAAAGAAGAACTTCTTTTAAAGTAAAAAAAGTTAATATTTAAATATTAGCATTAGTGCTTTTTCATTTATTCATTATTCAGGATTCCAACTAATGGTCAGAGAGAAATGGAGGTAGAATAAATTTATATTCTGCTTTTATCTTCGTCTTCTCAACCACAAGGATTCTTTCTGATTTATTTTAATATCATCATGCATCTCTTGAAGTTCAAAATTCAAATCTACATCAAAGAAACCTTCCTTCTCTGCCCAAGTACCTTTGCCATATTTTTATGATAGTCCAATTATTTGATCTACTTTTATATAAAGACATAGTATCAAGCAAGACATTAGGGGGTATTTACGATGACTAGCTTCAGGCACAGGAGGCTAATTTCTCTAGACTTCCTCAGTATTTAGTAGAGATCCATTTATGAAATACTTCAGAGTAGGAGCCTAGTTTAATTTGTTCTGACGTGCCTTCTAGAGAAAATGTTCTCCCTTGTTTAAAGTCTTCTGGCTCCTGTATAGCCTGTCCTACTCTCTGTCCATACTTGTTAATTTGAGGTTATGTTTCCAAATCTGTACTTTACAATGGATAGACTTCCAAAAATTTCAAAAGCCCCAAATTCATTTTGATGAACATTTTCAGATGTTATATTTTCTTAATAGACTTCCCACCTTGGTATAAATGGTAGTATATGTAGTTGGGGCCCAATTATGACATACCAATTTTTTAAAAATCATCATACACATATTATTAATCATAAGAAGTATATGCATTATCTAATCCATGTTGTCTATGTTGCCCATATTACATATCTTATGCAAGTGTTAATCACCACTCACTCTTCGTATTTAGACTCTAGTGCAGTCTTCTAATTTCAGGTCACATTTTTGAAGAGCTGAGTATATAGTGATTAATGATCCTCTCTCTTCTTTCAACTATTGTTACTTTAGTGAAAGTACAAAAATTGAACAGGGGAAGTTGCATGAAGGTATAAATATTTCAAAAAGTAAGCATGTGCTTCCTCAAGTTTTACATCTTTGTTTGAAGATGTCTCTCACAGGACCCTGCCAAGCAGATTCATCACAATCTGAAATTTGCTTTCCTTAGATCTAGGGTTGTGATTCTACTATTTGTTTTGCTCTCTTTTTCTCTGAATTTTAAACTCCACAGTCTTAAAGTCACTGCAGCCAAGGCTGCCCTTGATCTTCACATCCTTGGCCAGCTCTTAGGTCTGTGAGAGGTCCAGCAGAGCATATCCCTAGTTAGTTATCCACTTCATTAGGAGCAACTCAACTTTTTGACAACACCCCCCAGGAATCTCCTGGATTGTTTGCACCAAGCTGTGTTTTTTCCAATCAGAGTGGCTGAAGTCCCCATGCTACCAGGGCAAGTGAAAGTGTTGTGTCTAAAGAAACTTTTGTCTTGGTATTTCTGATCAGATGATATATAACAGATACATACCAAAATGTCACCTGTGTTGATCTGTCCTCTGTTGTAAAAACTTGCACAAAAAGCTATTGCAACACTTAATCATGGGAGCTGTTCCATTACACTTCTCTATCTGGTATAATTTCTCTACAGATAGGCAAGACCTGGTAATTCCTCTTGATGTTTCTCACACTGCATCCATTTGTGTAGAAGCACTTGTTACAGGCCCCCATTCATGATACTCATAGCAGCAGAGTGCAAGAATTTCCCCCTTCATGTTTTCCTCTAGACACATTCTCTTGTCCCCCTGGCTTTCACTTCTCTTCATGTTGTAATAACTCTAATTATGTGTTTAGTCCAGGAGGGGAAAATGTTCTTTAAATGAAAGCAGTAAAGAGAGAATTAAAATAGCACATTCGTGCTCCTATGAAGTAAGCAAGCATATGGGCCCTGATGCAGCAACAGTTATATATTCCTGTAAAGAATATTTTATACACATATTCTTGTAAAGTGTTTGACCATATGATGCGGAATACCTAAATATACATAAAACACTGGAAAATCCACAGTAAGAAATACAGTCTCTGCTTAGGAGAGGGATTTGTATACTGTGCTATCATTGTTCACGTCTCTGCAAATATCTTGTGTAGTCTTGTATCTATCCTTGGCAAAGTCCAAGGTTTTGGTAAGACGATAGTTGGTACGGTATGTTTTCCTTTTCAAAGTATTAAATTCTGAAAATATATATAGTTCAAGATTAACCTTCTAAATTGTGAGAAGTACTTGGATCAATTCTTGATATATTGTTATTGCACTTACACTCTGTGCAGGAAAACTAGAGTAACTGCACTTTTAGAGTAGACCTCAAGAGAGAATATGCACCAAATTTAAGTATCTGCTCAAATCTCACCTCCTCTATTGAGATAGGCTCTAAATGAACATAAAGGTCAGACAGGAGGGATTTTTTTTGCTTCTGTGTGCAGGGTTTGTTTTCATTTATATGCATGTTTATAGGTATATTGCTGAGTCCTCTGTGTATCTGGTGTGTTTCCATCTTTTTTAATTACATCAACAGAGAAAAAAGCTTACAATGGTTTAAAATGCTAGACCAGTTCTTACTTATCTCACCTTTGTCCAGATCAGCAAGTCAGAAAAAAAACTCAGTCTTCATAATTCTGAAGACAAATTCCTGTTTGGTATGAAACCGTTAAAGCAGCAGGAAACAAAAAACCAAAACAGTGACCTAAGGACCTCAACCTTTCCCTTCCACAAAGTCAGAATATCCTTCTTCAAGCACCTGTCCCAGCTGTCCTCATAGGAATAGCAGAGCATGGAAGAGGTGAAGGTAGGCTCTGACAGATTGTTGGCTGCCATGACATTTGGCAGAAGCCAGAATAAATCACTCAATCTCTGATCAGGAGAAATTAGGTTGCCTAGGAAAAGACCAGCAGAGAGTAGAAAGGCAGTATAATCTTCAACTGAAAAAAGCACAAATTCAGAATATTTTTCCCCTTTTCCTCAGCTTTAAAAACAACTAGGAATACTTTTTCCAGTGTAGCATATTGGAAGGCATTGTTTTCCACAAGGGTACTGCCCTTGATTGGGGGTACCATGGGAGAAAAAGTCTTGTGAACATGGGTAAGTGCTCAAAGGAATCTCCAGTGTCAATTTCCTCTCTTCAAGTCTATTTTCTTTCTGTCCTGTGTTTTCCCAAGGCATGTGTTTTTTCTTTGTTTCTGTATACGATGACTTCTTCTGTCCTCTTCCCTATTCTGCCTACGCAACAGCACTTTCCTTTTTATGTTTTTTTCTTTCACCTCTCAAGCCCTTCACCTCCTCCAAATGTGTTGCTTCTGCATCAAGACGGAAAAGCACAACCACAGGGGAAAAAAGAAAGCAGTTAGTTCTTCAAAGAACCAGACTGAAGCCTCACTCCCAAACCTGGGTACATATTTCTGGGTATGAAAGAAAAGCAGATGAAAGGCTGTGAGATTTTTTGGGCTGTTGCGTTGTTAAGGCAGAAAAATCATAGGAGAAAAGAGAGGAGCTACCAAGGAAGGACCAGGCATAGCCTGGACCAGTCTTGGCAATCTGGTCCTGAGAAAGGAAGCTTTTGGGACTGAGAATTCCAGGGCAGAGTTGTAAGAGACTTATTTAGTTCTCTGTTTTCTATTTTTTAAATGTTGATGTAAATAAACAAGATTGCACTATCAGCATCTCTTCACACAAACAACCTGCAAGTTCTAAAGTCTGGCTTAGATCAAATAAGAGGTAACAGTATATATTTAAGCAGAGTGAATAATACATGAATCCCTTGCTCTCCAAGTGTAATATTGTGTTCTTTAGAATGTCATTCGTTAATCTATATGGCACAAACAGTGAAAGCAGGTCAATATCTTTGAAGATAATTAGGAATTGATTAGCACATGAGAAGCAAAATGAAGAGACACGTTTTCCCCAGTGACTGAAATTGTTGAATAGACTAGACCTAGGTGCAATCTCCTTGGATAGTGGTAACATGCACCAGCTGTTTATGCTTATTTGGGAGTCTACTATGATTCTTACGTGCTTTTTAGTCACTAATTTTCAGGATACAATCTGTCATACTTATGGATTTTACCTGTACTCTCGGTTTCTACAAATAGAACTTTTCATTTTGCATTAGTGAATTCTACGCTGTTTAAATAGAAGCCAGACTTAGCAAATGAGAGAGACTGTTCTGCATGATTCCTTTTCCTCATCCTTATTTATCACTCTGCTTACTGTATGGTGGTGTAATAATTTTTAACTAGCTTACTAGAGAAAATTTGAATAGAACCAAGCCTTGAACCAGCGCCTTTGGGACAGCCTGAAAAACACTCCCAGTCGATGGAAAACTCTTCAGTAAGAAGAGTTCTTGAAGTATTTTATTAAGGTAGAATCGAATACTGGGTCTTAACCACAGTGCCATTGCATCCAAGTTCTTAGCATCCCTTGTCTGTCAGTTTTTTAGCATGATCACAGGAATGGTCTATCCCCTTTGCAGAGACTGTCTTGAATTTCCAGGATGAATCTGTCTTTGCTTGCTTAATAAGTTAATACATTTTCAAAAGGTATTTCAAGCTCACTTACATAGGCAAGCTTTGCATATTAAAAATTTCCAAGTAAGAATGATTTCTGGAATTTTTGCGCACTACTTCATCTCTCTTCATCTCTCTGATTCCACTTCATGAAATATAAAAACAAAACCAAAAAACTAAAGGCTACCCCATAATCTGTGTGGCTTTGCTGGATGGTACAATATATAATACAGACCAGAGGGAATAGTGCACATCCTTTTAGATGACTCCAGGAGTCAGTCTAGGATTCAAAGTATATACTGTCTATGGTAACTTTTAAACTCTTTACCACATGCTTCATTGATAGCATATGATGCTCATTTATTAATCACAATGTAACGCAGTGCATGTCAAATACTTTTCAAGTCTATATATTAAGGGTATATAATTCCATTTGTCAGTCTTAGGAAAGAATGAAATCAATTTTGTTTGAAAATGCCTGTTTTCCATAAAATCTAAATTCTTGACAATAACTGTATTCCTGTCTTAAGTTTTTGTGTTTCTCCACAATTTTGCTTGGTTATGATGACAACCTAGTTATTCGTGTGCTGAAAACTTTTATTTTTTAAAGATGTTTCCTTAGCTGATCACATACCTATTCTGAAATTTCCCTATTTCCTAGTGTTTTTAATATGAATGTAAATCATCCTAGCTTTGTCAACTAACGATTTTAAGACTGCTAACTATGAGACATGCCAACGTAAGTCTCTTTATCGGTCTTAGATGATATGAAAAGTAATCGAAATTCATTCATTCATTCTATCTGATCTTCATCTGAGCATTCAGTATATCACCATTTGGGATGAAGAACCATTTTAAAATGAAGAACAGTGAAATAGGCAGAAATACAGGAAAACTGGCTAAAGACAATATGACATTGGTTGAAAGAACAATTGTGATGAAAGAAAGGTTGTCTGTAGATTTCCTCAAGGATTGGTTTTGGAGGTGGATCTCATATAATAGTTTAATTCAGGATCTTGGCAGAAACAGTAGAAATGTGGTAATGAAATTTGCTTATGACAAAATTTGGGAAGTATTATCAATACAAAGAAGAAATTGGATGATCTAAAAGACTGCAGTAATAGAATAGTATTACATTTAATAATGAAAAGTGCCAAGTAATGCATTGAGATACTAATAACAAGAATTTCTTCCAGAAGCAAGGGACTGATCAGTTGGAAATGGCAGCAAAGGACAATGATCTGGGTCAGCGAGTGGCAGTAGGACAGGTCTGTGGAAAGGGAACTTAGCATAAGGATGTATCTGGTAAACTATTTTCAGCAGAGAAAGGGAAGTATCAGTGCCACTGTGCACTACACTGGTGAGACCTTCCTTTGGAATCCTCTTAAGCAGCTCTATCTGCGTTCAAATTTTCCTGAGCTTTGTAAAGTTAGCCTTTCTGAAGCAGTGAATATAATATATCAGTTTGTCTATCTTGTGTCTTCCTGTTGCTAAGCAACCTGTTGTTCTCAGTCTAAGAATTAACTTACCTGGAACCATCATGAGGTGATAACTTACTGAACGATGAGTTTTTCTCTCTTTGGGGCCTATGTACACTTTTATATGCAATTTTGCTGCATGGAATTCAGCATATTATTTATATATAGATAGGTTCTAGCCTGTAAAATCTTTATTCTTGCACAGTCATGGCTGATAACCATATCCCTAAAAGAGTGTAGAGGGCTATTGAGGGCAACAAAAGAACAGTTAAGGAGAATCTTAATCCTTTATTTGATTTGAGGTGAAACATATGGCAAATATGAGAAAAAGGATGAGGTACTTGATGTCTTTTTTCTGCCAGTCTTCAGCAGTAAGACCAGTTCTCTGGGTAGCAGCCCCCTGGACTGGAAGACAGGGATGGGGAGCAGAATGAAGTTCCCGTATTCCAAAGGAAAATGGTCAGCTACCTGCTACATCTTTTAGACACACACAGGTCCATGGGGGTGGATGAATCCACACAAGGGTACTGAGGGAACCAGCAGAAGTGCCCACCAAGCCTCCTTCAATCAGTCCTTGCTAACTGGTCCCAGGGGACTAGAGGTTAGCAAAGTGATGCCCATATACAGGAAGGGCTGGATGAAAATTCCATGGAACTACAGACCTGTCAGCCTTACCTCAGTGCTGGGGAAGGTCATGGAGCAGATCATCTTGAATGCCATCATGCAGCACTTGCAGGACAACCAGGGGATGAGGCCAGCCAGCATGGGTTTAGGAAAAGCATATGCTGCCTGACCAACCTTATCTCCTTCTGTAATAAGGTGACCCTTTAAGTGGATGAGGAAAAGGCTATGGATTTTGTCTACCTGGAGTTTGACACCATTTCCCTGAGCATTCTCCTAGAGAAACTGGCTGCTTGTGGCTTGGAGGGTGCACACTGTTTGCTGGGTAAAAAACTGGCTGTATGGCCAGGCCCAGAGAGTGGTGGTGAATGGAATTACATCATGTTGGTGGCCAGTCACTAGTGGGGTTCCTCAAGTCTCAGTATTAGGGACAATCCTTTTTAATATCTTTACTGCTAATCTGTATGAGGAGATTGAGTGCACCCTCAGTCATTCTGCAGATGACACTAAGCTGGGCGGGAATGCTGATCTGCTGGATGGTAGGAAGTCTCTGCAGAGGGATCTGGAGAGGTTGGGTCAATGGGCTGAGGCCAGTTGTGTGAGGTTCAACAAGGCCAAGTGCTTGGTCCTTTACTTGGGTCACAACAACCTCATGTAGAGCTACAGGCTGGGGGCAGAGTGGCTGGAAAGCTGCCCACTGGACTTGGGGGTGCTCATCAACAGCAGCTGAATGTAAGCCAGCGTGTGCCCAGGTGGCCAAGAGGCCAGTGACATCCTGACCTGGATCAGAAATAATAGGGACTACTGATCTACTTGGCACTGGTGAGGCCACACCTTGAATCCTGTGTCCAGTTTTGGGCCCTTCACTACAAGAAAGGCATTGAGATGCTGGAGTGAGTCCCGAGATGGGCAGTGGAGCTGATGAAAGCTCTAGAGGGTAAGTCCTATGAGGAATGGCTGAGAGAGGTGAGGTAGTTTAGCCTGAGGAAAAGGAGGCTCAGGGGAGACCTTATCACTCTCTACAACTGCCTGAAAGGAAGTTGTAGCCAGGTGGAAGTTGGCCTCTTCTCCCCAAGTAAAAAGTGACAGGCCAAGAGGAAATGGCCTCAAGTTTCCCCAGGAGAGGTTTAGGTTGGATATTAGGAAAAATTCTTCACAGAAATGGTTGTCAAGCAATGGATCAGGCTGCCCAAGGAAGTGGTTGAGTCACCACCCCTGAAGTATTTGAAAGCTGTGTAGATGTGACACTTAGGGACATGATTTAGTGGTGGACTTGACAGTGCTCAAGTAAGAGTTGGAATTGGTGATCTTAAAGGTCTTTTACAACCTTTTTCATTCTATGATTCTATGACTTTATCTCTTGTACCCTTTGGTTTACATGAGAACAGTGTGAGGACAACTTCTAGTGCTTTGAAAATCAAGAAGCACATTAGGCCCTCACATTCAGTCCACTGAAATCACTAAGAGGCAATATATAGTAAGTAATCTTTTTTGCAGGTGCTTATCAACATCTAAAATCTTCAGACACTGATCAAGGCATGATAGATAACACAAGGCTGCAAGAGTCTCAGAAGAGCAATGATCAGGCATATGGTTTGTAGGCTCTGTAAACCTTGTTCCCAGCTTGAGGAAGCACACTGTCACCTTAGTTTTGGCCAAACAAAATGATTCATTAGACATTCTGGCATGGTGAACAATTATTTTTACAGTTGTTTTCAGAGAGGACAGCTTGGGAAGTCCCTCTCAAACTAAGAATTCCTGTTCTAATTATTTGGACTCTGTAGACACCGAAAAGTTTGGCTTAGACTTTTCCTTTGAGTTTCATTAGGATCATGAATTCCCTGCAGGAGGTGTGGAAGTGCTGAGTCCCTATTCATGAGCTCTGTGCTGTGAACTGGCACTCACCGACTTCAGAAGTCTAGTTGTGATTCAAATGCATTGTCACAATCTCTGACACCAGTCCTGTACACATAATTAGGTCCTCTGCAGTTCCAGGCCTGGAAATGGTAGAATCTCCAGTTTTCATAAGCATATTGCTAAGCCTCTTAAAATCATTAAATGTGTGACTCAAGGTCAAAGTTGCCTTCAAGGTTAGCTAGGAAAAGAACAGGTATCAGAGACAGGTGTTCTTCTGCTCCAAAGCCTGCCTATGTTTGTGCTGTGCATTTACAAAACCAAAATGCTTTTATTACAGTGAATCTGCATTTTTTGGCAAAATCCTCACTGTGTGTTTGCAATTTTTTAAAATGAAACTTCTGCAGGATTGGGCTCTAAGTTTATAAGCATGGAGGGAACTAACATGGTGTCAGGCTTCCTAAAATCATCATATTTCAAACGTAGGTTGCCATGTAGTTTTGAACTGCCATTACATAACATGGACATTTTGCTTTACGTGATAAAATGCCACAGGTAGCAATCACAACCCTATTTACATTGTTCCTAAGGGAGATGAAAAAAAAAGGCTCGGACATGCCTTTACAGCTGAGCTGGCAGGTAGCTTTATCACTTGTTCACAGCTGTATATTGGGTTTTTTAGCCACAGGATTTACTCCATCACTGGACTAGAATATGGGTTTGTGTGCGTGTGTATGTTGTGTGTGTGATTGTGCATGGAAGGATGGATCAAGTATCATATTTTTAGAAAAACAAAATAAAATACTAGTGAGGGCTGTGTGGTTTTTCATGTTTTCTGACATCCATTCAAAAGCTTCATAATTCCAGCAGAAGATTTTAATTTTCTGTTTTCAAAAACACTGTTTCAGATGCAGTACATCTAATGCTTATCAGAGAGTTTCTGGCTCTGCACTCCTAATATAAGCCAAAGAGAGATATGCCAGATATATGCCTTTGTCTGATCCCCAACACTTTTCCTTGTAAATTCGTGAAGCATAGGGAAATGAAGGGCAAATGAAAGCAATAGCTAAAGCAGTTTTTGTGTAAATGGTCACAATAGATATTTGAAACATGATAGTGAAAGGGTCTTAGAGGAAAAGGGGCAAGGCCAGAGACAGTGGTAATTCTGAACTACATATCTTTTCATTATTTAAAAATCCACAGTTATTTTTGTTAGTAGCTACAAAAGATGTAAATCAGGGATGAGAAGTAATCCAAAAGAAGAAGCAGTACTTTCACTAGTGGTTTAAGAAACTACTCACAAATATATTTGATATAGGTAGACCAGTTGGGGAATATACATTTGAAGTGAAACATCAGTTAGTATTCACAGAGTGAATACTAACTGATGTTTATATTTGAATATACATTTGAAGTGAAACATCAGTTAGTATTCACAGAGTATTCAGGTTGTATTCAGCTTGAATTCACTGAGCAGCATATGAAGAAAGCATAGTTTCAATTCATCCAAAAGTTTATCTTACGCACTGTTGTCCACACAGTTCTTAGAGGCTTTCTTTCAACTTCATTGACTGAATAATTTCGTCACGTGTTCAACTGTAAGCGATTCAGCCATTTTGCCTCTCTTTATCCAAGTGCAAGGGCGGGGAGCCATTGGACGTGGCTTTCTGGATGAGAAGATGCTTCTGCTGTGCTGGCATCTTCCTCCTTCTCCTGTCTTGGACTATGGCACCTAAGAACCTAAGAGAGACCACTGGATACACAGTGGAGACATTCTCAACTAAACCTGAAGAACTCAGCATGGAACTCAAAATGTGCCATAGCAAATTTGTAAGGCAAAAATTGCCATTTCTGGGAACCCAGAGAAGTACCCTGCTGTGAAGCACTGCTACCCCAGCTTCACTTGGGTTTCATACTAGGGAGAAAGGTGTGTGACAGAAATTCCCAACTTTTTTAGTGGAATGAAGCCAGTAGAGAGTGTGTTGCAACCTGTTTGCTGATTCCTTTGGAGCCATCCCAGGTGTCATTGGGAATGTATCAGTGAGTGTCATTACCAGCTCTGAAGGAAGAGTCTTGATCAAAACAACTATGTTAGTTTTTTTATCTTTTGTATGACCAATCAGTCCCACAGAGTGGGAAGCAAGAAATTGGCTTTTTTTGAATACTGTATGTCAGAGCTAATCACTCTTTTAACCCTGGGTTTCTTTTTCACTTATTCTCTCGTTTTACTTAAAATGCAAATTAATTTGTCTGACCTGCAAAAGAAAATTAACAAACATCTCTGAAAAAGTTTAAAACAACCCTCATTGGCATTTGCAATAGAATATTATGCAAATTGTTGCTGGCTAGGAAAGGAAGGGGAAATGAGCCAAGACAAGGTGACAAGGGAGACAAGGAGCAAGAAAGAAAGATTTACTTTTTGCAGACTTGGCTACTTGACTGATACCTGGTTGAATTGACCAGAAAAATAATTACTAATCTCCTAACTCATAAGGAGAAGGTATTGCAGCATCATGCATTGCAAAACCTGCTTTTGGAAAACAGTATCTGAGAAGCAACATTTGACTGTTGCAACCCCTATGATTTTGAAGCAGCCTTGCATTCTCCTTTTATCATTAATACTCTCCACCACAATTACTTATGTGTCTTCCCTTAGTTAGGGAGTAGGCAAGTGGACAGATTGCGTTGAGTTAAATATTGTCCTACTCATTTTTACGTTTTTAACATCATCATTAAAATAATGTGTAATATCACAAGTCCAGGTTTTTAATTTTGCCTAATCAGAAACAAGAGACGAACTTAATAACTGTGCATGGGTTAGTATGCTGAGTGTGGGGAAAAAATGATAAACATGCCATACATAATTTTGTGGTGGATGTTTATATCTGTATCTTAATTTTCTGATTCAGGTTATGGCCACTGCAGAGGATTATGGTTTCAATGGTTTGCTTTGCCAAATTCCAGAAGGCAACTATTTTATTGATTCTAAGTTATTTGCTGAAGTTAATGTCAGTTCTTCTTTGTGGCCAGACTGAAAATAATATTTATACAGACAAGGAAAAAAAGGCACTTGGTACTTAAGATAGAGCAGTATTTGCCAACAGAGTATTGCAAGCATGAAGAAAATTTCAACAAAATGGAATATTTGTTTATTGAGTAGTAATTAAAATAGCATTTTGCATGCTTTCTGAGATTGTTAAGCAGAGAATCTTGTTTTCCTGGAATCACTCAGGCATAGAACGGGCAAAGTTCCAAACTCCAAGAAGATCTCCTTTTAGTAGCTGTCTTAGCAAACAGCATTCTGGATGAAATGCTTGGAGGATATTTTCAGTCCAACACAATGACTAACTTACCTCTTGTATTTACGTTCTTCTTTCCTTAAAAATTTCTGCCATCATGCACACCCCAGGCTTCGTTGTACTCACCAGGTTTGATGTCCATAGACAATAATACATCGAGGTTCGTGCCACACCACTATTTTTTCAATATTTTTGCTATATCATCACAAAGTCAAAGGTCTACCATAGCTGGAATTATTCTAAAATCATGTTCCAAAAAAAGTGGAGATGTACCCTGACGTTTTGAACATATCAGAGATTTACAAGATTTTTATGTCTTTTAATGATTAAAAATTGTTTAGATTGCTTATAGAACCAAATCTATGTGCTTTCTTGATGTTCTGTCCCAATTTAGGAAGGAAATTTCTTTCATCTTTATCTTGTTATGTAAAAAATATTATGAATTACCTAAGAGAGAAGCTTTTATCTAAAGCTTTTGTAAGTTCTTGTACACCTAAGCAGACCTTTCCTATTATAACTCGAATAAAGCAAAAAAATCGCACTTGTCTGCAAAGTGCATGTGTGCTTTGCATTCTGAGTGGAGTATAAAGCTCAGTGTACCTATGGGTTATAAAATCAGAATCAAGTTATGATGAAGTTCAGGTTATAGGAACAGCAATGTTTTCTTTTTTTTTTTTTTTTAAATATTCTTGCACCGTTCCAAACACACTGGTTTTCTGATCTGAGTGTAAGGTCCCCAAATGCTACCATAATAAATAAAAGAAAAAAACCCCTGTTATTTTTCTCATTGATTATTCCTCTCTTATGCTGCTCTCAAACGTTATTTGCTTTTTGTTTTCTGTAAAGAATGCTCGATTTTTAGAATGTTCCATTTAGGAAAAAAATCCCACAACCAAACAAGGAATCTATTCTATTATTTCTGTAAAACAATCTATATAACATATATGCAAACTAGGTTTCATGGGAAGTAGGCATCGTGGCACATCCTGCTTCTTGTTAGGGACCACCATATTTCTAATGGACATGAATGTTATAAAATATATTGCTCTGATAAGCTCCATAGTTATTTAATTCTAGTATTTTCTTCAGTGTAAGTTGAGGCAGTTAAATATTCTAAGTAATTCTGCACATAATTTTTTCACCTTTTTTCCCCATTTTATGACCAATTTTCTTTTATGCAGGTGTAACACTGTTTTCAGGGAAGACTATTTAGCATTAATCTCAGCAAGTGGGCTTATACAGTGAGTTTATGAATTTTTAAACACTGTAAACAAAAATGCCTGTATTAAATGAGCTCTTTATGTTCCAAGTCATTTGGTATAAAGGTGGGGTAATCATTGTGAAAAAGTTGAACTTCTTATGGGGAAACTGAATGTTAGATAAACAAAGGAATTCTTTTTAAAAACACTTTCCACCCCTCTCTTTCTTCTGCCTTGTTTTTTTGAGCTTTTCTCCCCCTTATATTTTGTAGGCTTACCTGACTTAAGTTAAATGACTACCATAAAAAGACTTGTGGATGCTTTGAGTCATTAATCTGTATTACCAGCTTAGTGGATGGCATTCTTTTTGGGTAGATACTGATCAAAAGCCTCAGTGGTGCATTGTGAAGTACTGCTCTTCTTTTACCAGTTCTTCTTCTCTTGATATTCCTTACAAAAATTACTATTTTTAATCCTATATTATCTTTCTATCTGTGCATAGGAATTCTAGTCATAGCCTGTGTCTCAGGTAGTATACATTTCCTAAGCAGTTTGCAGTCTATGTGCAGGACAAGAGAACCATTTCTTAAAGTGGGTAAGCATGAAGACACAGTGAGATAATGGTTAGCATGGCTGTCAGTGATCTTAGCTGCAAATCAAAGCTTCAGTAAGTGATTTGAAGGCAGAGAAAGAAAATCTGCAATGCTTAGTAAAAAGTCTATGAGTTTGCATTGGACAAAGTGAAAATGTTGTTAGAAAATGAAGTAAATAGACAGTGGAATCTGACCTCATGGAACAAATGGAAGTGAAAGTTACCCCAACCTGAATGAGAGCTGTTAGGTCAGCAGTGGGCTGGAGCTTGAAAGAGAAGCATATCCTATGCTTGAGGTATTACAGAAATACAGAAATGAAAAAGATTAGTCAGTTATCAGTGTCACACAGGTAGTGCTCAAGCTATAATTGGTCTGAATTTTACTTTTGTTTGCAGTCAACACTACAAACTGCTGTAGGGTGAGACAACACAGTTTCAGTTATATTCTCAACGGCTTGTATGTCTGGAGGCTTTGCAAACACTACAGAAACCACTTGAAGCAGAGATGTTTCCAGAAACAGACTGCAGGTAATATTTCTGGGAAAAAGTACCTGTCCTGAGAGTAACTACTTTAAATAAATGTTTATCTTTATTTGAAAACATTTCTATGGGGCTTCATTCTGTCATCTGCAGAATAATAAATGAAAGCTTGGACCAGATCTATACCAACTTTTTGATGTAGCCGCTGTTATGTTAAGCGTAAAAGTGGACATAAACCACATATTTAATTTTCTGCAAATGGATATAAAAAAATAAATCCCAGTGCTATGCACTGTTGCAGATCTGTGGCTTGCTGCTGGAGAAATATTTTAATCAGAAAAAAAACCAAAAAGTTTACTGTGTAACTGTGACATTACAAACGGAAAGAACATGTAACACCTTCTGACCTTTAACCATGAGAATTTGAGGAGACCGTATTAGGACACATATCCCTGACCAGGTTAAAAAAAAGTCAGCAGTATCTGTACTGACAGTATACAGGGGCCATGGATGGTTTAAAGGCTAGGTTTAAGGTGTATTGGCAAGGTCATTAGCTGACTTTCTGAGTGCTCAGGAGAATGCTAAAGCTAAAGCATTTTTACCCTTCTGCCCTGTTCTCTTTGCTTTTTCCCTGTTCCCTCCATGTTCACTTTTTGACAAACCAGGCTTTTGTGTTACATTTAGATTTCTTAAACAGTTCTTCAATAAAGGCTGCTACTACAGTCGGTGAGACCAAGCAGCATCATAATGCAAGAGATCAACTAGACATGATTGTGTCAATAGGTACTTTTGTTTACTCAGCAATAAGGATTTCTTTGAGCATCACAGACTGTGAAGCAAATGTTGTTCCTGCCCTGGGCAAAAGAAGCTATATGTATTTTGAACAAGGTTTTTTCTGCATGATAATATTTTAAACAAGATTCTCTGGCAGAGAATGGATTTTGGTTTATTTATTATTGGAAAGGCTCAGTTTGCCTAATCATGACTTAACCATTGTACCAATGCCAATGGTTTGAAACATAATTCTTAATATTTCACTATGGTCAAAGAGCATTAAGATCAGTTTGTGTAGACCTAGAATAGTGTCTTCTTCCTTCAGGAATTCATAAACACAATCTCATATGCAGGCTGTGACTGATCAGGCAAAACTATCTTACTGTTTCCAATCCACTCTGAAGCATATGAGCAGTCTCCACTTCCACTTAAGACAATTATTGGTTTGGAACCAAACTAAAACACATGAATTTTATGGATTCAGAAATGGCTTTTGGTGGGCATTTGTATGGATGAAGCTTTTCTTATTCTGGACTTACATATCCAGAAGAGGCAGTTGTAAATACAGTGTGAACTTCTTGAAGCAGAATTTAATTTTTAAATACCACAATTTTCTGCATTTTGAATTAAAATTCTACAATTTTTCATACATAAGAGGGAGGCAGAACACCCAGGATCTGCCTGGAACCTGTCTCTCCATTGGGTGCAAGAACTCAGTATGAATAATACAGCCCTGAACTGAGCTTCCTTTCAACTGGTATAGTAGGATGACTCTGTTGCAAAATGAGCTACTTGCTGATGCACTGGAATGACAAGACATATTAATGATTTTATATCAGCAATGTAAAATTCATTGTGTTAATTGATTACCAAAGTTAATGTTATTATTGCCATGATTAAATTATGACTATGCATCATGTCTGGGATTTCACAACAATGTCTTACAAAGGTAGCTGTAGTTATGGTCTTACTAGTAGGTTTTCATATTCATACATTAGGTGACTTTAAATTTACTGACTAAAAAGAACATTATTTTCTTTTCCCATATGAATAAATGAATGTTTTGTGCCTTCTCTTGCATCTTGAACTCTTACATAGTGAAAAGTATCACAGGACCAGATGAAGACCCAGCAGGGATAAGTCTGGTTGTATCAGTGAGAATGCTTTTTATTAAAAAAGAAACTTTATAGTTATGGCTCAAGACCATAAGCAGAGCTTTAAATGTCTCTGTTCCCTGATTTGTCTAGTCGTTAGGGGTCCAGACCTAGCCTGGCCCACCTTCTGACTATTTGCTGCTTTCGGCAGATCAGTGTTGAAGGCAGGTGGCATACCTTGCCCCTCGCAATAACTGAAAGCCATATGGTTAATTCCACATCTCCTGGGATGAGCTCTATTTTCCAACCATTATGTGAGTTCTCTGAGCTAGCCATTATACAAATGGTGTACAACCTACCATCACAGCAGACTAAATTAGTTGTGTTGTTGATTGCAACAGCTTTTTCAGGCTTACCACAGCATGGGCAGAGATTTGGTTCCCACATGCTAAACCAGGTTTGCAGTGGCCCATTGAGGAAGAGAGAGGTTCATATATTTCTGGAAAAGGCACTCTGCACATGTATTAGTGCTCTTGAATGGAGCATCTGGGAAATCAGGGAAGCAGAGACAGGTATTCAGTAAGGAAAGACTAGTATGCTTTTGGGGACTTTGTATTTGGGACTTAGAAATGGGTATTAAGCAATTATGTAAGAGCTTAAACAAGACTGAATAAGCATTCTTGTGTGCAGCTTTAAGACTGTTTATGTCTGAGAGTTATTTGAGTATGTATGAAAGGTGGCTGGGTAATAAGAAAAATTCGAGAGTAACTTAGATGCTTATATTAACTTAGATTTCTTATAGAAATACTAACAGACAACGTTTTGAGAATTCTATTGGATAATAGCAGTTTTGCTGAATATAGATGTCATTAATACATACTGAAATTCTTTTGGGTTGTCTTTCACATGATCAAGACTGATGATAGCTGAAATGACTGCATGATCCTGCTACTGGTGAGAGAGAAGAATTCAAACAAAAGGAATATACCATCTTAACTGTCAGAGCAACGTCAAGACTACTTTGAAGAATTTTTTGTGAGAAACCAAGTCCTTGCACTTTTAGATTCAGATAAAGGATTCACACTCATATCTTTGAGGTGAGTACTCTTGTTCAGTGGTCTCCAAAGCAGGGTATGTGCACATGTCAGGATGCTCAAAGCAATCCATTGGAGTGTAGGATAAAAAAAAAACTTGAGAAGTGGGCCCATGAGAACCTCAAGCAGTTCAACAAGTTCAAGTGCAAGGTGCTGCACCTGGGTCAGGGCAGTCCCAGATGTGATCACAGACCGGGGGATGAATTAATTGACAGCAGCTCTGATGAGAAGGCCTTAGGGCTCTCATGGATGAAAAGCTGGACATGAGCCAACAATGTGTGCTTGCAACCCAGAAATCCAGTCCCAGTGTTGTGGGCTTCATGAAAAGCAGTATGGCCAGCAGGGCAATAGAGGGGATTCTGCCTCTCCTCTTTGATGAGACTCCACCTGCAGTGCTGCATCCAGCATTGGGATCCTCAGCACAGGAAAGACATGGACCTGTTAGAGCAGGTTGAAAGGAGGCCACAAAGATGATCACAGAGCTGGAGCACCTCTTCTGCAAAGACAGGCTGAGGGTGCAGGGCTTGTTCAGTCTGGAGAAGAGAAGTCATTGTGGCCTTCCAGTACCTTAAAAGGGCCCATTAAAAAGAAGAAGAGGGAGCTGTTATAATGGGCAGACGGTGACAGAGCAAAAGGCAACGATTTTAAACTGAAAGAGGGCAGGTCTAAGTTAGATTTTACAAGGAAGTTCTTTATTCAAAGGGTGGTGAAGCACTTCTGAGGTTGCCCACAGACTTTGTTGGTGCCCTATCCTTGAAAGTGTCCAAGGTTTGGATGGGGCCCTGAGCAACCTGATCTAGCAGGTGGCATCCCTGCCCAAGGCAGAAGGGTTGGAGCTAGATGGTCTTTAATGTCCCTTCCAACCCAAATCATTGTATGTTTCTATGATTCTATGATTTTTGTACCATTAATAAATAAAATAAATTTTAAAACTGTGTTAATCTCATGCTTTTTATTTTCTGTTTTCATGTATGTTTTATAATATATGTAATATATTAGTACAAGAGTAAATGTATACATTTTATAAATAAATTAAAAAAAAATTTCTGGGTATCTGTTCAGAAAGTTTTAGTTCATGGAGTGAACAATCAAACCAGTCTGGAGACCACTCCTCTGGTGTATGTGTGATAGCTTTTCTTTCTCTCTGGACTAATAAATAGTTGCAGATATAAGAAAAGTGTCGTGAGAAGGAAGCATTCCTAAAAGTCTGGTACATCAAAAGACCTCCTGCAATTGTGAGTGCTGCTGTTGCCTGCATTGCTTTCTGTAATTCTAGCATGTCCATATCAGAGATCAGAAACATTTCCCAGTAAGTGCCATTCATGCTAATCCCACAAAAAACTTTCACAAATACTCTCTCCCAAACAACAGGTGTTTCACAAAAAAATTCTGACAACCTCCTGCCTGAAGTTCTCTGCTTTATTTTATTTTAAAATATTTATTTACTTAGAAATCATTACAATGAATTGCATTACAGAAAAATGATGGGCACTGTGCTGGTGAATATAAATCATGAGGAATACATTTATCATTCTTGTGTACATGTGAGCTCACTCTTGTACAACTCCCAAAGCTTTGTCCAAGAATATGACTGGATGACTTCTAGAATTAATGGTAATTGCTGCGTGAACCATAGTTTAAAGGATCATGTACATACATATACCTAAAGAGGCTTTGTGTTCTCTTCGTATAATGTCCAACAAATACAAATTTTATGCATAGAGTGGTTGATGCTGCATTTTACATAATGATAATAAATTCAGAACATGCAGAAATAGCATTAAGTGTCAGCAGCTCTTCCTGTCTATGGCATGATGAATGTATCTATCAATTTACAAGAGTGATGCAGATGCAGGAATCTTATTTGAGACATGCAGTCTCATGTTTAGAAGGACTACTTTGTTCTGATTTGCCTTTGATGTTACTTGTATACCAGGTTTATGAAATAGATTTTTGGCAGTACATGCAAGTTGGCTTTGAATATGGGCATGAAAAATGTCAGCTCTCATATGAGCAGAGAATAATGCAATGGATTTTATGTCATTTAAAGAAGAAGTAAATTTATGCCAACAGAAAAACTTCTTCTTTATTTATGAACAATATGGACACGGTGTTTTAGTTCACTCTTGAAGAGTGAACTAAACTTCCGCTCTTTAGTTCAAGAGTGCACTAAAACACTGTGTCCATATGAATGAAATGAATTTCCTGACATCCCCCACTTGCTTCCTTCTGTTCACACTGTGGAGTGGCCTTACTACACATGAATTGGATTTTAGATTAAATAAAATCTGGAAGATGAAGTCCACCTGCAAATGAACATTTGGGCAAAGGGACTACATTAAAGCAAGTGAAATATATAAAAAAGCCATGAATATCCGCTCCCTAACACTGACAATTTCACTCTACTGACCCTCTATTTGTCTTAAAGGCTTGCTAATTTGGACAGAATTTTTTATCTCCTTTGGAAGGGGATTAATTTCCTGTGCTGCTGTGCTAGAATAACTATGATGGTACAGAATCTGTGAAATGGAGCAGCGTTCATTAAGAAAAAACCCAATCATCCTTAAATGCGATCCAGAGGCACTGCTGCTGTAAAAAGAAGCTTCTTATCACACATTACAGGTCAAGCAGCGAGCCACCTAATGGGCCCTTCAGTAGTCTCAGCAGTCATATGAGAACTGCTTTTCTGTTTGCTCTTGTCTTAGTGAAACAGTGGCTGAAGACCTCTTTGTAAGCTCAGGTCATATTTACAGTAAATGCAGGGAAGCCAGTGGACACTTCATACTTAAGTGAATATAGTCTGTTTCTCAATGCTTTGTGGCCAGGTAGTGGTAATTTTAGCCAGTTCTGAAGGTAACCTGATTTCTGACTAGACTGATCCTGCTGAAGTAGTCTAACAAGTAAGATATTTATCAGGGTGTTTTATAGGGTTCCAGTTAATTATATTTTCCCTGTATCATAGAGAACATTAGCTTTCTGAGTGGGTATTTTGAAAGTGCTTTTTGTGATAGCACTAGGACAATATAGATTGCTTTCAGTGACTTTGGTTACTTTGTGTGCTCAATTTAGAAAAGAAAAAGTATCTTTTATAGCCTCATATCTGATTTGTGGCACTTCAGATAGGGGCAGGACCTGCATATAGGACATGCTACTAAATAGTATTCTAGTTCCTTTAAGCAGACCATTTTTAGAGCTGCTTATAGATTAAACATTTGCTTATAGCAACATAAGATCTGACAATAGCATGCCTTTTCTTTTGCTGTCTTTAGGACCTTTGGAAGAAGGAATCACTATTAATTATATTACATAAGGTGTGTGCATTACATTTGAGGAGATGGGAGTATCAAAGTCCAATATGGGTTTTGTCTTTCAACTTTTTCTGTTGACTAATGTGTCCCTGATCATTAAACTTTATGTGCTTCCAGGGACTGAGAAAAACTATTAAGTGCCTATAAATTCTGTTTAATTTTTTGTTGATAAAATTTTGTCTTCCCCCCAAAGTGATTTCTTGGTACTGGGTAATGGCTGTCATCTCCAGGGCACGTGTGATCCCTACTCTGCTTTAATTTAAAGGCACAGAACATTAATCTGTGGTCCAGTTGTCCACTTCAAAGTACAGGTAGCTTTGCTTGTAAAAGTGTGGTTAGCTAAACAGTGTGTAAGTGAAATGTAATAGTTAACCACACACGTAACCATATGAATACCCCAGGAATAAGGAAAATCACCAGTCTGCAGAACCTTCGTTCTTCCCTTTGTTAGATGTTGCAAAGAGCCAAGGAAGATGGATGGCATTCATTCTGTCACTGTCTCTGTCATTGGCTTTACAGAGCATCAGAAAAGATTAAGGAGCACAAGTGTTTTGGTTTCCAATGCTCTTAATTATTTTTAAATAATAAAATGTCTACTTATTTTTAAAAATAGTAATAAAAATCATCCCCATCAAACACCAGTGATTAATGGAAACTGTTTCTGAACCTGAGTATTTTATGTCACAATGAGTTTACTATAAAGAAATACATAAAATAAAATGAAACCATATTTCTTTCAGACCTGCTTTATAAAACTACTTGGGGCAAACTATTGGACTTACGGTAATGGTCAAGGAGTTTTATGTCACTGTTGTAATCACAATGGTAGAGGAAGGGGCTCTGTCTTACAGGTCAAAGTGTTATCTCTGCCTGCACAGTCCTACCTGGAACAAGTGAACAAGTATATCAAGAGCTAAGAGTCTGCTACCAGAGCAGATCTAATTTTCTTTTCACCATGAACTAGGAGAGAAGTAAAGAGAACAACTGGAGACAGAGTGTGTATGTTCTTCTGCACATTCAGTCAAGTGCTTAGGGTTTCAGTGTCTGAGCTGTGGATCTTTGAATAGGTATTAATAGCAAAAATGATACCATGGTAAGCTCCAGAAAATCTGAAAAAATTTGTACTTTAGATCTTTTCTCTCACCCTGTCTTATATCAAAAGAATGCCGATTTTAGCAGCCACTTTTAACTTCTTCCACTTTAAAAATTCTGGAGTGAAATAGAGTTATCCTAGGTACAAAACTCATATTAGCTTCTATTTGAAACTTCCTGCATCTTCTTTTTTCAGGTCTATTTTTTCCCCATAGTATAAATAGAGTTGTTAATAATGCTTCACACCACTGTGACTGAAAAGGAGTAGTACTTTTTCATTATAAGCCTACCTTCCATGTTTTATCCAAAGAAACCCTTAGAAGTTGCTCTTTCTGCTTCAAAATTTGCATGCAAGGTTGGTGGCCAAGGTTAGCTTTTTGACCAAGTTTGATAACATTTAAGTCAGTCTTCTAATTTAGTTCTTAATAAAAGGCGATAGCAAAAGGTGACATAATGATGGATGCCTGTACTGTGGTGTGTCAGGGCTTCTCAGTTGCCTGTCTTTCTGCCAGCAATTGGACATGCTGTGATCATAAGTGCCAGGGAGCTAAAACAAAATGACATTTCCATTTCCTAGTGCTGCCAAAACTGAAGTTTGGATGCTCAGAAAACACGGATGACCACTGTCTTCCTTAATACCTGATTTATTTCAGTAACTAGCTTCTGATACATTTTAAGATATTTGAAAATGAAGCAAAATTAAGCCCCATAAACTTAGAGAAATGAAAAACAATTCTACTTGCCTACTGCAAGCTTTAGAAAGAAAACACGGTATTGTTTTACAGCAAAAGGTGATAATATCTTATGATCCCAGAATGAAAGGCACTCAGAATCTGTCAACTATTATGTAAAAATGAATTCTTTTGGTGTTAACACCATAAAGGAAAAGAGGATGGTGTAGGTAATCTTATGTACCTTCAGATGGTGGGAAACCCTCGATGCACTGCATCAAACAGGGTACAGTGTGTATCCTATCCATGGAAAGTACATTCCTTTTTGATCATTTGAGATCTTACACATTGTTCTCCAAAGAAAACAATTGTATGAATTTATACTGTCAGAAAAAAGGGTGTTCACATGAGACCATCTTGCTGCACTTTTTAAAGGCAAGGTCACACAGGTGATGTAAATGCTGGCGCTGCGTGGGAGCTGCACACGGGTTCTGCTGGGACAATGAGGTTACCCTGCAGCCACGGGGTATGTGCAGCACAACAGCCTGAAGGCCAGACTCTACGTGCATGACAGCAGAGCACAGACCTGCACCCACTCAGGTTAACTGTTGTTTGGATCATTTATTCTATGAGTTACAATGCTCTTCAGGGCAAGGTCGCCTCAGGGATGCACTTGTAACATCACGCACCAAGGGCTCCAAAAGTCTGGTTGGTAACTCTGTGCTGTTTTTTGCAACTAGGACATAGAATCATAAAATCATAGATTCATAGAAGGGTTTGGGTTGAAAGGAACCCTAAAGACCATCTAGTCCCCAACACAGTCAATTCCTGTTTGGAAGTGGGTTGTGCTCAGTGTTTTAGCTACCTCAGATCAGTCCTCATGTATGGTATAGGTCCTTGTAATTAGACAACTTCTTTTTATAGCATTTAGTAATGCCAAGCCAAATGCAACTGTGCTTAGACAAAATGAAAATTATGACTATCTCCCACAGGCTGGGGTCATCTATGAGGTCATGGCCTAAGAATTACACTGGACCTATCCTTAACAGTGTATGTATTCTTACTCCCAAAAAACCTGAAATAATTTTCCGAATTTTCTGAGTTTTTGTGTGATGTTCACAAGTGAAAGGTACCATGTGTTATGATTCAGAAACTATTTGAAAAGTCACATGTGACTCTGTGCTCTCTTGCCTTTTACATGTCTCCCTCTGATGACATCTACACTTGCTCTGGAACTGACATCTAGAATTTCTGAAACTGATCACAGGAGCACACAGAATTGAAAGCTTTTAGGGATTTGTCTAGTATGTATTGCTGGAGAACTAGCTTTTCTTTGGTGGCTCACTTACCGCTTATTTTACTCCAGAAGTTCCTCCAAGGGTTTGCACTGTATGGTCAACGTAAGGACTCAATAGATGATCTACTTAGTCATCCTAGGATGGCATTATAGTTATGTATCAAACTCATGGTTCTTGGACTTACAAGTACATCCTAGTATGTGAGTGAAGTGATCTTAAAACCTGTTATTTGGGGGTCAAAAGCTCATGTGGGCAGAATTAGGACTATCTGGTGGTCTGAAATGCTGAACAGAACTGGGAACAGAACACAGGAATATGAAATGCTTGGCAGCCTGGGGGAAGAGGAGGTAAAAGCTTACACAGGACTGAAGAACAGAGGAATGAGAAGCTGTTGGTTATGTCATTAAGGAACTCATGGCTGGGGTGTGCTCAGCTAGCATAGTTATAGGCCTAAAAATTTCTTCAGTGGGTGGAGTAGTCTAAGGATACTAAAGTTAAACTCATTCACTATAAAATACCTTGAAAGTTGTAACTTCTGCTGGGTACCAAGAAAAAAGTGACAAGTTATTCCTTTGTTACATATATCAGTGTGGGGTTTGATTTACAGTGACTGGCAGTGGTGATGCTCAAATACAGAGGAGGGTGCTTACATCTCAGCTACGGCCAATGCCAGTCTTTAAGCTCTATTTTTATTTGATCATCTCTGATGCTTGGCTGTAACAAATCTCAAAATATTACTTCTTAAGTTTATTCTCTCTTAACAACATTTAAAATTTGAAACTCTTTCCTTATATTTTATTTGTTCAGGAGTCTCTAAAGAACACAGAGTTACATCCATATGAAGCATGAGTAAAAAGATAAAATATGGCTTCTAATGAAGTCATAAAGAAGAATTTTCCAGTGACTCACAAAGTGAGAGCAGTTAAGTCTGTAAAATCTTCTTCAGTGTTTAAGTGTGTTGAATACCTGTTTAGTTATCCTGAGACATTTGTCACACTTGGCAATGCACAGCATTGGTGGTTGAATTTCACTCACATTCTCTAACAATTCATTTATATGAGGTGAAATGTAATGTAGAGGGTTTGATTTATGTGGGTTGATAGAGAGAGGCTACACTTGAAATTATTCCTTGGATTAAGAGTGTAGTTCTTGAGATGTATGCAGTTATAGTTATTGTCAGGAAAATTATCTTTCAACAACAAAGAAAGTAAAAGCATTTCTAAATCTCAGTGTTAGAGAAGGAAGAAATAGAGACGAAAATCATAATTTGTTTGTAGCTCTCTGCTCTGGTATCATGAGTCCCAGTGCCATCATGGAAGTACTGGGAATTTCAGACTGGAGAGGTTGGGAACATGATTTGAAACACATTCAGACTCAAAGGCCTGAAAATGGTAGTGCTTCATCTGGAAATTTGATCTGCTCAAAAGCTGATCAAAGAACCCCAGATTAAGACAGGGTGACAGCCTATTTGGTTATGGACGAAGAAGAACACATAGATATATTTCTAGGTATATTTATTGCTGCATAGAAAGTATGAAGGGTATGCTGCTTTCTATTTCTGCTAAGCTCTCAAAATAGCAGCCATGTTGACTTATATAATACACAAATCTTCTGCTGGGCAGGTGGTTTTGCTAAATCTAATCCAGAAATGAAACACAGAAACAGTGCAGATGCAACTCAAATTTCTTTTAAAATATGAGTAAATAGTCATGGAATTAGTTCAAAATATTTAGTTAGTACTAACCATTATTGCTTCCATTGAAGATTACAAATACTTCAAAACATGAATAGGAAGATAATTCTTATGTGGTGAAATTTTGTTTTGTACATTAACCTAGGAGGAATTTAATTTGTGCTCAATGAATTCAGCTTCAGTTACTGTTAAACAAGCAGAAAATATGTAGATTAGTTAAAATATCCCAGTTATATCTGTTAATTTATAAACATCTGCCAAAAAGATACTATTTTTCAGACAAATTGCATAGTTGCTTGATATCCTTTTATTGAATTCCAATGTGACTGAACTAATTGCATAAATATACGGAAAGCATGTGAAACAATAGTGTTACATCTTCAAAATGTGGCTCATGTTCTGCTTTGGTATGAAGCAAATAGTGGTTTTATGATATTTCTTTAGGGCTTGATTGATCAAGGGTAAGGCACTGTCAGGAATATATCAGTGCAGCACCTTGTAAGTATGAATGTGCAGAGTTCATCCCAAGGAAGCCTCGTTACAGGTGCATAGCTCCCCTTTGACTGAAAAGGATTTTCATTGTAGTACACTAGTGTACACAGGACAAGGCACAAACTCTTAGTAAAGTAAAACAGAGCCTTGCGTTTCAGTACATGGAGAAAGGTCAGTTTTTCCAGTTCTCTATCTCCAGGACCTTTGGGCTATACCAGCATTCTATCTTCCTCTGGGAACCTGTGCACCATCAGTGTGACAAGAGCCCTGATGCTGAAATAGATCCATGGTGAAGAACATGGGTATGACTTGTAGGCACTAACTGACCTATTCCTGAGAAGGTAATTTGTCTTCAACACCTTTTTTCTAGTACCCCACATGATTGTATGTTATATGATAAAGATGCTAACACAATGATGACATGGTCTCTCCTGGGTAAGCCATGTTAAACCAAGTCAGTTGGAATCTCATAGGAATAATATATTTGCCAGGCTTGGAGACTACATTTCTTTAATCAGTTGATGGTGATTTTTTTTCCCAATTTATCACTTAGAAACAGATGTGCTGATGTTGATACCCTTGGATTTAATTTTTTACTGGTGCGTAATTTAAACTGTACTTTTGCCTCAGGTCAGTCAAGGTTAATTTGTATTTGTAAATCTTAATGCAACAAACAGTCTATCTGTCCATCTCTGAAATGTCCATTATGTATTTTCTACTTAACTCTAGCAACAGAAACATTAGCTTTCTGGATAGTGTCTTACTCCAAATGGAATGTCTTTGTGATAATATTGCACATCGCAGCTGTAGGTTACCTAAATAGGCATTATATCCATTACTGTTATTTTACATTGTTCAATACAGCTATTATGTTTCATCAAAAATAGGAAAACATGCATATGATAAGTAGCAAGAAAACCAGCAGGTTGATAATTGCTCTATGCTCACTAATGTGAATTACTAAATGGCTCATCTATAATTGTAATTAACACCTCCTGCCTCAGCTTTGCAATTAACTGATGTTGCTGCAAATTTTTGTTATATATTTAATCTTTATGTTGTTCCCCTGGCCTGCTCCTGTATTAAACTTATCATTAAACCTACAAACTATACATTGAGCTGGCATGGCAGCTACTCATTAGTAACATGAGGCCCTTGTACAAAGGCTGGTTGCATCTCCAGGGAATTCACAGTCAACACACTCCATTCCGGTTTAGTAAACGTACCTGCTGTGTATCCTTTCACGTTTGCTGGATCTGTTTTAACTTAATTTGAATTCATGTCGTGTGTGAGTTTTCTGCGCTTACAGTCTCTTAATGAACTTTTCTTCTAGATACTGTGTTTTTGGAAAGTCACAAACAGAATGGGTAAGAAATTCTGGGGCAAAATGGCCTTCCACTAGAAAGGTTTTGAGGGGAGAAATCCCAACAGCCCTGATTAGGCTGAGTGAGGTGCAAGCTGTCACCATGCCAGCCTGGCTGTTTCCCAGCTGCCAAGTTCAGGAGCTGCCCAACTCCATGGCAACGCCCAGAGTGGGCAGCCACCAACTCTCCCTCTGTCTGCTTCCCGCTCCGTAGGCCCAGGGCTCCGGGAACTGAGGGCTGCCCTACTCCCACAGCCTGCCAGCTGCCTGGGAGCCCCCTGCTCCAGAGGGACTGCCAGGTGCCCAGCCTTGGCAGTCGGGCAGCTCTCCTGCCTTGGCAGGCAGGCAGGTGTGTTGGCTCCAGGGCTACCCAGCTCTCCTGCTCCTGTGCCCTGCAGGCTTCCCCGCCAGATGGACAGACAGAAGGCAGGCTCCATGCGCGGCCACCTCCCTAGGCAATCTGGGAACCTGGGATCTTGGGGAGAATATGTTGGTTTTAAAAGAAAGTGTACATGGGCAAATTAACATGTGGAGAACAGGAAGATGAATTTTCAGGGTGTTGCTGGAGCTGCTGGCTCTCTGGTGTGCAGGCAGTGTCTCAGTGAGTTCTCAGATTCCACTCTGGGGCTTGCCCACAAAAACAAAGCAGTGCCCAGACTGCACCACCATAGCCTTGCTCACTGCAGCTTTTCTCTCACTTCCAGTGCAGAGAGGCCCTATAACATTTCTGCTACTTCACACTGTGGAAAAAAAATTATCTATACTTAAAATTGTGTGTAACATTGGGGGAAATTTTGTCTGCTGTCACAAAAACCCAAGCTCCTTCTTGGCTCAAAATTCTGTTTCCATAAAGCAAACAAAAGTATGAAAGACTTTTCCTTGGGCTCAATATAATGAAAAATGCCTTCTGGGCACCTTTCCTATATGGTCTGGTTGTTCTGAATGGAGGGAATAAAGGTGCATAGATGGAGATCAATCCAGTTCTTTTCAGCTTGGAGATAAGAGTTTTTGACACTAGGTGGTACTACAGACAAAGGCCAATATTAGCAAACTTTGACAGTAAGGAATCGGCAGCTCTAAACCTGGCATCTAATCTGGTGGCCTGATTATTGGCTTCCACATCTTATATATTCCTGAGATAAATATATTCTCTTAGATCTGGTTTTGGAGTGTTGTGCTTTTAGCTCCTTGCAAAATTTTTTATCAATCAGGTAATCTTTCAAAAACCTGAGAAATTATTTAATATAGTTTAACAGTAAATCAAATACCAAATGTCACTTGCCAATAAAAAAAAGTATGTATAATATTTCGAGCCTTCTGTGTTCAATTCTGAAAATATATTTCTCAAGAGCAACAATGGGAATTTATTGCTATTTCAGCTGCCCCCTCAACACTTTCCCCAACATAATATGTTTTATGGCTTTATTTAGAGCATGGGGATCCATCTATCAAGGGCATTTCTGAAGATATTTTCCTCTCATCTAACATCAATTTCCTCTCTCAGGTGAATGAGCTTGTTATTCCCTTGAATTTTCACTCCTGTTTCTGAATTTCTGTTTTTTTCCCCTTTCTGTTTCTCTGCAGCTATGTCTGCCTCAGTCACTGCTGACTGAGTAGAGATCAAGACTCTGTACTCCTTCGTGTAAGTGCTGTGCTGGTTTAGAAATTCATAGTCTTTCATTTGTTACCCAGGACTGTAGACTCCATTAGATGTGATTTTTGCTAACAGGTAAAGGAGGACCAAAAGTTCTTTGGATGGCGAAATACAGTTGATGCCAGAAGCAAGGAATTCTAGCCTAAAAAAATCTATAACTAGTTTTTAAACTTGCTTTTTTTTATTTTTTTCTTCAGTATCCTGGCTTTTAACAAGCCAGTTTTTCACTGTGTTTATTACTGCAGAAGTTAAAATCAATGTGTACTAGCTATCTTTTCACAGGCATCTCAATGAACTGCCTGCTGGTCTTATGTGATTCAAATCACCCTTTAAAATACTTTATGTATAAGACAACACAAAAGTGGTTACAACAATACAACGTCTGGCTTTTTTTCTGAAAAATATATAAGCTGCACTAAAGCTACACTATTGCATGTACAGAATCTGTCATCTACAGTGGATATGGTGAGAATATAGATTTTTAAATAAATAAAAGTATTGACAAGCAACTGAAGCACACTTTTGTGCACTGTTGGTAAATAAATACAAACAAAGAACTGTTTTGTTCAAATAATTTCAAAAAATAAGAAAAAGCAGAAAGAATTATGCTGGTTTTTTTTTTCCTGAACCAGTAAGCTTTTTAGATTTAGCTTTGCTTAATTGTATATACACAAGCATACACACTTATTTAATGGTTACCTTATACTGAGGTAAACTGGAAATGAAAGCAGTTGTATTTTTAAAAGACTGTCTTTATATTATATAAATATTTTCAACTGTACATACAAGAAAAGGATAAGTAGAAGTGGAAATGACATACTATAAATATTACTTCAGTACCAAATTATGTGCTCCACCATGAACTGTTCATACTAAAGAATGGAAATCCTCAATAGTATATCTAAATTAGAAAATATTTATTCCTGCTATTAAGAGTGAAAGGGAAGCGGACCTAGGTGAGGTTACACTTCAGAAAATTCGACTGAAGGTTTGAGTTCTTTCCTGTCCAGTTTCCAACCACATGAGGCTGCAAGATGAGGCATAGCTCAAGGAGGTGAGGTTTGTGTGGTGAATACTGAGCATATGTTATAGACCTAAATATCATTGGTCACAGGCTTGAATTACTAATGATAAGATTTAGCCATTAAGGTTCATTTGCCTCATCATCTTCAGATTAAACTTAAGATCACAAATGCTTAGCAATAAATTGTAACTTCACAACTTTTCCAGGTTGCTATGCATTGTATGAAGAGAAGCTCTTGTGGCAGTTGATGGAAACATTATCCAAAATCAAATGTAATGTCCCTGAAGGAGAGAACAGAGCAGTGACAGCTGCCACAATCCTTCACAGCCAGCGCCACACTCCACAAGCTGACAGGGTAGGGCAGGTGAAACCATAGCTGCACTCGTTGCTCAGGGTGTCCAAGGATTTCTGCTGGTTTTGAGTGCTCTGGGTTTTATTTGCTGAGAGCATAGACTGTGTTTGTTTTTGTCCAGGTGCAAGGATCTGGGACAGAAATGAACCACACATAACCATGTAGAAAACCCTTGATTACTGAGGTCATCTTGATTGTACCTTGAGCAGGTTTACTGCATAAATGGTTGATGTCTGCTTTTATATGTATTGCACTCACTTTCTGTTTTCCTTTTATTTAAAATGAGATTAAATGTCTCCTAAAATACATGTATTAATAAAAAGTAGTATCTGGAGAAAGCCTCAAGAGAGATATTAAAACTGTTTAATTTAAGCAGCAGATTATAAATCAAGTCAATATTGGAGGACAGTAGTCTAATTACATTTTAATTGCATGACAAAATGCCTATCCCAAATTAATCAAAAACTATAGTGCTAAACTCGGCTTTTATAGAGAGAAAACACATTGCAAACTCCTAACATCAGCTGTCTTTTCTTTGTGCTTCCTGTTCTTGAACAGGTTCTACACAAGGAGGTGGCTGAGGAGGGCCCTGCCAGGTCAGGGCTCTAGCAAGGCCAGTGCTCCTGCTGCTGCAGTGTGGGGCACATCAGTTAATTAGAGACAGTCAGTCTAACACCCAAATTGTTCCTCTAAGGCTTGGCACAGGTATGACATGGATTATTATAATATCCTAACAAAAAATTTTGGTAAAATATTCTGAGTAATAACAACCTTGCTGTAGGCAGTACTGCTGGAGTTACCAATACTTGGATTGTGATTGTTCCTTTTCCCCTGTTTGAAAGATGTGGGGAAGAGCCTACACTGCTGGAAGTCTAAGTGGAGGAGGCAGGTCTTGAGGGAACTTCTGAAAAAACCTTGGTGCACCTGCCAAACAGACACTTAGAGACTATTTTGGAGAGACTTTGAATTTCTCCATATCTTGACTACTGTGCTGATGTGGCCTCTTCCTTTTCCCCACTGATGACTTTGCAAAGTGCTGAAGAGGGAAGTCATGGAAGATGAGGGACTCAGAGCTGTGACCATCAGTGAAGGCCTCATTGGGCTCTTCAGCAGTGGGGTATTTTTGGTTAGTTTTGTCTTTTGCCAAATCGTACACAAATTTCATATTCTTATTCTCTTTGGCGCACTGAGCTGTGTCTGCTGAATACCCAGTTCTGGTATTACCCATGAAGAAATGCTGTAGTGATGCATTTTTTCAAAGTAACGATGAAATTTTAAAGTAGCATACAATTTACATGTGAAATAATTGGAATGCGTCTGTATTGCTTTTATAAGGAGAACAAACACACCTTATTTGATAAATCATGTTTCCTTTGTCATCCTTTGTCATCTTGCAATGTCAACTTTATTTCCTTTTCTCCATTTTATTTTCCTTTAACACTGCAACATTGTGATATCTCTTCTACAAAAGGCACACATAAAAAAATTAATTGTCTGGGCTAATTACTAAAGGCCTTTTTCTCTCCTAACTTATTGTTTCCTTGGCAGTTATAAAAATGTTGCAGAAGATGGCAGACATGCAAATCCATCAGTACATCCGTCAGTTATTCTGAACATTTACACTGGAGCCAGGCATCATGGCGCTGCACTCTGCAAAGTGAAAACTCTGAGTTTCAAAGGCATGTAGGGAGCTGACTACATTGATTTCAAGTACTGAAATATTTTAGAGACACTGAGTTTTAGGAAACTAACTCTCATTGACTTTCAGTAAGGATCTTCAGAGTTAAATCTTGCAAAATGCTGAGTATTCCTAAAATTCAGTGAGTAGCCACAGCTTTCCCCAAAAACAATTGGGTTTGAGGCTGTCCAGCACTTTAGAAAACTGCTCAGCACTTTGCCAGGTCAAGCTTTTAAAAATGTTTCTGTCAGGTTGCTATAATCAGTTTGAAAATTCATGGCCACTTTTGGAAATGCTTGCAGGTCCTGAGTGTGCAGCTTCAGTATGAGGTATTAAAAGTGGTTCACAAACAGGAAGATGCTGTAATAGATTATCAGATATAATTGCTTTATTATGAGGCTCTCCTAACAGCTCAGAGAAAGCTTTGTTGTTCTCTAACAATTTATTCACATTTAAAAAGTGATCATTCTATCTCTTTTAAAGAGCTACAGCCTTCTACTATATAAGTAGTGCTTTGAGTGTTACAGAGTATTGACTCCACAAACCATAATACAGCATTATGTCAACCAGGTGCCAACTGCAGTGTTTGTCACATTTTGGTGTGACAAACCAAAACCTTGTGAAATCTTTTGTATCTGGATGTAAAAAACTGCAGTGATTCAAATTAAAAAAATTATTCCATCCTACAAGGAATATTTTCTCTTTTGTCAGGCAAATGATCTCATTTAAAAACAAAAAGGACTCAGTGAGTTCTGAAGAGCCTGACTTTTCGCCTGCTCCCTGAAGTGGACACCAGAGTTACACGTCAGGCTCCCTGAGGTGAGCAGGGCAGGGGCTGGGCATGGCAGCTCAGGATTCCAGAGAATGGTGTGCCAAGTAGATTACTGCTCCTAGCTCTGAAGGAGCACAAGAAATATGAGAAACCAAAAGGGTTTAACTGTCTGAATCCCATCCTCTTCTGGGGACCATTTCTTTCTTCAGATTCTGAGAAAGAAAAAAACCAACCTGCACAGCATATAGATAGGTACTCTGATCCTAAACTGCATTTAAGGACACCCTGGGAATACTTTGCTAATGAATATAAGCATAGAAATGCTTCCTTGTCAGTCTTGAGTTTGCACCAGGCTGCTCCTAAGGCTGAATGAAACGCCAAAGATGATGTCCAGAAAAGTAATTTGGGAAACTGTTAATTAAAATGCAAGGTGACAATTTCTTTATAATTTTGCAATTTTATGGTTGTGCATCATCCACAAAATTTTCAGGACTGCACCTTTCATTTCTCTCTATTTTAGACATTTCAGCTTTTTTCAAAACATGCCAGGAGGCGTCAGACTGGTTTAAACAATCATGGCAGAGAATTTTAAAGTTTGCTTAAGCAATGAATAATTTTAAAAGTAAAATTAAGATGGTTTTATTACTAAATATTTTAAAACGTATTTTTAACTAATGGTATAAAGACATTTTTAAAAATTTGAAAATTTAGCCCATTATAGATTTCCAAATTGCTATATCATTCTTGTCAGTTCACCTATATTGATTAAGAAAATATTTAAAGGTGGCTTTATCCCAAAATATTGCCTGCATGTGGATTTACACAGAGGAAACAGTGCAACTGGAGTGGAAACTGCTATTTTAATGCAAATACACAAGTAAACCTAACTCTGAAGTGTTTTGATGGGTTTTCACAGTTCTTAGGGAATACAAAATATATCTTCAGCTTCTGTTTCCAGTTTCAGTCTAGAGCTTTTTTTTACTGTTGGCTTCCATAGACAGAAAAATCATCATCAATATAATTAATTCCAGTTCTACTTTCTGGTTTCCTGTTACAGCAATTTCTAAGTTTCCAGTGTTAGTAATTTTTAATGTTTTTGATTGTTCCTTGAAAAACTTTGCAAGTGTTCTTTAATATATTGTGGATTAGTTCATGTTAGATTTTTATATGGTAATCAGTCTGAATTCCTAGAATAAGCATTAAAGAAATTTTAACAGGCAGACTTAGTTTTTGGTCTTGAATAACTGGAGTAAGTTCAGATAATTTTTGGAGCTCCAGAGGTTATTCTAAATGTTATAGTTAAGGCAAGTTTGTTTTGGCAATGAACAGTAATTGCATAGTAATGCAATAGTAATACTTATAGAGAGCTCAAATATATTTCAGATGATCTCACTAATATCACTTTAAAATTGTATTACTTTGTGAGGTACTACCTTAGTATCAGGTGCCTTTTAATAACAGTCTACTTCAGCTTTTCCATCCCTACTGAGAATCAAACAAGCCCCTTTCTTGTGAATTAGTGTTAATAAGTCTTCAATAGATTCAGCAGTGGGATAATGAATGACTCACTTGTTCTTGCCCGAAGAGTTCAAGCAGGCTTCATGCAACATGCTGAGCTATTATTCCTGGTGGGGTTATGCATCTTGTCAGCCACTTAACAGCAGTGGCTGCAGGACACATTTGGGCATTGTATACTCAGAATAATCCAAACTTGTAGACCTTGCTTGTAAGGATTTCAGTCTTCTGCAGAGGATCATTTCAAAGACATCACAATGTACTTACAGTGATAAGCATACATGTAAATTGGCTCCTCAATCTAAGTTCAGCTTCCTTTTCAGCAAAGCAGAGTGATTTATGACATAATCATGCTAGTTACTTTCTTATATTTATAATCACTTTATGAGTGTTACAAACATGCAGTACATGCATCACTCTGCTAATTCCTACCTAACAGGTGGAACAGGTGGGAAAACCCTTCTGCTATTGCAATAACATTCATTGTTATTTAGGCATGGCTTTCCTGGACCAGGAAGGAGCTGTAAAGGGAGACAGTAAAACAGCTCACATTTAGTCCTTTTATGTTAGGGTGTGCTTGGGTGGAGAGTTTGCATGGTCATCTAGTTCTTCCTTTTCTCCTTCCATTCATTTGTTTACTGCATTTGATACTTTTAGGTAGCACTTGTATCATGTTAATATCGAGATGCTCTACCTAGCAATCAAGGGCTCTGTGTGAGATGTTATATATGCACGAAATAAAACACAGTCTCTGTGCTGTAGACTGTGTTAACAAATATACCTACAACTTCAAAGGGAGTTCTTGGAAGGGTGGCAGTGGTTTGCCCTTTAGATTGATTCACTTGACACCACCTGTATTTGTCTCCACAATGTATTTCCTCCTCTATCCATTAAGTTTTTCCTGCAAGAAAATCTCTTACTGACACCTAACATATACCCCATTAGAGAGTTTGTATGAGTGCTATCCCTCCACTTGACTGGGCTGCCATTCCCTTTTCTAAGACCTATGTCTGTCTTTTGGGCTTTTCCTTCTCTGAGGTTACTCCTAATTGCTGCTCTTCTGACTCTTCTCACCCTCTCTGTCTCTCTTTGAACAACAACCTTTTCTACATAGCCCTTGTATTTCTCTTCTCTCAGCTATCCCTTAGATTTTAGCTGTTTGTGCTCTCATTCTTCAGACCTCAGCTGGGATTTCTTTTAGTGAATGAGATAATTTCATACAAGCCCATGCTTTAATTCCTTTACAGATACTATATCAACAATATGTGATGCAGAAGTTTTCTTGTAAAGAGTGGGTACAAACATGCACAGAAGTAGCTTTAAGTTTTACATCTACTTCTTTCATTATCCCTTTCTGGCAATATTTTACTTTTCTACATTTTTAGGAAAAGCTTTTCTGTCCCTGTCTTCTCCCCTTTCTTATCCTGAATTTCTTCGAGACACGAGAAAAAGAAAGGAAGAAGACTGCATCTTTGACAGTGTATATCTATTTGTGAACCATCTAAAACAAAGTTTATCACATATCAGCAATATGTTATCCCCAAAGGCTTTCTTCCCAATCACTGTAGACCTAAATCTGTGATGGACTCTGATTTTCTCTACATGTTCTCTTACACATCTTTTGAGCTGAACAGAAGACTACGCTTGGTGTGGTGAATTCCTCCTGATCAGTTGTTGGCAAGCAGCAGGTTCCATGCACACAGGCTGCGTTTACACCTGTTTAGGGCAAAACTGAAAATATTTAAAGAGCTGTTCACTGTCTTAGGTACGGTGAGAAATACAAAAACTGTGTCCATTTACTGAACTGCTCTGTAACAAAGCTCACAGAATAGTCTGCCAGCTGATGAGCAATTTAACTGGAAGGCTGCTGCCAGCTACATCAAATACATGCTTTTCTTTTACTGCTGAGATCAATAATTGTGCATCTGATGGCAGAATGAAATCAGTGTCCTGAGCTGAGCCTGTACTGTTCATTTTATCTCATTGAACCTCATCCCTGACGCATCAGCAGAGCTTGACTCCCTTTGTTGGATTGCTAGTTGCAGCAATTTTTTAGCATATGTATTGCAGTCAGTAGCCACAGAAGGTTAGGATGACCTATCAAACACAATTTATTTAAACAAAGATTTGAGTGAAAGTCCTCGATGGAAAAAGTGTCTTGTATTAAAACGGTTATCTACACAAATCTTTCAATGTAAAACATTTACAAACTAGCATGTGATCACTAACTGCTCACCTCTGAGCAGAATATCTTAAATAACCCCTTTTGAGAGGTACACTTGAGACTATCAGTTACCCCATATATCACACTCTTACATTTACTTTGCACTTGGAGATAGTGTGATTGTTGATGTATTTTATTTTGGTAATATCATTGTGATTATGCTTCTATATAATGTAACACATGGCGAAGCAGAATAAATGCATCCTTCATCCTTGTTAAGAATCTTCCCTCTCTCTCTCTTTGAGTGTGCTATCAGTGTAAACCAGACATCTCTTAACTCTCTCTCTGGTCTTTTCCTCTGTGTTCATCATGCATATAGTAACTAATGGACAGGGCATTTAGATTAGATAGTAGAAAGGAAGTTACTTTAATCATATGGTACTATAATGCTCACTTATATGCTCAGTAGATACAAAAGTGATTGAAAGCACAGAGGGACAGGCAGTTGCTGGGTTTCCTTTATACTCAGTGAAAAGAACTGTCTGCTTCTGGTATGTCATTCAACCTAGATATAGAGATGTAAAATAATTAATAAGCAATATATTCTGAAGTGTTTACTTCTTCCTGTTGACTATAAAGAGACATTAATAAAACAGTTGAGACTTAAATAATATTTAGCTAATGCTAATATTGGTACTAATAAATACATTCCAAAATGGAATTCTGTTGCCTACCTTAGGTGTTGAATGTCTTCTCAAGTTCAAGACATCGCCTTCCCCAGTTGTTTGCAAAGAAAGAGACACATTTCTAAATAGACTCCATGTCATTCCTGCTAACTCCATTAGGTGCCTTAGACATCCTGGAAGATCTCAAATAGGTGTGGACACCTATGTTTAGATACCTGGATTACTTATCAGACATATAAAATGAAGTTGACGAATTATACCCACAATATCAAAATTACCTTAAGAGGTTAAACTGCTTGCCTCAGAAAGACTTTTAGCTTTGAAGTAAAAGGTCAGTGGAATCTGTCTCTCAGATTTAATTAATGGGCCACCATTACAAAATGAATGCAACTGCTGAGGGGCTGATTTTGTTATCACACTGAAAAATACCAAGTGCAATACCACTGAAGTTTGTTTAACTGCAGTGATAGAGGCTAGAATTAAGGCAGAATCAGATCCCACAGAAAATATTCACAACTTCAATGATAAAATGCAAGTTACTTTCTTTGAGGTGACAGAAGTTTATGACGTACTATTTGTGAATACAGAGCAATGGTCCATGAAATTGTACACATTTAAAATATCCCAAAATTCGGTACTGTTACTACTGTTCTCTTAAAACCCCTTAATTGATCGAGTGGGTTTAAAGAGGTGCTTTTATTTCACTGCTGTCATTCCATATAACTATTTACACTACATAATAAAGTTTTCAAACTAAGAAAACCATTTTTTTTGTTTTATTAAGTATAGACTGCTAAATTAAATATAGACAAGTGTCTTATAGATTTTCTATGTATAAAATCTATAGCTGTTATGAAAGAAGATGTTGTTCTTCCAGAATGAAGTTACTGGCAGATTTTTAGTGTAATTACAAGACTTGTGGTTTATGTATTTTTTTTTAAGACTTCAGATGACTAACTAGCCTAAGCTCAAGATTTTACTTTTAGAGTAAGTAGCATTTATATACAGGAATATAAACTGGATGTAGATTTTTCTTTGCATAATTCTGAACTGCCCTTTTGAAAAAATGAAAAGAAATATGCCCTAAAAGAAGAAAGTAGAAAAGAAAACAAATAAACCTAATCAGGACGATTTTTACAAAATGTTGGTAGTTCTGATAGAAGTAGCTATAAATTAAATGGTTTCATGAGGACCATCTGTCTATCTGCAAAAAGAAGAGAAATAGATTACTCACAGCTTGTAAGTAGTTGAAACAAGTCTTATATTTTGACTTTGTGTGTGGACATGCAATAAAAGCATGTTTACACATTTTCTTTTAGTTTTGTTTAGGCGATATAACCTTCAGTGCTAGGCAGAAGGAAAAATAAAGATGTCAGGGAGAGTTCTTCTATTCAGTTATCCACAGGTGTTACATATTTGTGCCTGTTTCATTTAGAAAATTTGTACTATGAATTGTTCCTTGAAAATCAGAAATTTATGTTAATAAATATTAATGAATATTTAATAGTAAACAATAATTAATAATATGTTTTAATATATGTGCATATTCGAAAGACTCACATGCACACAGAATCATGTAGGTTGGAAGGGATTGTGGAAATTCATTTAGTCCCATCAGGTCTTGAAAACCTCCAAAAGCAGGGATAGCACATCTCCTCTGGTTGATTTCCCTCACAGCTTGGCTGCCCTCAAAGCGCCTCCTTCCTTACCAGCTAATGGAGTGTCCTGCCCACAGGAGAAGGATAGGTCCTAGCCAGCAAGCATTCAGGCACTGCCTACCTTTTACCTTTTACCAGGTATGTGTGCACCATTTAAATCAAGGCAAACATTTACTTACCTTGTCCTGAAGTACTTCAGTAAAATTCATATATTACGGAATGTTTTGGGGATTGGTTATGCTGGCCTAACAGAGTGAGGGAAATTCAAAAGAATGAATTTGACAGCTTTAGCAAGGTAAAAACTTTTCACAGTTTTCAACTAGAAATCAAGAAGCAAGTGTCCCTCCCCTTTCTGGTGTGAGGTCTTTATTTCTCATACCTGGTAGTACAATACTTACTCCAGCTGCTCCTTATGGATTGTGTCTCTCCATTCCATATTGTCTCCGTACATTTTACTAGGTTGTGGCTGCCAGTGTAAGCTAATAAACTCAGTTTTAAAGTTGATTTTTGGTAATGTATCGAGACATAGTTCAGAACTTACATGCGATTTGATTATGGTAATTTCTTAGCAATTGATCCAGGAAATTTAAATAATTTTTCTAACCTACTTCAATATGTTCTTTTTATCCTATGTAATTCTGTTTGCCTTAAGACACATTACATTTCTCTTCAAGAACACATTTAGGGTGGGTTTCATCTGAAAAAATGTGGATACCTGTAGTACTTTGTGAATTAGTCACCTGAAGCTCCCTTTATCGTCATTGCAGAGAAATAGACATCCCCAGGGTGTGATGCGTATTATCCTACTACACATTGGAAACAAATCAGATTAATCACTCCCATTTGTGCCTGTTGCTCTACATCAATTATATGGGAAGGCCAGAGTGAGAAGCCTAGATGTAAATGTCCATACTGTAGCTACTTGAACTTATGAAAAATAAATTCTACCCAAAGATCAGCTGCCAAGTTTATGGTTAGAGTTTGTTTTCATGACAGACATTTTTAAATACACTTTAAATTTTATTTGATTTTTATTTATGCCCCTACATATAAGAAAATGAAATTTTCACATTTGAATAAATCCTTCTCTAACTCTGAAGCATCCTTTTTTAAGGTTACCGTTTTGAGTCAGATTGAACACTTACTTGCAGAATGTGCATTACTCATGCTTCATATGGTATCAACATATGCTTGTATTAATCTTATTTCTCCAAGCAATGATTTAGGACAGAATTGTATAAATATTTTGAGATGAGATTTTCCAGTGCCTTTTCCAAATAAGTAATATAAAATATAACAATATTAAAATTATAATAATATTGATTTATTAATAATAATAATAATGAGATATCAACGTTTGTGTCTTAAAATAAACATTGACTAGGCTAAAACATCAATGTTTTATTTCTGTAGAAAAAGATCTGATTCTGGAATCTCTTCTCATTTTATGTGCTGAAAAGAACAAGAATAAAGTTTGGTTAGCTGACCTTCAAAATCTTCTGACAAGATGTATGTATATACTTTTGACAGCTTATAAAATCCTACACTTCCATTTGTTAATAGTAACCATATCTGTAGGAACATGCAAGTAATATTTCAAGAGACAACTGATGCCATTTGAGTTCTGATGCTTGTTGCTCTGGATGTTAAAGTGCAGACATTTTTTGACCCAGGTAAAATCATTTTCATTGTTTTTTCACCTGAACTGGAGAACACATTCCCTCTAAATTCTATCTTAGTTTGTGATCCCTGCAGTGTATGACTTACGAAAGCAGGTGTCTCACTCTTTGTGATCAGTCCTTTGTGCAGACATCACCTTTGTTTTATAGACATTTATATAATTTATATTTATTTCTGGGTTTTTTTTAGAGAAGACACTAATTTGCTCGATGATTTTATTTAACTTCAATCCATACTCAACATTTTCTGTATATGCCTAGTTTTTTTAAGTGCTAATATTAAGGTTTTTGTGGCAATTTGTAGGAAAATGAAGAAAATAAACTGGCTGATGAGTTATTTAGTGCTAGATTAACTCAGGGAGTGTTATGATGCATTTGCAATCTGTTTGTTCTTGTTGTAAGATATAGTCCCTCCTAAGTTTTAAATGCACCGAGTGTTCTGTCAATTGTTCGTTCCTCGTACCTGTAATTCTTTAGGCTCCGACTGCTCATCTGAGCATGTGTAGCACTGCATGCACTGTGCTCAGCACATCAGCACCTACCTTAGGACTGAGTGTGATTAGGGTCCAGAGTCAGGTTGAACAGATTGCAGAGTCCTCAATGGGCCTGGTTTGATAGGCATTTGCAAAGCCTTCGTACCGTGTACTCTCAGTGCATGGGTAGTAGTGATTTTATGGTTGGTGCCCCATCCTACTAACCTGACCATTAATTTTCTCTTGCCTTAAAGATAGCACTTACTCCATGTGTCCTACGTCCTGGCAGAACTTTTTGTTATTGCATTTTCATAATCAGATGCTTATGACTGGATTTTTTCTAGTTGTTATGGGGAAAAACAGATTACAAACAAACAAAAAAACTCAACCAACAACCAAAAAACACCCCAAAACCAAAAAGCCCAAACTATAACCCACAAAAAAACCCCCTGATAAGTGAAAGGAAAAAACCTACATCTTCTAGTTCATTCCCTAGGAAACAGAGTCTCTCTCTCTCCTTCCTGACATTCCCTACTGTGGTACTGTGCACAGTTGTTTTGCTTTGGCTTCCCTTTGATGGGACTCCTCTCACAGACTGGAGAAGCATGTACATGCAACAAATAATTTTGAAAGACAGTAGGACAGCCAGATAAAGAAGACACTGAATTTAGGGTTTCCTACCCTGGAGGAGCACTGCAGCCTTAGGGCAGTTATATTATGTGAAATGTGGAGCCACCAAATAGTCCTTTGATAAATGCGTCCTTCTCAGGGTGGGCTGCATGGGGGAGTCAGTGTGTCATTCCCTAGCTCTGGGTTCTGTTCTCAGCACAGATGTGTGTGATATTTAACTGGCCTTCCTACAAGTCCTTTGCTACATCTGAATATAATATCTTTCAAAGACTTCATAGCTCTCTATCTCCCAGCCAAGAGGAGGCATTTATCCTTCAGTTGCTTGCTGAAGAGATGATTTTTGTGTTGCTAGCAGGTATTTGCTAGTATTTTACTATCAAGTGCTTTGCAAGCATTTTAAAATGTATTTGCAAAATAAAGCAAAATGCAGTATTTAGAAGGGTGCTTGCCAACCATCCATCCTGCATTATGCACAAGTGAAAATTCTGCAGTCAACAGGAGTACTCAATTCCTCCTACTGCTTTTGTCCAAGTGCTGCATTCTCCATTCAAACATACTGCCTGCAAGCGTGAAAAGGTGCTCAATTTTCCATGTCATAGGTTTGCAGAATCATTTATTGTTTTGGGTTGGATGGGACCTTAAAGATCATCTCATTCCAACTCCCCTACCATCAGCAAGGACACCTACCACTAGATCAAGATGCTAGGGCCCCATCCAACCTGGCCTTGAACTCTTCCAGGGATAGGGCATTCACAGTTTCTCTGGGCAACCCATGCCAGTGCCTCGCCACCCTCACAGGAAAGAATTTTTTCCTATTATCTAATTATTCCTATTATCTAATCTACCCTCTTTCAGTTTAAAGCAATTTCTCCTTGTCCTAACACTATGTGCTGTTGTAAAAACTCCCTATCCAGCTCTTCATTTTATCTGTCTATTTAATCTTTATTATTTTCTGACCCTGCCTATAAGCATAAAGAATTAATAAAGTACAGATTCGCACTGTCGACTTTGGGCTATTTTCTCATGACCATTAGGAATTTGTTTGTGTCAATATAGCTGCTATACCAATGGGTACTGAGCAGTAACAAGCTTTACCTAATGTCACCTTAGGCTAACTTTTCTAAAGTTGTATGCTGTCTGTCTTCCTTGTTTTGTGTTCCATTCTGTATATGTTAATGCAAGAAATCATTTCCATGCCAGTAAAAAAAGAAAACCGCTGTTTTTCTCATTTTTGGGTAATTGCTGAGACGTTGTTTATACTTTCCTGCAGGTCTTTCTTCTGTTCTTTCTCACTGTATTTACTTATTTGTCATGGCATAGGCATCTCTACTTTACACCAGACCTTTCGTTCAGTGCTATAATTAATATTCTGTGCTGCCGAACCATATTTTTCTGCCGCTTTGGCAACTGTTTGTGCCTTATCAAGGCTATGTTAAAATCTTTGAGATCATCATTATATTGTTGACCAAATTCTTCCCTCCTCTTCCTTTGTATTTGGCTTTGTATTTGTATTGTTGTGCAATGGCTCCATCCCAGGGCTCTGCAGAACAACGATTATATTTTCCTCTCTTTATATGCTGTCTCCTACTTCAATTTTTCACAATCACAATACAATGTTCTTTTACTTTGCTGATGGCTCCCAGCTTTCTCTCTCTGTTTCCTGATACTTCAGCTGCAGCCTATGTTTTGTCGCAGTGTTTGGCAGAAATTCAGAACTGAACACCTTAATTTTAAAGTGAATTTGAACAAGATGGCAGTAAAACTAATTATCGCATGGCAAAAAATTGCAACAGCCCCTTCTGCAACCATGTAATTTAATAGTCCAGTGTTCTCTCTTCACTTAAAGATTTCAATATTGTTTTTGGATCAATGTTTTTAAAATAAAGACTAAGTAATGTATATATTCTGACAAGAGATGGGCTTATCACTTAAGGAATCCTGCTGGAGAGAAACCATTTATATTCTGTTGCCAGAGTGATGATGTTTTAGTCATTGACAACGTTAATCCTGTATTACTCAAAGAATGTGCTTGTGCTTATGTTAGGAGTATACTTAGTCCAAATGCTTCTTCACAATTTATTAAGCTATTCCAAATTGCTAAACCAAGCTGCTTTTCTGTAGGTTATTCAGTGTTTTTTTTCTAAATTTAATTTTAATTTTAAAAGTAATTGTTGACTGTTTTATTAAGCTAATCAGAGACCCTTTTAGTGACCTTGCCAGTGCAGTTTTTCTTTCAAGGAGAGCAGGATATCACATGTTTTCCTCATGGAATTTGTCAGTCCCCAGTGTTTGTCTTGATGATTTTGGCTGCAAGTTTATTAATACTTCCGTGAGCTAGTATTTGACCCTCTGAAATTAAAATTACAGTTGAAACCTCACATCATTTCTTGTGTTACATGGAAATACTTGTGATATAACAGACTCAGAATTGCAAAGGAAAGAGTCAATTAGGAAAATACTGATTCTTCATTAGTTATTGTAGTACAATTTTTCCTTTAAAAAGTTCAAACAGCTGCTGAAGCCCTGCTTTTCTTGAGTCTGTATTTTCTGTCATCTTGTTGCAACAACAGTTCTTATGCTCCAAACACTTCTGTGTGGGTTTGATTTAATTCTGATGAACAATTGCTTTGATCACAGCTGGGTTATGCAAATTGATGGGGCCTAAATTCATACAGTGCTTTATACTGTGTTTGCTTCAGAAAGAACCCAGGACATTTGCAAAGGTTATGTTTCTCTCACCTCCCTCCACTTTTATTCCATCTTCTGTCTTCCTTTTATGTACCTTTAGCTTAGATTCTTTAGTTTTCCCCTATTCTCTCATGGGCAGATAAACCTTTTGTTTGAAAGAAATGAATCCTTTATCTCTTTATTAGTCAGATTTTGAAATTTAGCTGGGGACCTAGTTTCTGTCCTACCAGATTAAGCAGTTTATGTTGCTTAAACAAGAAAACCTGGGCTGAAGTTATTAGTTCTTGAAAACTTATTAAGTAAAAAATTTTTATTATTTTGCTGAAGAGGGAATAGAAAGCACTGATGAGCTAAGTGAGCTTGTTGACAAAATAAGAGAAGCTGACTTAATAATAATTCAGTAGTCCTTGAAGAAAGAAAAGTACAGAAAGGGAGGGGAAGAAGCCTGACAGATCCCCATATGTGGAGTCTGCCATTTGTTTGCCTGCTATTGTAATTGTTCCCATTCCTGTTCTTTGCCTGCCTTTATTTCCCACGTTTAAATGAATTTAAATTGTGAAGAGTATCGTGACTGTATTGGCATTGCTTCTTATCAGCTGGTAGAGCCCTGAAGGTATTTAAATGTACTCTGTCCAGTGTACGTGACATGTAAAGTGTCCAGGTAAAACTACTGTTTCAGATTTACAATTAAGGAAGATAAAAATTCTTTTTTTCACATTAATGTGCAAAAAAGAAAGGTTATTTGCTTTTCTATTTTGGATATTTTTCATGATAGTGTCTATGGGTTAGGGAATTGATCAAGTAAAAGACCTAAGTGCGCCAGCGATCAGAGACTATTGTGGGTTCCTGAAAGGAATCTGCACACCAGAGGCTGTCTGTCTCCAAGCAAGGGCACAGGGAGTATTAAGCCATTGGTAGCAGCCCCCTGACATCCTATCCAAACATGTCAGTGTCTCCCTAAAGCACAGCTCTCACTGGTGTCCTTTTTCAGAATTCAAGAAAATAACAAGTTTTCTCTGCTTCAGTTCTCAGCTACAGTACCTTGTCAATAGATATCTGACATTAGTCTTAGAGATTTGGGGTGGGGTGGGGTGTTATTTGTTTGGTTTTTGTTTTTAATTGATAGTAGCGTCACCTTACGTATTATTTATAATAATTACTGAAGCCAGAGAGCTAAAGAGAAGAGCCTCTTTACCCAGCCTTAGGGAAGATCCTTGAACCTGGATTCTGTGTGGATGGTGTTATCTTCTGAAGGCCTGACTCCCCGGCCTGACATTGGGAGAGATACTTGCCCATCTGCATTTCTGATGCCTCAGAACTAGACTAGTACCTTGGGGCTCTGGGAGAAGAATTCCAGATATCATACAGACAATGAGAAAACCCAGACAAACTTCTGGGAGTAGGGAACAGGGAAAGAGGAAGATTGGAAGACAGCATATTGCTGCAGACCAGCTCATGAAGAGTAATTACTAGTACATGAATCAGTAACTGTCAGTGAATAGGTGAGTCATGCTTGTAAAATACTTGAACTGAAGCAAAGGCCTAATCTCCTTCACTTGCTTATCAGTGCCCATGAAGAATCCTCATGGGCCTGCCTGGCAGAACCAGAATATCCTGAGGCATCCTTGTCTATACCTAGTGAAAACCCGTAGTATTCCTCTGGGCATTTGAATAAAAGAGGATGGAACACGAGGAAGCTGAATTGTGCAACACATCTCGTGCCTGCTTAAAGAAATTTGTAGCATGGGCAACCCATACCAGAGGCAGGCTAAAGCCAAACATGAAGCAAATCCTCTGGCAGAAGCAGTTTATGCATCTCTACATATGTTGCCTTTGACCTTCAGAAAATAGCAAGAGAACATCAACTGCTGGGAAAAAAAGGGCTACTCTGTGTCCCGAACAGTAAAGTCGTTAGGTGCACTGATACGTCCACTGGTTTCAAAAGTTTAGTTTTGTTTAAAACAACTAGTTTTGTTTAAAGTTAATATAATGCATGTTTTTAGAGATACAATATATATTTTACATGCACTGTAAGACTGGGATCAGGTACTCAATCTACCCTGAACACATATTCTATTTGGAATCTATTCAGTATTACTAAAACGAGTTATCTTATCTAGGAAGAACTTGCTGTGTGCTCTAGTCAGTGTCCTCAAACTTAGCCTCACTATGTGCAAGAGCCTGAAATCAGTTAAGGAAATAGGAGATATGTTTAAAGTATAACCTGTAAGTCAACAAGGGCATCACATTAGTCTGACCTAATGGAAGTTATTCCCTTTGTGAGAAAGTTGCAGACAATTCATTTTCTATGTGTATTTGACTGCAGGCAACTTTATTTTAAGAAATGTCTTCCATATATTTTGTCAACCACAGGAAGATATTGTTGCTTAGGTAAAACATGATATATGTTTTTCTATTTTATACTTTAGTCTTTTAAAAAGAAAATTAAACTAGTGTGCTTATCTGGTTGTTATGGTTTCAGGCTACCTTTAGTAAGCTACCATTTACCAAAGCATACCTCAAGGTACTGTCAAAAACAGTACTAAAATTTTGCTCGAAGTGAAATACATTGCATATTGATAAATTTTGCTGTAGTGCTCTGATTGCTGAGACTTTACAGTGATGGCATAAGTAAATGGGTTTGTTCTTGGAAGATACTGAGATGTCATTAATGCCTCTTTTGACACGGTATGGGGTGACCTTGTTCATTTTTTTTCCTATAGAAACAACTGCTTTTCTGTATGTGTGTCATGTTTCCTTGGGAGAACTCATTCAGTAAAAAGTGAAAAGCAAAGTTAATGCAGGTCAGTACAATATGCAGTGTAGAAAGCTGCTGAAATACTGCATGACAGACTCAGCTAAATCTTTTAAGTATGCTTTGCTCAGTCACCTATCTCCCTTTGAGTTTTAAATTACCTTATTCATATGCTTTCAGATAGTTCTGCTTTTGCAAAGTGCTTTTCATTCTCAGTGCTGAGACCCTACTCTCGTGAAGGTACCATCAGGGTGAGTTTCCTACTATTTGTTCACTTGTGGAATCAGCATCCCTAATTTTGACAGAGATCAAAATGCTTCAGACTCCTCTGCAATCCCAAAGGTCTTTTGGATATATATTTTCTGTACCAAGTTTTCTCTCAAGCTTACAAAGTGTTTAATTAATGTACGTATTTTGACACCTTATGACCTATCTGCTACTTTCTTGTTGGTTGCCTTCACAGAGCTTTGAATCTTCTCTGTGGCCAGAACAGCTTCCTTACTGAGCAATTCTTTGGGTTCAGGACTTCTTTTGTCTTTCTGTTCTTCTTTTATAAAGGGTTGTGCCTATCTCCTGAGACTGCTATTCAGCACTTCAGAAAGTCACTGTAGAGTATTAGGCCTTTTAATTTCCTTTGTTTTGGCTGTACTATGTTCTGATCCTGGTTTTCTGTCCCCATGCACTTAGTAGAGACTCCTTCTAATTTGAAGTGTATCTATGCTAACTGTGCATGGCTTTATTCCTAGAATTTGCGTGGTTGTTTGATCTTGTTGCCACTGGAACATGAGTGCAGCAACTGGAATTGTTTGCAAGTTTTCTTTAACTTTCTGCACTTTCTAGTCAGCCTGCTCCTACTCACACAAGTAAATGTAAGGATATGCAGAAGTGTCTGGATTGTTTTTTTAGTCTGAAGGACTAAAGCTTTCAAAATTAATTCTCTTTGTTTCCTGAATATTCCCTATTGTGATGCTGATTACTTGTCGCTGAAGCCACTTGTTTTTACTATTTCATGCTAGCTTGCCTCTGATTCCTTTGACATTACCTGTTTACAAAGATCCTGTGGCTGCTAATTACAGGATTTTGAGAGGCTCCTATTCCTGTACTTTAACTGTGGCCCAAACTTTTTAGACCTGTCTGTTGAGAGAAAATTTATGAAAGCTAACTCAATAAAATTCATTTCCATTGTATCAAAGTCTGAGGCAGTAATTTTGTTTGGCAAGCTGCTTCATGAAGGGAGAATTTTAAACACAGAAAAACATTTAAAAAACAGTTTTCCTTTTTAAGCTTTGGAGAGTATAGTAAAAACAGCAGGAAGGAAAAAACCCAACAATGCAAACCCAGTAAAAATATGTCCTTTCATATTGCAGTGCAGTTTGTTTTTACTGGTCATCAATCTTAGCGATCGCTTAAATTAAAGAAAACAAAATGCTTTGCAAAAACCCTTGTCTACATATACTGATGGTTTGACCTTCATTTAGAGGTGACTTTGGTTTGTAAAGGGGCGTTTAGAAGTGATATTTTTTCTTCAGAGCCTGTACCAAATAAGGTCAGGATTTTGCACCTTTCACAGTGTTAATTTAACCATGGAAAAGCTAATTATGGTCAGTTGCATCCTCACTGGAGCTAAAATGCTTAGTAGAAAGTTTTTGTCTATAGATTTTGCCTCTTTTTATCACTGTCAGAAGCTCAGGGTTTAATCTTGCATAATAAAGCTTCCGCCTTCTTTCTAGAATGACTGCTTTACTATGTTACTGTTCCTCTGATCTTATTGCTCTTAGTGTTAGCAAAAGAAATGACCTGACTGGTCCCTGGAATAGCTTAATAATTCAGATATTGTTTCATAGTGCCTTTGAAATGTTTACCAGCAGGATGCTTATTGAGAATCTTTATCTTCCCTTCTTGGCGGTTTTCTAACTACTCTCTTATAAAGTAAATCAACATATGCGTATAGTAAACATTCTGGCAAGCTGATACAGCCACAGCTAGGCAATATAGAATATTAATAAATCATTGCAGATCAGCCGCATATTCTTCACCCTGTATCTCAGCTGCTTCTGGAAGCTGACACGTAATATTCCCTCCTCTTCCCCACAGCAACTATTTACGTAAAGGAATTACTAATTTGAACTTCAATATTTTTAAGATATGTGTCTCCATTAGGACGTGTATTACATTTCCAGACATGGTATATTGAGAGAAATCAACTCACTTTTATGAAATAAGAATCAATCCTAACCTTGAATCAAATTCAGAAAAAACATTTTTAAGGTTCAGAAAAGTTTATTCTTGGCTATTTAATCTACCTCAGTACTTTAAGGATGGAAAGCAAAAGAAAAAAATACATACAGGTAAAGACTTTCTCCAAAGGTATGCTTTTAATAATACTTCCTTAGTAATCCAATTTGGAAAGCTTAAGAAATTATGAAAAACCACTATAAATGCTGATTCTAAAATGGAGAATCACTCCAGTGGCTTTTGGATATCTATCCTCCATCAATACCAGTGACAATGATTCAAGTACTGAATTAATCTATGCCATGTTAAAAGAGAAATAAGATACTTGTTTGTTTTCTTCAAATAATACTTTGATGTATTTGGTGGTTCTATATACTCTTAAAAAGTATTTAGGACTTCTTTTGGAAATCCTTAACCTTCATGAAATGACTAGCTTAACTCTTTCTATATCAAGTGATCTTTAGGTGGGGTAGTTTATATTCCTGTGTTATTATACATAAATAACATTTTATTCTGAGCACAAAGATATCTCAGACAAAATTAAAAGAATATATAATTATGCAGCAGAAAGTAGTTCATACTAGTCTGATTATTTTTTAACTAGTCTTTATCAGAGTTAATTTTGCATCGAAGGGATAGAAGTTCATTTTCCTGTTATTTGGCATTGTTAAGCATTTAGAATTAGCAAGGAGGTCTTCAGGCTGAATGAAAAATTTTAACCATGGTATTAGGTACCATCATGATGCATGTAAGACAAAAATGTATATTATCTAGCTCCTCTATTGAACTGAAGGATGTCAACAATGGATTCTTAAAAACTGGATTGAATTTTGAAAGATACATCAAAATCTCTCAGTTGATGGGCTTCAATTACCTGTAACTGATACACAGTTCAAAAGACAAGAGAAGAGTTGGCAACAGTGGCAACACAGTACATGAATCTCACCACCTTTGGGATCTTTGGTCTCTCATATCCTGTAGAGAGTTATTTCAAGCTGAGTAACTGGTTATAATGTACTTCCTGAAACATGAAAAAGGTAATTAAGAGCTGTAATTTTTAAATTATAATTTGGGGAAGACATTTTCATGTTTTCCTTAACTAATCAATTAAATAATAGATTTTTTTGTGAAGTCAGATGTTACTTTAAAGTAGTCGTGTTTCTATTACTTATAAAAATGACATTGTAGCTGTTGAAGTATGCACATATTCTTCACTGTTGCAATGACCTATCAAAAGCTGAATGTAGAATGATCTGTGAGCAGAGAGAAACTGGAGACCAGAGGAGCATATATGATGTAGTATCATAATGATAGGGTAGAAAAAAAGATGAGCAAGCAGGCTTAAAAATGTCACCATTCTGTAGTGGCAGCCATTTCCCTCTTTGGAAATAGAAGGGCTTTGGTCAAATCCTGTTGACAGTGACTCCTCCTGAGGATGATCAAAATGTCTAAAACTTCATCTTTCTCCTTTATGTTAATATTTATAATGTGCAGCAGAGAGCAGAAAATCCCCAGAAGACATAAGGAAACCAATGCAAATCTCAGCTGCTGACTCTCTGCAGCTGCTTCAGGCTGACATTTCCTAATAAAAGTTGTCTAGGTCGAGGGAAATACAAAACGCAAATAGCATGACTGTCAGAAGAAAATAATAATTGTAAAATCAGCTTGGTTTTACTAATCTGTCTGTAAAGTGTTTTTCATAGCAGGAGTAATGAATTTTTAACCTGGAAGTAACTTAAGTATACTAATTCACAGCATCATTACAGGATATTTATAGACAGGATGCAGTTTTATGTTTACAACAAGTTCCATACTTATGAATTTTGATTCTGTGCTGGATATCATTCATTCTTTCATTATCCAGCTGTGAGAACAGTGCAAAGCATATAGGGTAACTTTAATGCTTCTACAGTGTAACTTATACACGATGAAAAGTTTGTGGTAAATAAGAAATTAGTGACATTCTGAAGGCTTGCAGAAGAAACAAAATGATCAATTTTTTCATACAACTGAAGAGCATCTGTGGAGTGAGGTGGGGGGGAAGTGTAAGTGTTCCACTTAAAATAGCAGCTGGTTTCACATCACTAACTGACAAATCTGAAATGGTGATTCACTGGCTAGAAAACTTTGGCATTCTAAACCTACTATTAACCTTCTGCAGAGGGCAAATGAGGAAAAAAAAGAAACACAGGCAGAGACAATTCAAGTGCTAGCAGCAGCACCATCTTCAGAAGAAATCAAAAAGCTGTACATCAGTTCAAGTCACTGCTCACCAGACCATAAAGGCATTGCCTCTTGCTCCTCTTAATTATGGTGCTGCAGCATTTATGCATGGGCATAAACTGTGATTAGTAGCTGTTTGGGAATATGAGACCTCACTAGTTGATTATAGTGATACAATTGCTATTTTTCTACACAAGGAAAAGGTGACATGTCCGACTGGAAATCATCAATGCTGTCTCTTACCTATTCTTGATAAAATGCTAGCAAAGCTCTTGTCATTCAGATTTTGCAATATATGTTAGGTCTGTTTCTGCCCAAGAGTCAGTGCATTTAAGAGCAGACTGTGGTTCCCAGATAAGATTTTTATTTTATAAAATAATTCCATGCAATGAAATACAGACAGTATCAACTGAAATACAGAGCTCTTATAGTCTTAAAGAAGAACTTGTCAGAAAACATGGGAGATCACACCAAAATCATCATTATCCATTTATTACTTCAGCTGCATCTCTGACATCCTTCTGTTCCAGCATTGTTGCTGGTCACTTCAGAGAAACAAAGTCTCTGATAGAATTAGAGAGCAACTATTGCCTTTCAAAAGTTTAATAAACCTTTATGGATTTTTAGGAGATACCGAGCTGATTGACAGGGTCATGTTACTCATCCTGCTGAATGATTCAGAAGTCCGGGTATTTCACCCAGAGGAAAACTGGAGGGTTTTATGAAGTAGTACTGAGCTATATGAAGCTCCTTATCACCAATAAAAACCTCACATTAGTCAAAGTCAAACCTATTTTTTGTCCAGGAAACCTCATACCAGACATTTTCTTGAAATGACCTTGAGGAATGAGAGTTAGCTTCAGATTAAAACATCTGCATTTATTTGTCTGCAATGCAGGTGTCCTCAAACAGGTGTGGTAATGGTCTGAGTTCCCTTGGGAGTCACTGAAGACCTCATCAGCATAGGCAGTGATGGGCAGCCAGGCCCATTTCACCATCCCAGCTGGGAGCAGAGCAGCCAGGGACACCAGACAGCATCAGCCCCAGCTATTGGGCACTTCCCCGGGGATGAGGCTGGGCCCAGCTTAGCATGGCCCATAGCCCATGGCTGGGCAGGGCTGGGCTGTGGTAAGCTGGAGACCAGCCCCGCTGAGGCATCTTGGGGGCAGGGGCTGATGGCACTGAGGGACTGGTGTGGGGTTCCTTGCTGTGGGCAGGATGAGAGGGACATTTCTGGAAAGCTGGGCAGAGATACTTAGGATCGTGGACAGTGTTTCAAATTTATGAGCATTTAAACTTCATTTTTGGTTTTGCAGCTCAGCCCAAAGCAGTCACACAGACAGATGCAGAATTACTAACTCAAAAATCACTTGCACTCCCCTTATTAAAGGGAGAACGGACATGTGAACTACCTGCACAGATTCGAGGCAACCTTCTTTTAATAGAAAATATTTATTAAATGCTTTCATCACTTATGCTTCTGTTTTTCCAGCTCTCTTGACTTTCCTCGCTGGCAGAAAGCACCAGCAAAATACGGCAGAGCTGGGCTTTCCTGATGACGAGGAAACCTGTCATGGGGTTAGGGCAGTTGGTGCTTGTGGCAGGGAGTGGGGCATTCTCTGGGATCTGCAAGCTTCCACTGCCCTCAGTGATGAGCACCCCCAGGGAACCAGCCATGCAGCAAGAGGTTTTGAAATGGAGAGGAGTGAGAGACCTTCCTCCCTATCACAAGTTGCCAAAACCCCAGCAACCCTCCAGAGTGTTTAATACTATTGTAATGCTTGGCGGTATTACGGTAATCACCAGCTTAATAAATATTTCTGATTAATAAAATATTGTTTTTCCTTTGATTTGTTTCACTGTTTTCTTCACTAAAGAGGCAAGAATGACTCTTCATTCTGCTTCCATCTAAGCAAAGCATTAGGACAAAGATAATTATTGATCCAGCCCTAACAATTGCCAACAGAATAGCTTGTTACAGAGTTGTGAACAATAGCCAAGAAAACATTGAACTTTTTTTGGGACTGAGCACACATATTTGGCCTGGCTGAAGTTTTTTTCCTGCACTTTGAGGTTCAAATTGAAGAAATGGGAACTGGAGACTGAACCCTCAAAATATACTTATCGACTTCACTTTGTAGTAAAACAGGAGATGGGATTAACTATTTTTCTGTCTCTTTTCCTTTGGGAAGCTCATAAGCCTTTCTTTTCTTCTCTCTCTCTTTTTTTTTTCTTTCCTTTTTTTCCTACCTCACAAAAGAGACTGCAGCTTTCCCAGAATTTTAGCCATCAGAGCCAGTAAATTGAACATAATTATGTTACACTGAAGTGGGATGCTGAAATAATGAGTAGAGAAATTATTCCAATACAGTATGATGTGATTCAATCCAGTTTTTACATTCTGCATGAGGAGATAACTGGATGACTATTCCCAAGACTGAAAACTGCTCCTCCCAGCCTTCCTTCCCACACCTTAGCCCTTGAAGGCCCTTTAGCAGTCTCATCAAATCATAGAATCATGGAATGGTTTAGGTTAGAAGGGATATTTAAAGGTCAGCCCGTCCAACTTCCCCTGCAATGAGCAGGGACATCTTCAACTAGATCACATTGCTGGAAGGTCCAGCCAACCTGGCCTTGAATATTTCCAGGAATAGGACATCCATCACCTCCCACTGGACAACCAGTTCTGGTGTTTCATCATTCTTATTACCCCTTGTCCTATCACAATAGGTTTTGCTAAAATGTCTGTCCCCACCTTTCTTATAATCCCCCTTTAAGGCTGCAATATGGTCTCCCCAGAACCTTCTCTTATCCAGACTGAACATCTCCACCTCTCTCAGACTCCCTGCACAGGCGAGGTGTTCCAGCCCTCTGTTCATCATCACAGCCCTCCTCTGGAACCATTCCAGCACGTTCCATGTCTTTATTGTGCTGATGGCTCTGGAGATGGATGCAATACTCCAGGTGAGGTCTCACAAGGGAAACGCAGAGGGGTAGAATCACTTTCCTCGACCTGCTGGTCACGCTGCTTTTGATGCAGCCTAGGATGCTGCTGACCTTCTGGGCTGTGAATGCACACTGTTGGCTCATCCACCAGTACCCCAGGCCCTTCTTCACAGGGCTGTTCTCGACCTGTTCATCCTCCAGACTGTACGGATACTGGGGATTTCCCTGACATAAATGCTGAACCTTGCACCTTGAACCTCATAGGGTTCCCATGGGCCCACCTCTTGAGGGTGTCCAGATCCTTCTGTATGGCATCAAGTCCCTCAGGCTGCACCACTCAGCTTGGCGTCATCTGTAAACTTGCTGAGGGTGCATTGGATCCCACTGTCCAAGGGACTGATAAAGATATTAAACAGCACTTACCCCAGTACGGACCCTTGATGGACACCACTTGTCCCTGGTGCCCATCTGGACTTTGAGTTATTGACCACTACCTTCTGGATGCGACTGCCCAACCAATTCTTCATTCACCAAACAGTTAGTCCCTTAAATCTGCATCTCTTCAATTTAGAGAAAAGCATGTTGGGGGGACCGTGTCAAAGAACTTCTTCTTTTTCTCTTTCCCAAGTGTCCCACAAATGGACTAAGACTAGCAAGCTAAAAATTGATTACACGGGTTTCACAGAAATATCTTTCCAGGCAGCTGCTAGTGATTTTTTTACCCAAGAAATTTATTGGTGGCAGTATTACCTTTCAGTGGAGTTCTTTAACCATTATTTCAACAGCCTTTAGAATATATTCTTAGCAGCTGTAAAAGTCAAAATGTCATGAGTCTGCCTATACCACTGTTTCATATCACCATCTTCCCTGAAGATTTCTGGTAATTCTGCAGTAATTTTCAAGTCTTAGTTATGGAAATTTTGCCAGCACCTCTGTTGTTAAAAACAACTGAAAATGGCCTTATTTGAAAATGCATTAAATTCTATATTAAAATTATACGATTTTCTAATCTTGAAACCTTTGCAAAAGCATTCAGAAAATGAAGAAACATATATAAGATCAAGTTATTTCTTCAGATTACTGGAATGTAACTCATAGCTACATGGACAGTTGGTGGATGTTGCTGTGTTTCATAGAATAGAGATAACAGGACTTGAAAGCTTATATGCAGGTATATAGTTATTTTAAATTAAAAAAAGAATTGTTTTTCAAAAAAACCCAAAGCACTTTACAATTATAAAATTTTAAATATCAAATATTTTAAATAAATATTAAAAAGTACAAAAACATGCCTAGAAGGAACCTGAGGTACTTGAAATAGGCTCCAGCATATCAAGACTGTAAGATGCTGATTCCAACCCAATCCCATCAATGCTAGGAGTTCCTCGGTCCTTTCAAAGACTTATCTTCACTGCACTCCTCTGGACTCCTTCCACAATGTCTTACCCCTTTCTCAGGAGTGTTGGCCTGTGCTTTCCTGACCTGCAGTGGAAGGCTGGAGAATAGGTGTTCATCAGTGTGACTTGCTGTCTCTGATGTCTTGCATCCAGTCTTCCTCTTGGAACATTTTAGAATAAGTGTTACATTGTGAACCCAGTTTAAAATGGGAATAAACTTGTAATAAATCAGTTCTGCTGAAGCCTTTCTCTCTCCATCCACATCTCTCTCCTTTGAACTGGAAACTAATCTGCCAAAAAAGGTTATTTTTCACCTACATTGTGTCTTTGATATGGTTTACAGAAAAGAAATACCAATGTTTTTCTCTTGCAAAAGGGAGGATGTGTGGTAGCAGAAGAACAAGACTTTTCCTTACAGTGGCATGACTGAGTCATGTTAGATTAAAACATATATTGAATTACTTTCTGCCTCCTATTATACTTGCAAACCATCACTAGCCCCAAGCTTTTTTCTGTCTTTTTTGGTTCTTCTTTAGTTTTGTTTTGTCTTACTAATTTCAGATTGTTTTGTAAATTGAGCAAAAAAATTCTGAAGGTAGTTGCTTTTCCTAAGTGTTTCCTCTCACCCAGCTTGCTCTTAGTGCAATTATTCGTGTATGCTCTCTACTCCAGCATTCAAGCTATTAGTGAAAACCCAGAGCAAACCTATAAAAGAATTTGATAGGTACAGCTGCAAACCACTGAACACTGCACTATAATCAGCTTTATTGTCCAGTCTTCTCACTGTTGTAAGATAATTCTAGCTGGAGTGCATTTCCATTATAAAGGTTTGAACTACCTTTTGCTTTCCCTATTGACTCTACACTGTGGAAGATGAGATTATTCTGACAGGGTATGCTTTTGTACTTCCTTTTGAGATGTTTCCTATCACATTTCCTTCAGGGGCTAATTGAATGATTGTTCAATACTTTTGCACAATATCTTTTTGAGTTCATTATGTCCAGTCCCACATTTTCCTCATTCTGAAGAAAAAAAGCCTTAATTTATATTTACTGTTCTCCAGCCCTCCAGTCTTAACTGACACCTCTGTCTCTCTCCTTCTCGTAGGTAACTAATTGCAAGTGATTCACAATCACTTTTGCTACTTTCTTTAAAAATGTTGATTGAAATCCATCCCATTTACTGTCTTGAATACCTCCCATTTTTCTAAGTATTCTGTAACTGTTTGCTGGGCTAAGCTGCTCTATTATAGTCTGTGTTACATGCATGGTTGCTATTAATCTTGTCTAAAGGCTTGTACTAAAAAGGCAGTAAATCTTTTGACATTATTAGTATTATTCATTATTCATTCACTCTTCCTCTTAAACAATTGATCTATATTTCCCTCAGCTTACACCTAATGACATATAACGTGCTTTCATTTCACATTGCTTTCTTTGTGTAAATCTCAAGCCATATCTTCTCTGAATTCCCTGCCTACAGTTTTTTGCTGTTTGTTTAGAATCCATCTTGTCCGTGTGTTCAGCCTTCTGCATTTTGTGCAGTTCTGTGTTATAAACTGATAACTCTTTCATAATATTGTCTGTTTTGAAAACAAAACAATACTGAAGATAACATTCAAGATGTCAGAACACTGCTATGGGGTCTTCTGCTTTACTTATTATCTCCTCCCCATGTCACATTGCCACTGCCTGTGAAACGGCCTATTTAAAAGCCACAAGTCCTGTTGCCTTTCTCTTTTTTGTATTCCCTTGATTCAACTCATTATTTCTCTTCATTGTAGTGATGAGTCACTGAGGACTCCCACCTCTCTCTCTCGGACTTGCTCCTTTTTCTGGGGTCTCAAGAAATTATATTACAGAAAGATCTGTAGCTGTGTTCGTTCCTCATAAAGGAGAAAGAAAACATAGAGAGATTAATGCATTCATTAATGCACATATAGAAACAGAAAACCCACCAGACTGATGTAAGTTACTCAGTAAACCTTTTTTTTCTGTGTGAATGAGTTTTGATTTGGCTCACTAATTGATAATGGTTTTTGTAATATTTTTTAATATTGCTTGTGGGCTACTTATGAGTCGTTTACTCAGAATCTATCTTCTTGTAATCTACTTGTCTCTTGTAAGCCTTCAGTTACATGGTTGCTTGATTCTCAAATAATTTTCAGGGCAGCCCTTGGAAATTTCTCATGCATACACATATCCATATTAGTTGTGGACCCATTGCTTGCACTCCTGTCATTTTTTAACATGAAAAGGTAGCATTGAAAAGTAGTATTTTTTTCCTCCTAATAGTGAAAAGGTTAATGGTAAAGTTAATTGTTAAATAAAATCTTAGTGTTTAAGATTCAAAACAAATAAAATGTATGCTTTTATATCTGCCTGCAGGCAACACAATACTCAAGCTTCCCTAATATGTATGAGGATTGTGTAAGTGACCTCTGCCAAAGCATTTGAATTGTTATACTTCATTACTTATTAAACTATCCCTACAATCTTCATTACCCTCACTACATGAACTTATTGTGGTCCCACATTACAGCACTTGCCTTTTAAAATCCAGTCTCTGAAGTGCTGCCATAAAATTGTCTTATCTGTCCCTCATTACCTTCATTTTTGAATCCCTTCAATTGCTTCTTCTGCAATTCCAGTAGGCTTTAATTTTCTCATATTCTGATCTATGACTTTTCTCTGGTTTCATACATTATCAGTTGCCTTAATCCAGCACCACTTAAATGTTCTCTTTGGTTTTGCTCTTTATATTTTCTTCTTGGAGCTCACTTGCATCTTTAGTAAACCTGCTTCCACCTTTATCTTTGAAATAGTTCTTCCACGAGTTATAACATATTTGTCAAAAAAAAGGGAAATGAAAAAATTTCATAATCCTCTTTCTTGTCAAATGCGCCTTCCTAGTAAATGAAATATCATATCAACAGGAATTTTCTTTAAATGCTTTATTTATCACATGAGTTTTTAAGATCTTGAATGTTAATAATAGGGGGTTGCCTAAATTCTCAACAGAACACAAATGTTATTTTGCAGTTCAAAGTTTCAAGAGGATTTTCATAGAAATCTAGTTCCCTCTTTTTTTCCTATCAAATGAACCAGATGTTTTCCATTACAGCACTAGTGTATCTCCAACTTGCTGGTGCCAGAAGTCCACTGAGGAAAAGATTTTACTGAAGAAGGCAAGGGTAGTCTCCTATGTTGCATGGAATGAGTGAATGGTTGGCTTAAAATGCTAACAAAGTGCTGTGATGTTGGGCCAACCACACAATAGCATAGCAATCGAGGGGAACTTGGAAACAAGTCATATTATTAAATCTTTTCCTGACAGAATTTAGGATTTATTAGTTTTAGAGACAAAAAGCAGTATCGTTCCCTCTAAAGTGGGAACCATGTTTTATGGCATTTCCTAGAGGCAAATGGTTAACAATTCTGGGGAATAATTTTTGCACTTTCTTTTATAAGAGAGCAGTAAATAGCTATTAGAGGTGACCTTATGATGAGGAGAAGGAGTTATAATAAGAATTAAATATTTGTTGTTATTTGTTATTACCTAGCTTTGTTCTGAGCTATATGAGGAAGTTCCATTTGTTAACAATAAAATATTCTTCCCCTTGCAGAAACTTTCACTTATGTAACTTGTAGTCTGATCCAGGTTGCAGGAAAGTCAATTCTCCCGTAGAGGGTAATAACAGCAGGATACACCCAGTAATTCATACAACAGTCAGAGAACAGACCCAGAGGGGAAAAGTAATGGAGAAAAGTACTTGTTTAAAAACTTTTGTTTGTTTACATCTGACTCCAATGCTTTTTTAAAACCAATACAGGGGCTGGCAAAGGTAATGAAACCTATGGAAAAATTTCTGGATAGGCTACATACATTCTCAAGGGCATAGAAAATGCAAGGTTATCACTAATAGTCTTTATATGTGAGTTGTTTAGTAATTAACAGTCTTCTGTGAGACCTGGGAGACAAGAATTCGCAAAAGAGGAAGGTAGAAATGCAGCTGAAATGCTCTTGTGATACTTTGAGCTGTTGTACATAGATTTGGTACAAGGCTATGTAGATTCTATACGGCTGATAATCACAAAGATAAAATAAGTGGTAATTATTAACTAGGCTGGAACCTTGTACTTGATTTTAGATTACTTTTTCTGATCCCACCTCAGAATTTGTATTTGGGGGATTTGGAATGCATAATTATAGGAAGAAGTCAAAGAATGTGTTCTGCCCATTTACAGGAAAGTCCCTCAATTGCTAAAATCTAGAAACTTTTTTTGAGTAGCTCTCTCTACCCTTCTTCACATTTGAAAATATTTTTTTCATGAGCCAGTAATTTTGCCAGCTAAAATCCAGGAAACTTGAGAATAATTCTTCTTGGCATTTCCTTCTTTTTCTAGTACTGGATTAAAAACACTACAAAATGTTAAGCTCTGTGCATTTACATTTAGGTGCTTTTCTAAGACCAACATACATTTCAACTGTAGAAAAATTCATATCAGTTAAGTTATAGCAGAGATGAATGTGGCTGAAAATAATTCCGTAGAGGTTTAGACAATGCTGAAGATGCTTATTCCACTCTCATCTGTCCAAATATAATTGATTTAGATATCAGTTTGTACAGTCATAAAAATAACAGTGGTTTGATATTGTTAAAGATCTCAAGATTCTTATTACATTTCAGCGAATAGTCAGATATTCTCCATTCAAATTCATGGGGAAGCCTGCACCAAAACCAAGCCCTAGAAACTAATAGATGTTTCCTTTGCCTAAGATCCTATATAACAATGATCACAGAACTGCAGAAAATCATTTACCTAATCTACTTCCCTCAAGTTTAGGTCAATCCCGATAGATGTTTTTCCTGGAAATATTTAGAACTGAACTAGTGACCAATGTCTCTATGGTTACACAGGAAGTCTGAATGCTTCTCTAGTATGTTTTGCTCAGGAGTCAAAAGAAATGCCTTTTTGTTTTATTTATAAGAACTTCTCCATTACAGCTCTTTGGTAACTGAATTGGATATTCAGCCACAGAGGGAGTATCCAAAAGAATCTTCTGTTCCCATCATAAAAATAAAAAGCACCCAATATCTCTTTTTAAAAACTCGTTTAGAAGTTTTCTTTGATTTAATTTGCTACTGAAATATTTCCCTGTTACAATCTCTATGTAACGGTGCTAAGAGCGTTTAGTGTAACAGGATATGTTTCAATTTCTAGAAATATAAGTTTACCTTTTATTTAGCATAGTGCTTAGAGAACCTTTAGCAGCATTTCAGGTTTCAAAACTGTCCACTCTGGAAATATTTGCACAGTTTTATTGAATGCAAAACATGTAATCTGGTCTTCCTGCTCAAAGTTGCTTAGCCTTGTACCAGAAGATTCTTAGATAGATTGTGTTCAACTACCTGCAGAGACCATTCCAAGAAAAATATCCAAAGTAGAGAGAAGTATTGTTTTCAGATCAGATGTCTTTTATCTTAAGCATTTGAATTAGCAGTTGCTTATGTTACTTTAAAAAGCAGTACTATTATCAGTGTCAGGAAGGCTGATGTTTTGGAGTTCTCCCTCGTGTATTGTGTGAGCCCACAGCAAAATGTTTCTTTTTCAGAAACCTCCCCCTACCCACAGATAGAGCCTTGCTATATTGTTCCTTGAGTAAAGCAGTGTTAGTTATTTTCTTTCACTATCTGCTTTCTGAATTTTACTTTGAAATTCAGGTGCGTTTACAATCACATTATCCATAAGATGTCTGGAGAAAGGACAGGTGTTTTAGTTATGTGGGCAGTGTTGAAGCTGAAGCTCTGAGAGTTTCCTGTATTGTTTCATATGTACAAGTAGTTTTTGAAAAAAGCACTCAGCTTTGCTGCAGATACTGCAACAGGGATATTTGTAAGAACTTTTTATCATCATGCATCGGTAAATTTCTGGTAGATTTTGTCTTCAGTGGGACATATCAATGAAGCTAAAACCAGAGCACTTGCTGTATCAGAGAACAGAGTGGATCTTACTACTCAATCATCTGCTTTCACACACCCAGGTACTGGGATATCACCCAACTGCTGAAATCAGCCTTGGTTTTCTCTCCAAAATGGCCATAGCTTTAAAGCAATGGAATTGTAAAAAAATACTTGGAGTTATTTTGAAGGATGTACAAGATTTGAACCTTTTTAGGATGTAATTTCATTTTTACGGAAATAGGAAGTTTCTTCTTTTTTATTAAAAGAAAAATAGGAAAACTTGTATTTCATATAACCAAGGAATTATGGTTAAAGTTCAGCTGTCGAATGAGGTTCACTGTAAAATCAGAAACTTTACCAAGTACTGTTTGATTTTCTTTCCCCCTTCATATTACTTATTTTTCCATCTACTACAGAAGTCTTTGATGGCTCATTAATTTGCAGGGTGAAAAAAATTTCTCTAGCTATGGAGACAGTAAAGTGAATATATAGTTGAGGTTTTCAAATTTTATGAAGCATAATCATGACATCTGAAAGCAGAGGTAAAAGAATCTAAACACAGCATTTTTGGTGATTTGGATAACTTTAGCTACATTTGCACAATGAATACTTTCTGTAAAGACAATTTAAATTAACTTTTGAGGCTTGATTTTTAGTTTTCCTAGTAGTAAGTTCTGAGGATCACACTTGAAACATTTTATAGGAGTCAGTGTTTGGGCAAAACCTGCAAAATTCAGTTCAGTTCAGAGTTACACTGGTATGCCTGGATTGAAGATATGGGCTTACTCTATTGATTTAATGTGCTAACTTAAGAAATTATGTTCTGCATTGAAATTTTATTTTAAAACACACTTAATACTTGAAAGAATTTTAATTTGGGGATTTAGCCTAAAGTCCTAAACCATCTTAAACCATAGCTGAAAATATAGTCAACATTGCTAGTTCTAATAAATAAAATTTCTCAAAAATAATTGTTTTTTCCTTATGCTGACATGATGCCAAATGCAGAGCTCCACTCTTTCCATGCTTCTTGTCATTATTGCTGACAATTTTGTTACAGAAGCATGCTGTTGATGCACTTGAAAGACATCTTTTCTGTTTTGCCCTATATTCAGGGCAAATGCCTAACTTTCAAGATCACATTGAACAAAATAATGACTGTCTCTTCCAAGAACCATTGTTTGGTTCAAGGCTAAAAGTCTTTTTATTCAACATCTAGTTTCTTATTAAACTCAAACAGGAAATAGAAGCCAGTTTCATAAAGGGTGTTTGGTATTTATTTCTCTCAATAATCTAATGTTACTTACCTTTTAAAACTGTTATGTACATGATGATAATAAATCAAGGAAAATGATAGTGCCACATAGGAAAATTAATTTAGGTGACTGTGATTTATTCATTCTGTCCATGACCCAAATACATATCACAATCTGTTAAAACTGAAATGAGTTTAGAAAAAACCTGTCATAGAACAATGAGAGGTGGGCAGAAAGGTGAAGAAATTCTTAAGAAATTTTTTGCACTTTGCTTAAACAAGAATTCTTACAATCTTCTGTTGTTCAGATATGTCTCCTTTCTGCCTAATATAGAATGTTGTTTTGAAATATGCTTTAGGATGATTGTAATTTTACACACAGAAACAGTGTGACTTCAGCAGACTTCCCTGCTCGATTTGCTCATTTGTAATGTCATCCTTCCCAATCATGCTTGTCTCTTTTGATATAGTGACTCTCATGAAAACTGTGAGCCCTGTAAAAGTCTCTATAATGACTAGCTCACCGAAGCCCTGGTCGTTGATGGCAGCTACCGTAATGCAAATAATAAATAATAATAGTGTCTGTACATAGCTACAGCAAAGCCAGGGAAGCAATACATGTTCCTGGATATACAGGGGTTCTGATGATATACTGGGTCAGGGTCAGGTCTTTTCCCTGTATCACATGGCAGCGTGTCAAAGCAGGAGCTGGAGCTCAACTTCTGCAATCAGTTTGAATTTTTACAGAGTTTAGTGACTCTTGGTGAATCTACTTATCCACTCTTCCATATTTATTGAGTGAAATACTTTTATCTTTTGTAGTCTCGATACTTCAGGGTGTTGCATACATGTTATCTACTTTCTTTCCTACAAATTAATTATAAAGCAACAGCAGAAGGCACCTTCTAAATAATGTATTTTGAACATTTAACAGTATATGCTTAACTCCTATTCTTATTTCCATTTTATTTAAATACCATAACCTGAAATTCATATGCCAGAAAATAGAGTGAAGAGGACTGAACAAAATTCCAAGCAATGCCTGTCAACATTACTTAAAGGTTTGACCTTGCAGGTTCTGAACTCTTAACACAGTCATTAGAATAATTGTAATGAAATTTTCAAGATGCAATGGCTGAAGGATTGTGGTCTTAACTGTTTTGAATATGTGCTTCATTAGGCTAAAAGTCCAAGCTGTTAGCATTGAGATGCCTCAACTGTAGTCATGTCCCATATATTTGCATTCAGTAGTGCAGTGCCTTGGTAAGACTTCATTTTGTAGCCACCTCTTGCCAGATGTCTTTAGCATGTATGTTTCTGTGGAATGTTTTGGTATTTAAGAGGAATTGTCCTTGTTTTCAAGCTACCCTAGAAACAGAAGTAATTAAATTTAAGAGGGATTGCAGCCTCTAAACAAAGATACATGGTATGTGTGTACCCATGTACTGCATAGTTAAAGGAAACACTACAGTAACACTAGAATTAGAAAATAAGTTCTTTAATTTCAAAGGTTGGATTGCCAGCAGGGAGCTGGAAAAGGAAATGTTTTCGATACAAGATTTTTGTATGCACTGGTTCCCTACATCAGACGCATGAATTTACATTTTGGAATCATTTTCTGTTCTGATTACTTGCTCTTGCTGAGCAGTGGAAAAAAAAAAGTCAGATTAAAAAGTACAATAATAGAGCTATCTTGCCAAACTCATTGCATTCAGACAACTGCAAGGCTTCCTCCCCTCACAGTAATTTGACTGAGACTATACCCACTGTTTTGAGATTTATGCACTGGGAATGGAGCACAGAATTATTCGAACAACTTGCCAAAATTTTTAAAGCACAAGCTTTTCAAGTCTAAAGCAGTATTACTGTTGCTTAAATGCCATTTGTAGGCAATAAGAAAACTACTGCTAATGTATTTGATTTCAGTTTTTTCACTCTACAGCAAGTGTGTTAACATATAAAACAACAGTAACTGGTCCTCTGGGAAATTCCAATACAGCAGAGCCGCTATTTCTGGAAAGCTATTTTTATATATGGAACACTACTGGGCTGTGCAATGTTTTGCTATTAGGTGAACACATTGAAAAAATTTAATTGGCATGTGATTTCAGCTGTCTTCTCAGAGGAATAGTGGTAACTTTATGTACTGATTCAGTTCACTGTACCTGTATAACTGCTGTTAAAGGAAAACCAGTGGCTTGGATCCATTGAAGGAAGACTAATGACTAATTTTCCAACACACAAAACCTGAGAGAAACTCCTGAGTACCCTTTAAATGGTGTATCTGCCATTAACTTATTTATATATTTCACTTAAGGAATTTTTGCAAAGACTCTGTTTTCCACCACAAACTGTTCTGTGAGCAGCTGGAATTGCCTTGATACAAAAACTGGGCCATCATGAAACTAAGTTGTTCCTGCGTGCCACTGGTGTGGTACATCTGTATGGTAGCTGTGCCGAGGGATTCCTTTTGCTATGCTGAAATGCTTCTGCCCTCTGGACAGAAGAAGAGGACCTACTCTTTCCCTCCCAGTGCAGCAACTGAGCTAGACATGTGGGAAAGAGATGCAGTTAATTTATTACTTCTGTCCTAAAAGTGCGTGTGAAAGACGTTTGGGGTTAAACCTACACCTGACCAAAAATCTACTGAAAGCCCTTAAATTAAGTCAAGCTTGGGCTGGCTTGCAAGATTGGCACTTTACTTGGTTTTTGGTCAAGACCCTTTTTCATGTTGAACACAAAGGATAGGCAAGACACGATTCTTTGTTCTTCAACTCAAATGAACATGCTCTAGGATTCAGGTGGATGGTGATTCCGACGGCTTTCAGGACGCAAAATGTCCTACATAGATAAAGCACTCCTTTAGATCAGATACTTTTTCTCTGCAGTCATTGCATTAGGTGAACTGTTATGATTCAGTGAACTGCTGAAGCTGTTTTTTCACGTACCGTGCCAGGCAGCCCTGCTATTTGTCTCTATTAGGACTTTCCACATTCTAAGTAGGGTGGCCATTTACTCATTGTGGTGCTAATTATACTCTGTTGTGATAGTTAGTCCCTCCTTGCCTCCATTTCCTTATTTTTCTTCATACAAAATGCAAATTTCTCGCAAAGTGAAAAATTACTATAAATTGAGATCTGTGCTTTTTTTACCTTTTCCCCAAGACCTAGGCAAATAAAAAAAATGCTCTTCCCAAATTCAGCCACCTCTTCTTAGGTGATCCCTGCTGCTCAGATATTTGCAGGTCTTTATGCAGGTCTTTAAGCTCCCTCTCTTTAAACTATGGCTGCTTGTGCTGTGCCTCTTGTTACGGCATTTCCTTGCTAACCCCTAATATTTCATGGCTTCCCTATCCTTATTCTACCTGCTTGTCACCTTTCCTCAGCCCTGTTAGATTTTTCTTACGAATTTTTCAAGGCTTTTTACTTCATTCTGGAAGTGTTTACACTGGGCTATGTGCATTAAACTCCCATATACTTCCAGAATAGGTGGAATAGACAGTTGATATTCTAATGCAAGAATGTTAATCCAGTGATGGAGGTGAATCTGAGCATGTTAATGCTTAAAAGACTCAGAGGAAGCCAAGCTGGACACAACTGGAAGAAATTCTGGGCAGGAGCTCTCAGCTGGACAGAGAGACTAGATTCCAAAGCAGTGTTTTAATTGCTACTAATAACAGCAGTGCTCAGTGGTGGAAACATGGATTTCTTTCTGTAACTTGTTCCTACCATCTACTCATTATCATGACAGCTGATCAAGCTGGGATCTCAGAGACAGTGGCTGAACCAAACTATGAACCTTCATCCGTGGCCAGAGTGCTAGAGGTGACAGGAAAACAGAGATGGCACAGGAGCAGAAGAGCTGCTGGTAACAATCTGAGCTCATTTCCTTCATGTCCATGCCAAGCCTGTTATGTGCTGCTGTATGGCTTGAAATAAAAAAAGAAAGGAAACTGTGTCCTTCTGCCTCATACCTGTAAAGCATCCATGAGTCAGATAAGTTCCTGTAGTGCCGTGGATGGTGATCTGCTCCCTTTGGATATAACTTGTAGTCAGGACCATCACAGTGAACGCTGCCCCTGCGCCTCAGCACTGCCTGCCTGTCTTTTTGTGTGTATGGGGCAGGCACTAGGGGTATCATTTGGAAACTTGGAGAATAGGACTGACTGTCTCTCTGAGAGGTCACCAGCATTTGAGAATACTTTTTGTGTTGCTCGGGGGAATCACTGCATGAAAGATGTAGCTACCCACTGAGTGTCAGATAAAGACCAGGCTCCATTTCATTTGTTAGCTGGCTAAAGAGTAGATTGTCTAGTGGACACTTTCTATATTCCCTTGGGAAGAGATGGGTTCTGATAGTCACTGTTTGAGACCCTAAGGCCCATCAGGGTCACCATAAGGTGGAGTCCCTTCTGGAGCTGCCCCAGGTTATTCATCCTGCATGCCTTAAGCACCTCTCTGTTTATTTTCCTGCAGTGGAAACAATCATCTTGGGAAGTGGACATTGCATGTCCTTCCAGTACTAAAGAACAACATAACTGCCTAGCTGAGCTAGGCGACTAACTTTAATATGCTTTTAAGTGTATCTAGTTTTGATTTTTCCTCTTTTTTCTCTTTTTTTTTTTCTTTTTCTTCCTTTTTTTTCTTTTCTTGCCCCTGCTCCCTTCCAAATTGGCCTTTTCAGCAGAGAGAGATAGGCCCAGGAGTACTATGGTTACAGCTGTTGAAACCTATCCCTTATCTACCTCTCCTCTGGGAACACTTGAGAAAGGTCAGATCTCCCAGTTTCTATAACACTGGACAGAAACTTTAGGGATTAATTAAAATGAAAGAGTGAAAATCTATCTGTCCCCAGGTCTTTTTATCCTTATCACCTTTCTTTGAGAAAAGTAGAGACCTTTGAGAAAAAGCCTGCCTACTCATGGGCTGACTGTGTGTTCTGAGAGGCAAGGGAAAAAGCCCAAGATGGCTACTGGGAGCAGACTCGGCACATTATGCTTTCTTCAAACTGGGAGTTTTCGCAGTCTTTCTTCCATCTCATTTGTCCTAAAATTTAGTGGGAATATTAAACATTAGGTTGTGAAATTTTGCAGATGAAACTGGGATGCTCTCTGAACAAACTGTTACTGAAAATATCGATTAGTTTTATGCATATAGAACTCAACTGAGAATGCTCTGGGCGTGTATTAGTGCTATGGTAGCACTGGAGAAACGTGGTACATTCGATCAGTGTCTCAGAGTTTGCAAGGTATCATATTAAAGTGAAAGTTTTTGCATGTAAGAAAATACTTTTTTCCATGGCACACTAATTTTTTTCCCCCAGAATATTGATTTTGTTTTTTGCAAAAGAAGTATGTTAAAAAGTTTTCATGTACTGAGGTATATTTTAACATATATTAAGCAAACATATGGTTGGGGGTTTTTTCAGTTTATTTATTGAATTCGAAACTATAAGCATACAATTTCAAAAAAGTATATAGAGAAAAGCACTTTAAAGGTTAACTAATAAACAACAAGTTTAAAATAATAAGAGAGAATAATTTAAAGCAGATCCTCTATCAGGGCATACATTTTGCTTTGATACTCCACAGAATGCAAACTCTTCCTTTCCTGACAAGGTATTATGGCTAGACTTTTCACAAATGTCAGAAAAAATTTGAATTTTAGCTCATGTTCTTTTTATTTCTGCATGTATTAATATTCCTGGATTTAGAGGCTGATCAATAGAGTTAATGCCACCAATAATAAGGCTGCATCCAGCTTTTGTCAATCAGAGCCAAGAGCTTTCTTCTCTGCTCAAGTTGAAATCTCTTTGCTATCTCTTATTAACTTCTATTAGTCTCATTATAAAGTCTTTAATATTACCTAAATATTTGAAGTTGTAAGAAAAAAATGCCTTAAGACCAGAATAAAGTTTTGTTTCTGAGTTCCACAGATGAGAACTATGCTAAACTCTGGCTCAGATTTACTGTCGTAGGTCTCTCTGGAGAAGGAGGTAGAAGAACAAGCCATAAGCAGTAGAACAAAACCAGTAGGGTGCCTTTCCTCCTGGCTTCTCTGTTGTAGAGAGATCTTGCAGCAAATTCTTCTGGCATATGGAACACACAAATATGAATTCTTAGGAGGCTGTGGGTCAAATTACTGACTAAAATTCTTGGCATCTTAAACATCGTAGATAACACAAAGCCATACCCTTTTATGTCTGAAATGAGTGAATATTTCAAGTGGCTTGGTACAAATGCTCTGTTGGAGCACACATTCAAATTAGGTGAGATTATATTGATTTGGTTGAATTTGTAAATTTTCAAGTAAAAATTATAAACTGTGTCTGAGTCACTGCAAGATTACCCACCAAGAATTTTCCATCAGGTTATATAAATTAGTTGTCTAACCAGCTTTATTTAAAGAGATATAACTATTGTTTATAAGAATAAACTTCATTTTTTTGCTAAAAAAATTGCACTGGATGTCAGCAGTTGTGTTGATTTCTTGGGAAAAAGAATTACTGTATCAGCCCCTTGATGTATTTTTAAATGTTATTTCTGGTGGTTTTTGTCAGTTTTGATGAAAAGTTTCACAGAACTAGCCTGAAATGATACATTGTTTTCCAGAATTTCTCAGATTCACCCTAAACAATTTATTAGACTGTTCCCAGCACACACCAACGTTAAGTTTGAGAACATGGAAAAAACCTCAAGCTTTATTTAGTTCTAAAGACCATATGATATTGGAGAGGTGGAACTAAGTAAATATGAATTGAAGCTGCAATATGTTTCATACAACTTTTTTTTTAAAACTGGGAAATATTTTAAGTGACATCTGGTATTTTGTTTTTTATTTTGTGAGTAGATAGTAGTTTTGCTCCAAGAAAAAAGAATCTCATCAATTGTCACAGTGTTCTTCCATGGTCAGAAATAATCTAATAGTTATCATTACATCCTGATTTATTAACCTTACCCCCCAGAATCCAGCCCACCTCTAACAGATTAGAGATGGGATTTTCTCATACTGAAGCTCTTTCAGTCTGATCTTGTGAGGTTGTATTTTTCAAGGAGTAGCCAAGTTCCATGTGTTACGTGTCTTTCAAACAACACCTCTGAGACTAAGAGTTTCTAAGATATCCTTTTTTATAAAAGGGAGTGGAATCTGCCTCTAAGCACTCAAGCTCTCTCTGTAGACTTCATCTGGATCTCTCAAGAGATGTGCATTTGCCTTTCTAGGGTAGAATCAAAATAAGGCAAGTCTCTGGCTTTACAGAAATTTACAGTTATACTGCTTGTCCCTATCAGCATCTTTGCTATGTCACACTTTAAATTTTGTTAGAAATAAGTTATGTGATTGCATACTTGCATTTACTGCTCCTGAATTTCCTCATAATGTTTTAGTTAGAAATATCAGTCTATGTGAAAGATATCGGTTCTGATTTCTTATAGAAATATGTATTTGAAATAACTTCTCCAGGATCTTCCAGACCAAAGCAATGTTAGTAGTAAACAGATGAGAAGACACTTCGTCAGTGTCCTTGGTTTTTATTTCTTATGTCTGTAAAAAGTTTTCTTTGGTTCTAGATAAATGACAAAAAGAGGGAAGAACTGTGGTTTAAAGCTGGAGCAGATTATATGTCATGAGCTTTTAAAGAAGCAGAAGCTGCAAAATGAAAAGCAGATGTTTGGAGGAATAGCACGTGCACCTCTGATTCACAAAAGGTTTAACTTGTCATAGTTCAGGTGGGGCCAAACTGCATTCAGGTAATTGTTTGAGGCCTTGGCATTTTAGAAATATTGGCAATATAACACAGTTTTTTAAATTCCTGTGTCCATGACCTGAAGATGTTCAGATAAACCAAATATGTAGATTGCTGTTGCTTCATAATGAATAGACAAATAAAAATGACCTTAAACAACTGTGGAATCATGTATTTGTTAGGTTATTTTCTCAAGGGACCAATAATTCTTTCAATATTTTTAAAACTCCTAACTAAAATGTGTATTGATCTACATCAACCTATGAAAAATGTTTGGGATTTTGAAGATCTTTTTTATTATTATCACATGCAAACAAATTTTTTTAAGAAATGTGTGTAAAAATGGAATTGAGAATATACTCTATATCCAGCTAATTTTCAAAATAAATTTTTGCAGAATTTTGATAGTTTATCAAAAACTAAGAAATATTAGAATGACTGGAAATAATGTCTAAGAGGTCTAAATATTTCCCAAAACCTGTACCATACCTGTCAGTTTAAACTCGATGTTGTTCATCAACATTTGGGAAAAGTGTAGTGAAAGATAAATAATGGGGTCATTTGAAAATTAATTTCCTTGATATAAAATGAATTTTTTATAAATGCCTCACAGTTCATTATTGTTTCTTTACGATCTATGTTTGCAAATTTTCTGGTACAAAATTTAATTATGAGGTAGTATTACCAGCTGAGTGAGTAGTAAATGAGAGATAAAGCATGACATGGCAATGGAAAAAGAACAATTGTGTTGAGTTTCACTCCAGGGTCTGTGAATCCTTGGGATTTTGAATTACCTTGGAATGCTGTGCAAAAGCGTATAGAAAATGTGCTCCTGTGGTCAGGAAGGCAAACACTGCTGTACAAAGACCTGCACCTCTCTCAGACAGGCCTGGGGATCTGCAAACTGAAAAAGACTGAGAAACACCCTTAGCTCTACAAAGGAAATCATCCTTTATTGTCCTTTCGGAAGTTGTTTTAAGTTCACTCTGGAAACAGACTAGAAACCTTTATAAAAGTAACTACTATCACAATAGGTTTTAGCTTTGAAGGAGATTCTAGTTTGTTAAAGAAAATAAGAGCTCACAGTGGTGGGGAAGGGAATTTTTTTGCTGTTTATTTCAAGTAGAAGAGGCCTTAAGGTGCACAGTCAAGTAGGTGGGGATTTGGCATGTGCTCGTTTGTCATTTTGTGTGGGCTAGCTTTACTCTCTTAAATATTTATTACTTAATCCAAAAAAAGTAATAATAGTAATGCTGTAACATTTCTCTGGCTGTGTTCCCTCTGCAGGGTAATTACTTGTGATGAGTGCTTGGGGGTATGCTGGTCCCAGCTTGAATCTTTGGCTGGAGAGAAAATGATGAAGATGGTTTTTACCTGTCTGAGTTCCAGACCCAGAGCTATTGTGGAAGTATTTATTGACAGAAATACTGTAATAAGATTTCAAATTTCAAACCCTTTAATTACAAGATTAATGGCTTCCAGGCTAGCAAAAAGAACTGAAATGTCACTTCCAGTTGTTTGTACACTCATTCATTTATTCACTTGGCTAATTAACTTGAGCCAGGTTCAGCACTTCCAATAAAACTAAAGTTGTAATTTCCTTTCTCTGTAGTTATAGTCCCTTTGAAAATGTACAGTGTAGGCTGGGAGTGATTCAGCTACCTCAAATACTTATATACAAAATGTTCTGTAGAAATAAAAAGCCCATATATCAAAAAGGAGGGCACTATTTCTTAACAAGTATATTTTCCAAAAGGTCAAAGTGGACACACAGGAAGAAAATGAAGGAATTCTGAGCATCTCCAGCATGTGACAGGTGAGTCCCATTTTGGTCTCTGGTTTGACAAGGTCTGCAGGAAACCTTTCATGTTCATTGATGCTTCTTTTTGAGCCCTCAGGCAAAACTATGTCTAATGGGTGAAAATAAGAAATTTAAAGTCTTTGTATGAAGTAGTACCCTCCAGAGCTAAAGATGGGACGTACTGCTAATAATCTCTCACATTTCTGTTCACAATGACCTGAATGATGAATACGCTGAATTGGTCATGCGTTGCCTGGAAAGCACAGTCTCTGTTTTCCACACTTCATATCTCTAGGCTATCCAGTTAAGTGGGGATAAATTAACATTTTGCTCCCACTGAGGGGTGCTCCAATGCCACTAATGAGCAGGCTTATGCTTGTTTTAGAACAACCAGGCCACCATTACTCAGGTGTAAGCCCAGAATGACTTACACAAATGCATCTGTTAAACAAAGTACTTATTCTTTCCAGTTCTTTATTTGTTCCTCATGGCACTGTGTATGTGACATAATTGGGATTCTGCATAGTAGGAGCAGAATCCCATCTGTCTGAGGCATCTATAATTGGTTGCTGTCTCATAGTTTCAGAGAAGTAGCTCATCTGAATGATAGCCTTTTCTTTCACCACTTAAAACTGTAGTACGAGAATAAACAACAACTATGGTTCTGTATCATATCTTGAATAATAGGTTAAAAATTTCTGAAAATAACATCTTCATGAGAATTTTTACCCAGGTAAAATATTAACAGGGTTGGCAGTATTCATTGTTGCATGCTGTTACAGTGTATACCTCACCACAGCATAGGAATACCAGAATGAGTTTTCAATGGACATAATTAATAGTATCCAAATGTGCCAACACACTTAAGTGGCACTACTCTGAAGAGCAGCTTATAGCTGTAACAGCACAACGGATAGGATCAGGGGGATCAATAGAATGTTTTAAGCATGAACCCTGGTCACATTCAGTCCTGGATTCGTTCTGCATCCATGATCATATGCAGGTATAGGCATTATGAAAGTCTTGCATATCCTGTGGAAAATGACTCCCTTACCAGAGATGGTTGGAGCAATCAAGTCTAGCACCATCTGTCTGGTCAGTCCATAAGTTAATTAACCTATGCAGTCACTGTTGAAGAAATCAGGCCTTCTAAGGGGTTCCCAACATTACATGCAACAGGAGTCACTGAGGTACATGGGATGCCCAAGTTCAGGCTCTTTTCAGGACAGTGGGAACCTGACTGAGTTATGGGTGTTTTATATCCCACAGGGAAACTGCTACACTGAATTTTCTTTTGGATCTGCACTTACCAAGGTGCTGAGGCTTTTTATCTTCCATGGACATTAACCACATGCAGGTCTTCTTTACACTACACTGCCAAGCGTCTGTCAGGGACTTATACTGTAACAGGTGTTAGAGTATAACACTGCACAACTAATCTTGGCAAACATCTCAGGGCTGAGTACTTGTTATTTTCCTGAGGTCGTAGTTAAGGTTTTGTACTGTTCTGTGAGGGAGAATAATGTGTTGTGTGTAGAGTGTTTCATTATCAGATGGAGGCAGAAGAAAATTCCTTCTGGGGACTTAGAAGCTGTTCCTGTGTGGAAACATGCTGTGTGAACAATAGGCTGTGACCAACACATTAACTTGACATTTTCCTGCTATTGGGGTAAGACATTTATGAGAAAATACATATTTTTGTTAAAAGCATAGCTACCTCATTCCTAAGCAATTTCAAAACTAATGGGTGTTATACTACCTGATTGATTGGGCTTTTCTATTTCTGGTGATAGGGATGGTTTTATTCTGATCCATTATTACCATTTCTGTTTACCATTTTTGCTCCAGAAGTTTCCAGAAACTTTATTAGCAGACAAAGTTCATGTCTCAAATAACATAAAACCCTGGAACACAAACTGAAGTAAGGAAGTATAGCACACACTAGAGGGTGATGGCAGAAGGGAACTGGAGGGTAATTATAATAAAAGCAAGCAGTTGTTTAAGCTGGCTGTTTGCACAACGTGGTGATCTTGAACCATCTGGAAATTTGTTTTCATAAACAAATAACATCTGTTTCTCTTCCTTGTTGTATAACCTAACCTTTCATAGTCTTAAGGAAACTTCAGATGTATTCCTCAACAAGTAGTTGCCTGATTTCTTCAAGGCACTCACTAGAAGTGAATACGCTTCAAGAAGGAGGATGGAAAGGAGCAATAGCCATACTAAATTATTCCTGGTGAACATCCTTGATGACATTCAGATACAAGGACAAATACGCTCAAATTGAAGCAGTTTCTGCAGGAGCATAGCCATGTGCTGATCAACATCATTTGATAAAGTTATTTGAAATGCAGCATGGGCATGAATGAAGAAACATCCCATTGCTCAGCATAAGGAGCTGGTCTGTAGTTTGTTATTAGTTCTGCTACTAAGGTCTACAAACTCATGGCATTGAAACTTGTATTTCTTTCATGCACTGTGTCTTTGGTAGCATAAACCCAGGCTGGCTGGAATGGTAAGTGAGAATGCAGTTATGGTTAACTGGAGAAAAGCTGTTTCCGTGACCTTCCTCTTCTGCTTCATGGATGTCCTTGAGCTACACTGTGGCTTGGTGACTGTCCCACCAAATGCCATAGTCCAAAGCTGTGTTTCCAACACAACTGTCTCGTGACTGGGCCTGGAGCACCAAGGCTCCCTTCTTGATGATTTCATGAAAACGATGCTCACCGAAAGAGTTTGGCAGAAAGTTATTGACAGGCAATATATCATCAGATCTACCACAGATTGCTCCAGGAGGAAATTGCATGTGTTAATTATTGTCATTTGAGAAGAACATTTGACAGTGGAAGCAAAAGGTATTTTAAAATTTTAGCGTATCTAACCCATCCTGTAAGATTCACAAGAAAAGTTCAGATTGTTTTTAAGGGTGCTAGTTATAATATATTTGGATTGTTGATGATAGATTGATAAAGCTTGCTATTTTGAAATGGAAAAAGGTTGATCTTTATGTTCTGGGTCAAATTTTGTATGCAAAATCCTAACTGATCATTCTGGAGAATGATATTCATATTCACCTCTGTGCCTTCATGTACGAATGTAACAATTACATCATGCTCTTTTGTATAACTAGCATGTTTAATGCATCTCAAAAAAGCCTTCTCATGCCAACAGGTCCTTCAGCAAAGGCAGTCTGCACATTTCAAAAGTCAAAAGCAATTTGTTTAAATGACCTGTAACCTAACATGGTTCATGCTGCTAGAAATCAGTAAGTCTGCTCTCCAGCTCACAAAGCCAACACTGAAGTTTGTTTAAGGAAAACATGGTTTGAGGGCAGTGCTTTAGTATGACTCAGAATAGAGCAATGTGAAGATGTTTGACACTGTGGATGTGTACCCATTATGTGTGATTTCCTCTATGTGTGTTTGCATTAATAGAGACATTTTTCAAGTATTTTGTTTTTCCTTAAGCAACTGACCAAATATTCTATAATATTGGCAGACAAAATAGTCTATAATATTCTTTCAGTAGCTGGGAGAAATCTCACAATCGCTGGCGCTTGTTCTTATGGAGGACTCCAACTTAACACATATCGTCTGGAAATACAATACAGCAGAGAGAAAACAGTCCAGGTGGTTTCTGGAATATGTGGAAGAGAACTTCCTGACACAGCTGGTGAATGAGCCAAAGGAAGGTGCCCCTCTGAACCTGCTGTTTGTGAACAGGGAAGGACTGGTGAGTGATGTGGTGATCAGCTGTCTTGTGCAGAGTGCACATTGCCCTTCTCTGGACAGTCTTTCTTGTCATGAGGGGCCCAGAACTGGACACAGGATTTAAGGTGCCACCTCACCAGTGCTGAGTACAGGGGGACAGTCACTTTGTTGTCCTGCTGGCCACACTATTGCTGATACAGACCAGGATGCCACTGGCCTTCTTGGCCACCTGGGCACACACTGGATCATGTTCGGCTGCTGTCAACCAGCACCCCCAGGTCATTTCCACCAGGCAGCCTTCCAGCCACTCTGCCCCCAGCTTGTAGCTCTGGATGTGGTTGCTATGACCCAAGAGTCATACCAATTGGCCTTATTGAACCTCAGAAAATTGGCCTTGGCCCATCAATCCAGCCTGTCCATATCCCTTCCTACCCCTCAGCAGATCAACACTCCTTCCCAACTTGGTGTCATCTGCAAAGTGACTTGAGGGTGCCTTTGATCCCCTCATCCAGGTCATTGATAAATGTATTAAACAGCACTGGAAGTAGATGGTGTAGCAAAATAAGTATTGTTATATATAAGGAAAGTACTACAAATATACAAGCATATACTGCAATGACCTTTCCAGGAAACCAAGGCAAGGTCAATGCTTTCCAGGTGACATATGTCACTTTTCTGCATAATGCCATTTCCTTGGAAAGGGAAACTTCAGATGGCTTGCAAGTGGCTGAACTGAAAACTGCTGCAGACTGCTGGGCCCTGGTAAATCCGTATGGCTATTGAGTAAAAAGGCACAGAGGAAGTCAGTTAGAAATGATGGGGTAATAATTCCTGCTTGGAGAGACCATGGCTAGAGGGAGGAAAGCTTTGTGGGCTGTCTACTCAAGTAATGAAACCTCTCAGCTGCAGCAGTTTTTACTCTGAGGCAAGGTGGGATCCTGGCTAAGGGGAGGAATTGTGTGAAATTGAGGACCAGCCAGAGTAGGGAAGAGGTCGAGGTTTTGTGATAGGCTCCTGCCCACTTTTACTCTTGGATGTGAAGGTAGGGAAAAGCCATGCTGATGTGTGGGCAGTGTAAGAGTGCATGTAGTAGGGTAGAGAGAGTGCAGCCACATGGTAGAAAAAGTTGACATTAAAACTCAGTGTTACATTCAGTGGTTTTTGTCTTGCCCCAGTAGCTCAAGTCAAACCTGGCCAAAATTATTGTGTTGGAAATCCCTTAAAACAGCCCCAAAACTAAGAGTATGTCCATTTATTGGGGTGAACTCCCCTATCCCTGTATGAGTTTCCATTAAACAGAGTGCTACTAGTTATAGAATTTATAATTTTCACCCCAAATAATTTAGATACTTCTCATTTAGCATTAAACATTTTTAATTCATAAGATTTGTCTTAATGTTGGGCTTCTTTTTTTTAATTACAAGGAAAATCTAAGCATCAAATTACTTAGCTGAAGGTAACATCTGAAATAAACTGTACTACTAGGAATAAAGGCCCAGTTTCATTCTCCCTGGGCATTTTTCTTATGGATTTTAATATATTTATATTAGCAGAATTTAGTTCACTTTACCCTCACGGGATATACATTAAAAATACTATAAAACGGGTAGAGAGTGAAGAATTTTTTTTATCTTGTAATTCAATGTGATTGTCAAACAAGATATAGTGCAGAAAAAGGAGAAAATAAATATATCTGAAGTGATCATTTTACTTCTTTAAGCACAGGTTTTCAGGTCAGATACCAAATGAATGGAAAACCTTTCACTGTGTTTAGGATGGATTTAGTTTTAAGCTGAGATATGAAGCTGGTTTAAAGTTTATTTCCCTCAAATCTGAAAATAACGTCAAGAGGGTCAGGGTTTCCCATATGGGATTTTATGCTCTTTTCCTCATTGTCTTTTAAGAAAATTATTTTTATTTTTTATGTATATATGTATGTGTGTCTGTGTGTGTGTGTGTGTGTGTGTGTGTGTGTGTGTGTATTTATGTATAACTTGGAACAAGCCAGTTGTCCTAGACATGAAAAGTTCTGTAAAATCTCAGTAAAAATATTTACTCACTTCACAGGATTATAGTGATGTTCGATTAATGAATATTTGCAAATCATAACAATATACTCATACTCTGCTTCCCTCTCTGTAGTTTGATTTCTAGGTGAATTACACCTGCTAAATACCATATATATTATCATAAATATGATAATTTATGCCATAAATTTACAGCCACCTTATTTTTTTTAAGAACTACCATAAAAGACTAGAAGAAAGTCCTATTGTCAATAAACAGTTATTGCAACAGTTTTATTCAGCTTATATTCAACTCTTCAGTTCTCAGCAGAGGTGATTTTATGGCCAGAAATCTTTCAGAGATTGCTCAGTTTTGAAAGATACCAGAAGTTATCAAACTGTTGAGTTGAATTTAGGGAGTATTTTTTTAATACAAAGCCTATATCCCTGGTGACTGATACAGACTCATAGAATTAAGCTTCATGGTGTTTAAGGTTGAGAGAGGCTATCTAATCTCCTGAATATTAAGTATCAGACAGTGATGCTGCATTGAGACCCTTAGTTTCACTGAAACTTTTCTTTCAGCCTAGTCCTGACTTGAAAATCTGAATGTGGTGAGAATCTATCATTTTCCTCTGTAGTTTTTCCAGTACCTATTCACTCTCACTGTCAAAAATGTGTGCTTATTTTCTAATTTAAATTTTCTGGCTTCTGCTTCCAGACAATTGGTTCTAGTTATGTATTCCTCTGCTTGATTAAGGTCCCCTTTCATACATGAGTATTTTTTACTCATGAAAGCATTCTTACACCTTAATCTAGTCACATCCCAGTCTTCTTTTCTGATAAGATAAACAGACCAAGCTAGAAAAAAAAAATTTCTCCAGTTCTTAAATGATTTTTGTGTTTCTCTTCTGCTCACAGACTACTTTTAAAAGATCCCTTTTTAAAATGTGGACACTGGAGGTCTATGATGGCGAGGGAAGTTCCCCTGGGGGTGCAGTTTCAGACAGCCTAAAATTAGGTTTCTGCTTTGACTTGCCTGCTCCATAATTATCCTCCATTCTTTATAAAGAAGCTTAGAGAAGCAGGTCAGGTATCCCCAGGACTGAAGTTAATTTTTGTGATTACTTCCCTCCACTCCTCCACTGCTGGCCTTTCTTTACTTCTTTTCACCACAGCATCTCCCTAGGTGCTTGACTCCTTGGCCTCCCAAGTCCTTCATGGGAACCAAGCTAAGTCAGTCTAAAACTTTAGAGATACTAGATAGTCTTGCTGATTCAGAGCTGTCAGCTTGGAAATGAAGAGCGAGAGAAAGAACTAGTACTTTAGTTTTAGCTGGGATAGTTATTTTTGTTCCTAGCGGCTGATGAAGTGGTGTGTTTTGGATTTAGGATGACAATAATGTTGATAACACACTGATGTTTTAGCTGTTACTGAGCAGTACTTACTCTGATTCAAAGACTTTTCAGCTTCTCATGCTGCCCTGCCAGTGAGGAGGCTCAGGGTGCACAAGGAGCTGGGAGGGTACGTGTCCAGGACAGCTGACCTCCATGGACACAAGGTATATTCAAGACCATAATCAGCACCCTACTGAGCAATAAAACTAAGGGCAACTGGCCAACAAGGTGGGGCAGCCCATTGCTCAGGGATGGGCTGGGCATCAGTCAGCGCATGGTGAGCAATTGCATTGTGCATCACTTGTCTTGTATATTCTCTTATCATTAATTTTCCTTTCCCTTTACTGCCTTCTTAAACTGTCTTTATCTCAACTCACAAGATTTACCTCTTTCCCTCTTCTCTCCCTCTCTCCCGCATCCCACTAGAGGGGAGTGAGAGAATGGCTGTGTGGTGTTTGGCTGCTGGCTGGGGTTAAACCACAACAATTCTTTTTGGTACCCAACATTGGGTTCAAAGGGTTGAGATAACAGATCTGACCAGAGGAGTGTTAAAAAAGTTTTGTTTTACAAGTTCATTATATTAGTTTAATAGTCGCTGATCACAATGTTGATTTATCTGCTCTCAGAGGAGTTGTGCTTCTTCTCAGGGTTATGTTATATAAGACCTTACTTGCTGTATATGTTCCCTGTTGTGCTGTTTATCATCCCTGGGGGCTGGATTAAGGTTATCATTTTGCTGTACTGTGTAACACTGGCTTATGATATCATAAAATTGGTGGTCATGAGACTAATCTTGTATTTGTACTCTGCATTACTGTCATCTCTGTACTTTGGGAACCATCTCTCAGAAACTACTAATGATTACACTCTTCACCTTTTCTCCTCAGAGACCTGATCTGTGGGGGAGACAAGAAGGAACACTCTCCCACTACTTCACTTTCCCTTTCTCCTCCAGGCTAGTTACAATAGCTCTTAAGAATTTGGAATCCTTGGGATGTTCAAACAAGCGTGTTCCTGCTCCTGTCTCCTGAATGCATTTCAGGTCTTGTTTGAGGTTAAACAAATATTTAAGAATACCCACCCAGAGATCTTTCCCAACGCTGGATAGTTACGAGTGGCAGGATGTGTGGGATAGTATGGGCAAGAATATAGGAGAGCGGACACCTCCAATGTTTTGGAACTTCACCCCTAAAAAAGTGCAGAATCCAGAAAAACTATGCTGTGACCCTGACAATTCCAGAGAAAAACAAATCACTGCCACGTGCTGGGGCCTGGCGCATGAAGATCCAGCCCTGCTCAACGCTCTTTAGGGGAAAAGAAGGTCTCTGGATCTGATGACAAAATGACAGACACTCCAGCAACCACGATAGGCACTGGGGCTTCTCAACCCCCTGTGATAGGCACTGCAGCTCCTCCAACCCTGGCAAGTGCGAAGCTGAACCAGGGTACCAACTCATTCTGGTAACAGTTGCCCCAATATACATGAGAAGAAATACTGGATGCAAAAGTGAGCTTGTTTAATAAGGGAAGAAACTCCTACTCAAGAGGAAAGTAGGAAGAAGAAGATAAGGCAGGATTCTCCAAGTGCCATCATGAGAATAGGAGGAGGAAGTGACAGAACTCATAAATGAGGCAGTAACCACCTGATCCCAATCCCTGAGAGAGCTGTGAGATACGTGAAAAGATTTCAGCTTCATCCAGACTGGCACATTGTCCCCTGATTGCTCAAATGCTAGGATAGCAGGACAAGTGGCCTGCAATTAGAGGATAGAAAATCCAAGCAGCTGGGATCCCTTTCTAGGGGAGGCATTGACAAAGTGATTGGAAAAGGGACCAAGACCTCAGCCTCTGGACGTGACTTCTGTTAGGCAGTAAGGGAAGGTTTCCCTTCAAGGGAGATGTTATACCATGCAGGAAAATGAATCACCATTTGAAAAGGTATCCAGTACCAGAGGGAATTAGCCATGCTGGAGGTGATTCACTGTGAGCAATGAGAAATTATTCAAAGATCCAGATGAAATCAAATGTATGTCACCCAGGTGGTAGAAGTTTGTACGGAGCTCACCGTTGTTATACACCAACTCATGGGTAGTCATGACCTGGAAAGAAGGAGAGAGACAGAGGATGAATTAGCTGTCCAGTTCCAGCAACGTGAAGAAATTCTCTCTTCCCCCCATGGGGCTGTGTCTCAGCTGTGGAGAAAGTGTTCCAAGAGTTCCAGCAATTCAGACAGGATATGTCCTAGTCCACACCTGTATGGTCCAGTATCTCAGCTATCAGGAGTTAGAGCTCCGCTGCTCCAGAAAGAGGATATGGTGATTACATACCACAGACCATCCTGTGGCTCTACCTGAGTGACCACAGAGAAGACATGAGAAAGTAGGATGGAAAGTCTACCTCGACACCCTCACAGGTGTCTGATTTGCAGGAAAAACAACCACAAAATAGGGTTCTTCAGGAAAACTGCTGCTCTAGTTTCAAGCAGGCAATTTCCCAAACAGAGTAGAGGAGCTGATCCTACTTCTGATCTTAACAAAGAGAATTCTGTTTTGTACATACAAAAAGTAAGCAACCAATATGATGGTCAGGACTAGAGGGGCCCTGCCTCCAGCCAGGTGGAGGAAGGGAACAACAGGGTTTACTGGACTGTGTGATTTTAATGGCCTGGTACATCAGGCCAACAGAAGTATAAGGCTCTATTGGATACTGGTGCACAGTGTATCCTAACACCACCAAGCTACAGAGAAGCAGAACCCATTTGTACTTCTGGAATGACCAGAGTGTCCCAACAGCTAATTGTACTGGAGGCCGAAGTGACCCTCACTGGGAATGAGTGGCAAAAGCCCCCCATTTTGACTGGTCCAGAGGCTCCATGCATCCTTGGCAGAGAGTCAGAAGAGAGTGTTTCAAGGACCCAAAATGTTAGGCTTTCTGTATAGCTGTCTAGCAGATGGAGGAGATTAGGCAGGTGTCTACCTTGCCCAGTCTCTCAGAGGACCCTTTTGTTGTGGAGGTGCTGAAGGTCGAAGAATAACAGGTGCTGATCGCTACCACAACAGTGTAGTGATGGCAATCTCTCACCAAACATGACTCCCATCCATGAGCTGATTTGTTGACTGGAGAGCCACGGAGTCATCAGCAAGACTTGCTCACCTTTTGTCAATCATACACGGCCAGTGCAAAGGTCTAACGGAGAATGGAGACTAACAGCGGACTATCGTGGCCTCAATGAAGTCACACCATGACTGCGTGCTGCTGTGCCCAACATGCTAAAGCTTCAATAAGAACTGTAGTCGAAGGCCACCACACGGTACGCCCCAAACGTGAACTGGTATTCTTTTCTCAGTCTCTTTGGCAGCAGAGGGCAGGCCATGCCAGAAGGTAAGACACTTACCCTATCTTTATGTGTTAATGATTTGCAGTAGTTTTTTCTTGCTCATTTCATGGAATTCTTTCACTGATGAGGGAAAAAACACTTGAAAGGAAATAAATTAATTAACTTGACATTGCTGAGTGTCTGATAACAAGGATAGACATAAGCCTGCAGGATTACTTGAATGAACATCCCCACTGGACAAATGCCTTCCTCACTTACCTAAGGCAACTCTTTGATTTAAGTGGAATTCTGGTGATATATATGAGATGTATGAGATTTGGTCCATTGATTTTTAGTGAGGTTAACAAGTACCTGAACAGATTTTAAATTGAGTTTTGAAGCTACACATATTTACTAAGCTGGTAAGTCCCTGTAATGGATCCTACCAAGGTGTCTACAGATTTACAGAGAAAGGGGACTTCCAAACACAAAGAAGTGCAAGTCATGTGGGATGCCCCCAAGCATGTCATTTCAAGCTTCTGTTGTGTAAATTATTTTGCCCTTTGTATACACCTAAAATTCTTGGGATAAGGACTAAATACACATAGGACAACAGCTAAATATAACTAACTATAGACTATATCCTTCTGTTTTTTTTATACTTAATAAAAAGATCAGAAAATGTAAGAGCAAATTGCCTGCTAGATGCTAGATTAACCCCAGTTATGTGAACATGTATTAATTTTCCCAAAACAAAGAACAGAAGAATAAACATTTCTTATATAGATTGTCATGATGCAAAAAATTCTAAACTATCTGTAAAATATATGAACTAAATACAATAAAGGACTGATTTACTCTAATAAAGCCTAAACCAAAAGCAGTGAACAAGGAGTATCTCAGAGTTAACCACAAGGGACCAGTGCAGAAAGATGCATATTTGTGTTACACCCTCCTCTAAAGCTAAGGTATTTATTTTTTCTGCCACTTATCTCCCACCACACGGGTGCTACATCCAGAAATGCAGCAGGTGGCTGTATGTAGCATATAAATTCTTGAATTAATGGCTCAGGTTCCACTGTTCTTTAAAATACTCTTGGTACTGTCTGGCTTGTTAAAACACTCACTCCAGGCTTGGTGATTGGCTCCCCAATGTGCTTACGTATTTTTATTAGCAAATCATTCACTAAAATGAGTAAAAAGAAACAGCAACAAATACATACTTCCTAAACACTGAAGTATTTTTCTTCCTACCCTGAATGAAATGACTGGTGCTATACTGTTTAGCTGCACTAACTTCAGAGCACCTCCACCAATGCAGAAGTCCTACCTCTAGCATGATTCAGCAATGCAATTACTGAAATGTTGTGTACAATGAAAGTGTAGAGGGGAATCATAGCTTGTCTTCATGGGGAAGAAAGAGGATAGGGGTTGTGTTGATGACTTTCTAGAGATTGTACGGCAGCCCCTAATTAATTGAGCAGATTTTAGGAGTTCTCTGCCTTATAAAGACATGATTTAGTCAGGACTGTGGGCTAGAATTCAGGTCTCTGGTGTGGGAGGACAGCCTGCAGATGGCAGGTGCTGGCACACGGTATGGTTGGTCCATTGTGATGACCCAAAGATAGAGCTGGGCACAGGCAATTACATCCTCCACACACTGAAAATAAATGGGTGTGTAATTACAGAGCTGGTGCACCAGATAATTGACTGGTCTGTTTTTTCTGGGTGATGAATGTAAGGTCTATATTAATTAAAAAACTTAGCTTCTGTTTATTTCTGTAGTAACTGCAATATTTTCAAATGTTCTTAGCTCTGATGTCTCTGTTTTGTCCCACGAAAGGTCTAATGGTATAGAATAACTTGCTAGAGCACAATGAGTTTGTTTTTTCTCTCACACTGCAAGTTTTTGCTCTACATAGTTGAAAATCAACAGAAGGACACTGCAATTTGCTAAAATCAATACAATTAGAAAAAATTTGATGTACTGGAAAGATCACAATTCAGAGAACTGTGAAGCATGATTGAAATGCTTAATGGGCTGCTGAACTGTAGTGCTCTAGGTTTGGCATGTTGTGGGACCTGGGTGCTTCTGATGGAAACACTGCTGCCATCCCAGCTCCCCAAAACACTTCAAAGAACCATTTCATGTCGGCAGGTGCACCAGGATGAATATGTGTCATGCCTGCTGCCATTTCAGGAAGTTACTCATTCTGAGGAACTTTACACCAAAAATGTCAGACTTGTACCTAGTTTCTTCCTGTTATTAACATTTCGTGCTGCTTCTAAGGTGAGTGTGCAGCACTGTAGTTAAACCCCTCTGTGAAAAGAGAACTTGTGCTCTTCACAGTTTAATTCTTTCAAGAGTTTTCTGTTAAAAATATTTTGACTTTACATTGTTATTGACTACTTACAGTCCTATAAGTAAGCTTTGGGCTTTGTTCTTTCAGAATTAAACTATGCAGCCAGGGCTGGAGCCTCATGCATTAAGTTTATTACCTTTGGGTTTTTTTCATTTTCCCTCTCCTGACCCAGATCTGCCACAAAACAGGGAATCAGGAGATAAACCATTCAAGGATGGTTTGATTCAGACCTCTGCTTTTTCTCTGACCTAGCCCATGAGACTCAGCAAGGTGGATCCTGTGACGGATGTATTCCTGCCCCTCTGCACCAGCTCATTTCATTTCCCCTAGCTGAGTTTGTGACAGGACAGGAATGATGGCATCAGGCTGCAGTGGGCTAAACAATTCTGTTGTGACTTCTGTGTGGGATACTTCATGAAGAGGCCCAACCTTTCCTACAGCACAGGACCTTGTCTCCTCTGCCCTCTGTATCTTCACACGTGATGTTCTCAGTGGGGAAAGGAGACTGGGGCACTGTGTCACAACTGCAGGAGCTACAGGGGCTCCTCAGGACAACACAGGCTGGGTAAACCCTTGAGTGTGTCTCACACTTACGCATGACAGCTGACATATCTATAGCGTGGGAAACATGCCACTACCACTTACATCATTAAAATTAAGCAAAAGCAGACCAACGTTTTGCTTGGACTATGGTGCTTTGGATGCAATTTTCTCTCTGCCATTTGGCTTCTGAGATTATGAACTCTTAGTGAACAGAAAATGTTTGCATAGCAAAACAAACAAAAAGGCTCAATTTTTACTGTTCCTATATCAAAATATAATATTAAATAAGAATGAACCTGTAAGGGAAATTTTTTTATCTTATTTTTTGAAAAAAACCACTGTATCTCTTTTATTTATGCCTGCTACAGTGTCTGTGCAGTTTAAGGGTTCATCTTCTCAGGAAGCAACAAGAGCAGGCTACTCCCCAGGGAAGGCAAACAGGAGCTGGGGTAATGGCAAGGTGGTAAGACAAAGTCCTCATAAGAAAAGGTCAGTCCCACTGTGCCCAAACAAGGAGAAGAGGGCAGGTCTGGTGATGGTAACCAGGGACTGCAACAGTCCAGGAAAGTCTGAGGTCAAATCAGCAGGTCAGGATGTTGACCAGGCACAGGCACACCTTGAACATGGCTCAGGCCAGAACCAAGGACAACAGCTACAGCTTAAATGCATCAGTAAAGCAGGGGAGGCCCTGACAGAGCTTTTTATGTCTCTCTTGCACAGCTTTTGTCCCAGCAGCCTGATACCAGCTTAGACAGCTGCACCATATCAGGGCTGGCCAGCAGCACTGGCAGCAAGCCCCGCCATGGGGGCAGAGGTTGAGACTGAACTGACCTGCAGGACAGGAAGGCCATGTCTTCTGTAGGATGTTGTCAAATGGAGAATGTATACTCTTCTTCAAGAGGATCACTGTGTGCCTGAGACCCAGTGACAATCAGGATTTCAGGAAATATATGCTACAACCATGTCATGATATTTTTCGCGGGGTGAACCTGAAATGGTAACAAAATTACCATCTGTATTTCAAAAATAAAACATAAAAAGCCCCCACAACTGAAAAAGAGTAGATTACATAAAACAAATGCTCTGCAGAAAGAACAAATTTCTATTCCCCTCTAGAGAGGTTTCTGAGCATTATTATCATATTGTGATGCTATGCTACAATTAATCAGCCCTTTTAGTGATGTTGTAATAAACTCAGAGGTTCAGATTTTCAGTTTGTGTAAGTCAATATGGGTCCATTGATTTCAGTGGAACTGTGCCAGGTGAATATCTGGCTGCAGACATCAAGGGGCGTTGTACAGAGATGTTCTATAAAGCACGAGACCTGTATTTTCAGAGTAGATAAATTACTTCCTGAGTGATGCTGCAGTCTCTTGTGGCACCTCTCCTCTGAGAAGTTTTATTTAATCATTCTCATAAAGTTCCCTTAACTGCAACAATAATGCTAAGTGCCTGACACAAAGCAAAGGAAATCAGATTTCTGGATAACTACTGGAATGAAATGTTGCTCCCAGCTTGCTGGCTAGGTTTTGGGGTTTTTTTTGCTAGGACTTTTATTCTGTTTTTTCCTTCCTTTTAGTAGTACTGAGACTGTTAGTGCTTAAAACCCCAACTTCTTTGGTCCTTACACAGACAGACCTCCAGTGCTCACTGTAAGTAAAGCCTGTCATATAAACTGTCATTGATGTAGTTTTATCGATGTTTTTTGTGGTATAAAACAACAGTCTTAAGACCAACTGCCCGGTTTATCACATCAGTAATCCTGCTGCACGTTCACCTGATAAAAACAGATGCAACCCTACAATAAATATGAAGGAATCAACGAAGCACTCAAATGCAAAGTTGTTTAAATGGACATAGTTTGGGATAGCACAGCACACTAGTGCTTATGAAATTTTGTGTGAGAAGGTCTCATTTAAACCTTGTCTGATGTAGTAAAGCAATGAATTTAGCAGCACAAATGCAGTCTTACTAAACACATAAATATTGCATAAAATGTCATCTGTTTACCTCTCAATGAATCAACAGGTATTGCATATGCTCAACAGTTCTGATACAGACAAACATCTTTATTTGTTTATTTGTCCAGATATGTATATTTGAGTCAAATCTGAGCCATTCACATTTGACAAATCTGATCTAGGTCTTCAGTCAAAAGTGATTCTTGCTTGCACATGTCTGTATGTGATTAAAAATCTCAGATTCCTTTATACTTGAATTCGTTCATTTAAGATTTACACTGATTTTCTCCCATTTGTTAGTCTGTATAAGTTCTACTCAGAATAATTTCAGACAAGTTGGTAAATAGTGGAAATGGAAGCAGCTTTATTGACTTCCTAAAGGTTTTTGGCATGAACCTAAATATGGTCTGAAGGCAGCTATGGTTGTAGGCACCATAGACAGCACCAACATATCTTAGAGCAGGACCATCATTTCTATATGCAATGAAGTGTACTTAATGTAAGCAGAAGTTTCTAGAAAAATTCTAGAATTTTGAGGTCCATTCAGAAACAGGAAGCTCTGACTTCTATACTCAGAGTAGGAACCTCATTGGCAATACTGAAATCAGTTGCATTTTTGCTGAAAACCCAGTTAAACGCAAGGCATTTAAAAAGAAGAGCGAACTAATTGAATTACCAGTTGTGAACAATTTGTAGCATTTGACTTGGTTCATAAAAGTGAAGATTCTCCCAGGATCAAAGGAATAATTGGGATTTAATGCAGTGTTATCCTCTCCCTCATCCTTCAACGATCTATTGTGTTACCTCAAGGTCTCCATCTGGGTGGGCTAGTATAAGTGGTCAGAGATTGATGAATCTTATTAAAACCAAACATGCTTTACTAAATTTCAAGAAGAAATATGCATGTCAGATATCAGTAGAACTAATGAAACACTGGAATAGACTGCCCAGAGACCCTAGCATGTTTCTTTCACTGAAAGTTTTTAGAAGGACTGTGATAAGTAGTATTATTATTACCCCTTATGTTAGAGAGGTAAATGGTTAGGATGACAATTTTGTGCATTTCCAAACTCTTACCTTACTCTCGTGTGATCTGTAATAACTAGCTGATCTCTGTGTCTGAGCATATCAGCTGCAGCGATTGGAAGGCTGCTGGCTTGTCCTGCAGCATTCTGCTGGGATGCTCTGGCTTCTCCCAAATACAAACTGACCATGGCAGCTACACGTCTTCTTGTTCCTTAGCTCCACATCAGTAATGCCTTTCCCATACAGACAGCTGACAGTTCTCTTCTTCACAGTGTAATTAGTTACCCACCTGGAGGTATTAACTGAAATATCAGCAATTAACATCTCTAGGAATTCAGAAGTGCTATGGGTTTACATGACCCTCAAAGAATAGATAGACCATCTTCAAATAGTCACCCTGGAGGCCAAAAAACCAGTGTATTTTGCTTTGAATTCCTGTAAGACAGAAGTACTGTCCTGCTTAGGGTTCATCACCCCATCTTGTGATGTTCTGTTTCATTCATTTTACAAATAGCACTGGTGGAATGGTAATATGAATTGGCTTCTATGGATGCATCTCTTGTAATTCCAGAAGTATTATATGCACTCCCATAAACAAACTCATTACAATCTGCTTGAGCTTGCCTTGGATGCCCTCAGAGAGAGAGAGAGAGAGATTGTTGCTGGCTTCTCCCTTTTCCTATTTATTATAATCTCCTCTAGTTTAGTAAACTGTTTGAGAATTCAGAGTCAATTCTCAGTGACTTAATCTGAATGATGCAGCACTTCTGCATTCCCAGAAGAGCATGCCACCAGCATACCTTCCAGAGAGGTGTCACAAATCTCCACAATTTTCTGCAACCTACAGAAAAGCCTGAATTTACCACTTAAATGCAATAGAATTTAATTTACCACTTAAATGCAATGTAGAATTTATGTCCCCATATGATAATTCCAGAAATTTACAGAAATGTGTTTTCTCTCTATAATTCATAATACTATATACTCATAACATAACCCAAATAAGGCCTAACAAGTGTCCTTTCCAGAGAGCTATGTAATGAATAAATTTCTATAGCACAGGAATAGCTAGTATGACATAGTCAGATTTGGTAGTGGTCTGCTATTTACCACTTACCTGGCATCCAGTGTAAGGGATTATTTTTTCACATGGGTAAGGGATTTTATTTCCAGAATTTTTCAGATGCTTCAATCACTGAAGCTATGGTTTACTTGCAAGTGAATTTCAAAGTTATATTCAGATGTTACATAGCTCTGGCATAGCAGTAAGGCTGTCTTGCATAGCATAGTAGCATCCTTCCTACTGTCTAAGATAGTTTCATAAGCTACTTCCATAATAAATAAAATCACTGTGCCACAGCACTATTTGAGCACTGATGTATCATTATCTGTAAGCTCCCTGGCACAATTCTGCCCAATGCCAGCTTGTTCTGTCCTAGAAAATGCTTGGCCGTGCTTTAGAAGATTGCGTGGGGCATACAAACACGTTGCATTGTGCCTCTTGCTTTCAGGTGCAGAGAACAGGCTGTACCCCAAAAAGTAAACACAGGTGGCATTCTCATGGTCTGTGTTTGACTCACAAACTGAGTTGAGTGCAGCTTCCTTTGTGCCAGGAGAGCTTTCTCTGTTCTGTCTCACCTTGCTTTATAACAGCTGTCAAACGTTCAGTGCCTTTCCCTTACCTCATATTGTCAAAGTTCCCTTTCTGGACTGCTGTTCTCTTCAGGTCTTGTAACTAGTAAAAGCATAAATCTCAGGGATGTCAGTAGGCATCTTCTCTTTCCTCAGCTTGTTCCCACAAGCCTCTCACGGTGGTCCCACTGTTTCCATTCCCTTCCCTCCCTGGCAATGCACTGACTCAGCTGTTGACACTAAGGTTGTAGAACTCGGTGATTATTTTTGGTGGGCAAACATGGCACCAAGTTTCTGAAATTAGGACGAAAACTGTTGAAAAACAGCGCAGGAACAGCTTCCTGCCTAGACCCACATTCAGTTTCCCTTTTGTTCTTCTGAATACAAAAGATCTTCATATAACTTTTACCTTATGCTTATTTCTATCACTGTCCTCTTTTGGCTGACTCCTCAGTTCCATTCTGTGTGACACGACCCATCCGTAGAAGTGAAGAGGATGCCACATTTCAGCACTCATGCCTATGCCAATTGGCCTTTCCTGGGAGCTCACAGAGATGTTTATATACCAAGGGGCTTTTGGTTGATTTTTCAGAAGTTCAAAAGCAGTCAGTGAAGGTTTTGTAGCTATAAGATGGCTGCTGATGATACCGTGTGAAATATTCCATAATTGTAACACAGTTGGAGATGTTAACAGCAAACCTCACATATTACTTTACCTCCCATTTTAATGTGCTGTTTAGCACAGGAGGAATCTTCTGCTCCCAAAGAGAGGCTCCATATGGAACTTGAATCCAGGATTTCTCCCCTACATTGTGACCTTGACTTGGCTCATTTCCTGCAGCCAGATTTACTTGGATGAAAGACTGGACTTCTGTGTAGGCTGACAGCATGCTACAGGTTTCATAAAGTCAAAATGGTACAAAGTGACTCAGATCTCTTTTTAGTTGTAGCTAAAAGAATCCAGCCTGCTGTAGTCTCCAACTCTCTTTTGTCACACTTACTGAAAATCCATAAGGTAGTTTCTGAATCCACTTTAGAAACAAAACTGGCTTCTGGCTTCATCCCTGGGCTTTCTACTGTGTATTCTCTCTAAACGCTATAACAGGTTAGTTGGTTTATAAGCTAGAAAAGCCAGCAAAGAGTGAAAACTAAAGATTGTGCTTATTTAACAACTGATTTAGCTGAAGGCTCTAAATATTTGCTGAATGCTACGTTTTTCTTAGTACCAGAATAGTTTTCTGCTGTGGAAGGAAAAGAATGCTTTATTAACTTTAGAAAATATTCATAGTATACTGCACTAAAGATCTAAATGGTGCCTGCAAGCACTGGACAGGGCATGTGCTTTGTTATGTGAAATGAGTAAATCAGATACAGTGATAGTAGAAAACCTCAAATAAATTATTCAAAGCATTGAAATAACTCCATCTTTGCTATGTATCATTCTTTGCTATGTATGCTCTTAACTTTTAAAGGAAATCTTCTGTCTTTAGTGACATTAGCACTCATTGGGGAAGACTGGTATTGAACCAACAGCTACCCCTTTCAAGTGAAATACCTAATTTTGTTTCTATCATGCAATTAGGTTACAAGCCTGGCTAAAAATGTAGTATGCAAAACCAAGCCCAAGAGAAAATGTGCTTGGTCAGGAAAGCTGCATGTTACTGGAAGAGAGTACTTTACTCATTTAAAGTTACGGGTTTTTTTCTGGTGAAAATAAGCTGTGTCTTTAGAAGTTATAATCACCTCAGATTATATTTTGTATTACCTCTAAACTCAAGGCCAGATTGATAGCAAATTTGATGTGATAGATATGAATAAGTAGATCAGTATGAGTTTACCAATGTGAATATGAGCTTACGAACTGCACCACCAGAATTTGCCAGTTTCCTAAAAAGAAATTCTCCCATGCTTTCCCAAATATATAGCCATCTTATACTTCTTAGATTTCTGATATTCACAACAAACTTTGAGTGAAGATCTATTACTTTGTGCAGTGATAATATAGTGAGGTATCACCATCCAGACTATTAGTGAACCAGTGCTAAGATTCACCAGTCTCACAAAGAATATATAATTTTTCAGGCAGCTAAAAGCCACTTTTGGTTCCTGGCTTAAATGACTCCAGCTGCCCTTTACAGATTTTGTATTGATAGAAATTGCATCTTGCTTGTCAGGTATTTATGGGTTAGCCTTACCAGAGACTGACTCCAGCAAACTGTATGAACAGAAGTGAATTTAAAAGAGGACAAAGATCCCATTAAAAACTATTCCATGGATGTCACAAAAAAAAAAAAAATTGCTGTAGATAAGGAACTTAAACAGTTTACATGGGCCTAAGTAGCTGGGTCTACTTATCTGCTGATAATGGTGTTGCTTTCACAGAATAAGCTGTACAATAATTTATAAAGTGTACATAGACTCAACCATCTGAATTCAAGGACCAAGAGGATGCAGAAAAAACAGAGGTCTCTGCTGAGGATCAAAACCAGATACAAGTGTGGTTATGCAATCCTCCTTTACACATATTCCTTTGGAGATCATTGTTGAAAGGGAGAGTAATAGGTGACAGCATTGTTCAGTTATAGCTAAGACAGTAGGAGAGTAAAGAGTGTGTAAGATGAGAATTAAGTCATGAGTATCCTTAGGAAAAGGCTCAAAACTTTAGCCAGATGGATGTGACATTGCCATTGGTCGTGTTTTAAGAAAGGAAGTAGAGCAGTAGAGCAATTAATTTGAGGATACCTAAGAAATTGGGTGGATCCATAGCTCGCATATTGTGTGAGCACGTATTCTCTGGCATATTAGAACCTTTCTGTGGTGTGATGGCTCTAGCATGGTCTTTTGCAGTCACTTTTAACAAGAACCAGCAACTAGAAGATGCATCAAAGAAAAAAGACTTGAAAGCTCAACCCAGTGGAACTAAGAAGCGCTTAAAGAATGGGCATAGAACTACTACAACACCAAGCCAAATGAGGCATACAAGGGCATACATATTTCTACAGAGGAGTACGCACAGCATGAACTAAATGCATATTTTGCAATTTCCACTAAGAAAAGCAAACAAGTAACAGGAATTTCTCAGACAAAAAGGCCTTTTTCTTTTTTTTTTTTTTTTTGGTAACAACCAGAACATCTTGGGTAAAGGCTGCCCACCCGGTTCACACCATTTTATAGTTCAGCTGACTGCATGCTTTGTCCAAGTAAAGGTAAAGTCTCTGAAGATGAGAAAGCAAATTCAGCAGGAAAAATACTTTGATACTGTAGTTATGTCTACTCTAAAATGGCAGGTTTTGTTGGGATGAACTTATTCAAGATAATGCCCTAAATGGCAGAGGAGATTATTCATTCTTCTGAAATAAAAATGTGAAGGAGAAATAAGTTGTTAAGATACAATTATAAGAGATGCTTCTGCCTAAATTAAGGTACAAACAAGACCACATGCCAAAGTCAATAGTACAGAATTTATTTAACAGTAAATGTGAGGTAGAGAGATAAGAAGAAATAGGAAGGAAGGAGAGAGGGACAGAGGGAGACACAGAGACAGAGATTAAGCAAAAGACACCACCACAATGTGGATTCTTGTGGCATCCTGCTGGTCCTTCTTCACCTGGTCTTAGGTGGTGGGGGTCAATCTTCTGGAGGTAACACTTTTATACAGTCCAGTCCCAGGTATCCATGGGCACAGATGCGATTCCCAGACCTTGGGTTGCCTTTCCCACAGTTTTCCACTGTGAAAATTTTTTGTCTGGATAAGTCTTATCTTAAGTTCTTACAGTCTGCACAGTGGCATTTTGTCCTGATTCCAAACCCTCACTTTTGTTAGGCCTGGAATTAATGCCTTCCTGTTTTGACATCTGTGCTTATCTCTGTTCCTGTTGTGGTGACCTATCTTATGGGGACAGTGTTTTCAGACAGACAAGCAACTGCATTCTTAAAGTCCTCATGTATGTGACACAAGGGCATTCAAAACTCAAAACTCTTTTTTTGGGAAGGCTGAAAAACCATGCAGTTACAGTACAACAAGTAGTATTTCTATGGCGGCAACAGCTGATAAACTGATAAAGCAAAGCTGATCTTTTGGGACAAGAAGCAACTTTTGCAAGGAGTTTCTTCTGGTGCAGATAATATACTTCCTAAAATTAACTTGCACAGTTTCAACAGATACTATGCAACTCTGTATGTCCTAGAAGAATGAAAAAGAGTTGATGAGTACATATTCTTAAATTGAATTTTTTCATTGGTTTCCACCCTTTCTAGGTTGCCTTCTGGAGAAATGACACTTTATGACATAATACTATCATATGTTCACATATTTTGTGGCAAAAATGCTAATGTTTCTTCCTAGCCTATTGGTCCAGCTCCAGTTACTTTGGTACAAAATCCAAATAAGTTTAAAATGCTTCAAAATCCTAGTTAAATTAGTTAGTGAAAGAATGGCAAAGGGCCCATACAAGTGCTGGCTTTGAGGTATAAAGGCACTGAGAGACATACAGGTAGTTGTATACAGTGGTGGGGCTCCTGGGAGATCTGGTACTTATCGGCCTCTGAGCACTAATGTGGATTATTCTCTGGCACTACTTGTTCTGCTGCAGTGATGGTTGATCCCATTAAACATCTCAAAGCTGAAAGGCCTCTCAAATCACTTAAAGTCGTGACATTTTCCAATTCTTCTAACCATGTGTTCTGAGCTAAAACCTGTACTGTTTCTTTTGCTCAAATGTTACCATAATAGTTTTAATGACTCAGTTATGAATTTGGTGCTCCATTATCAAATTGCATTTCATTTTTTAGTGTCTACAGAACATCGGGGGTTTAAGTTACGAGGCTCCTTTCCCCCCTTTTTTTTCTCATTTTGAAATATATCTTTCTTTGGCACTTAATTTCTTATTGATTAGTTTTTCTTTGTAATGCAGTACTTAGAAAAATAGTGTCCTACACTTTTAAAACTCAAGAAAAAACCTCCAAACAGCATGGTTCAATGTACTGGAGAAAATCTTTGAAGGCGTAACTGTTTAAATGAAAAGAATTCCATTTATTTGAAAGTAAGTGTATATTAAGCATGATTAGAGCTAGAAAAAGCTTCCTCTGGTATCCAAGACGGCTGGACAATTATTGACTTCAAAGTAGTAATTTAGTTAAAAATAGATGCAAACCATGTAACTCCTTTGCCACCTGGCATGTGGTCCTAGAGTTGAGCTTTCAGTACTTAGTCAAAATGTTATTAATGTTTTTTCAAATCCATATTCTTAGAAAAGTTATCTTAGGAATTGTAAATTTTAAGAGATTTTAGTTTTAAATTTTTCAATTTTAAGGGCAGCACATGCTATGAAATTATTTATATCTGATTACTCTCTTTTGGCACCCTCTTAAGTCAGGCATTTTCTCAAATTAAGTCAGACTTTTTCTCAAATAATTTGACCTAAACTGACAACTCCAAATATATGAATTTCCTAAGCATATTATCAGCTGGGAGCAGCTAGTAGTTATAATTACTTGTTAGCTAATATTGTACACAGAACAATTATGTTTGGAGAGTTATATAACCTTGGACTGGTCTGCAATAAGCTTGCAAATTTAGAAAGAAATGAATGACCTCTGAACATGTCTAAGACAAGAAATAATTACCAAAGAAATCTCCTGATATGCTGTAGTATCCCCAGTTTGCAGCTAAAAAAATATATTTTCCATTTTAAATGTTAGCAATTACAGTATATCTACTTTGTCTTCTATGTCAGAATAAAATCAATAAAACTTGCAAAGAGCAATTAAAATGCAATAACAATCCCACTCAAGTTTTTTTTTTTAAGCAATATGAACAACTAAGATGATGATGATCATTACCACCTCTATTAATTTTTCCCCACAGAAAGGTAGATTTGCATATTTATGCCACAAATACTGCACTTGCTAATACAAGCCTCCCCTTTGCCATCTCCATAACCACAGGGGTGCACACCTGGTGCAGAACGTTCTGCTCCCAGCTCAGCAGAGATGTTTCAAGCCAGCAGGCTTTGCTTTGCACTGGCAGTGGGTGTGCCCCATCGGGCTCCAGGTGTCACAGACAGTGTTTGCACTGCCTCGTGACAAGACTAAGGTGACTGCTGCACCGGTGTCATCCAAATATAAAGATGGGCCTAGGCCAGAGTTCTCAAGCTGTGGTAAGCATCCCACTTGTAATGTGCAAGCTACTCCTTCTGTGCATGTACCCAGCCTAGCACGGAGCCAGGAGCTTTTGCTGCTGATACTGTCATTAATGCTCTTACCTAAGCAAACCGCATTTAGAAAGTGCAATGTAGGATGTTCTTCCCTGCTGATAATTATAGTTTGGTAAGTATCACACTGCAATCAAGTGTTTCAGAAAGCCTGTTTCAATAAAAGGGAGTTCTGACCCTACTCACATTGTAATGGGAGCTTATAAGTTTTCTTCAACATTTCAGTCTAGGATAGGAGAATCTACAGTGCAACAAATGAGAGAAGAATCTGTCCTGTAATCCAAACGTGAAACTACTGATGAAAAAGGAAGATTTTCTTGTCTGTATTTGAAATGATTTGTGAATATTTGACTGCATTACCAGGTAATGCCATTTTCTGTACTTCTTGGCATTAAAACAATCAAAATAAATAAGAAGATATTCAGCCAAATAAACACAGAAGTCTTGATGTGACGTCCAATACGTTTGCAGAAGTGATTGACAGCTAATGTAGTACTGCAAGACAGAATCTAAATTAAAGGTTTGCTATGAATAATGTATTTGTCAAAACTGGTCTTGTCCTATTCACAAATTGCTGTACTGTGAATTTCTGTTCTGTTACATTTTTAGAAAAAAGTTTTGTATTGAAAGCTTTTACATGAATAATTTTGGGCTATCTAGACCCTGTATATTCTATTGTTGACATGAATATTTGGAATTACCTATTTGATTGTTTTTTAAACACGAAAATATATTATTTGGTGTCCTTTTGTTCCTTAAATAAGGTTATAAAAACACATAGATATTGTTTTGTTCGTTTTTGAAAATAATCTTCTTTTACCCACTTGGGTGGAAGAAAAAAGGGCAGAAATATATTTTAGGAACAAGGAGTTATAGCTTGAAAGAATATAAGGACATTTAAAACTTTTATTGGTTTTTTTCCCATCTTCTTTTGCATTTAGAATTTCTTCCTGGGTAAAGAAACAATAAAGTCATAACCCAGATTTATTAGGTTCTTGAATACTTGAAGTTCAATTTTCTCTTTACTCAAAAACAGCGAAGGAATTAAAAATTTTTGAACCTGTATGATTTCAACCTTTTCTGGCTTAAGTGTCTAAGCTGCAGGACTTTGGACAGGGTTTTTTTGAAGTGAGGCAAGCTAAACTCAGAATTTCCTGTCCTTCAGCCCTTAAGACTTGATGGTGGTGGACAGATGATGTAGCCCAGGGAATTTTATATAAATGAGCATTTGTTTTATGCGAAACACTTGGAAAACCAGTGCTTGTCTTCTCACTCAGTGTCTCTCAGCATACCATGTTTCCATAGCTGTATATAAACCAAGGCATTTTTCAAGAAGCACATACATGAAATTTAATGGTCTTCAGTTTGTATCATAGTGTATTTCCTCCACATATTTAATCTCATATGAAAAGGATGTCTGTGTTTAATACTGTCAATCAGATGACTACAGCCATCACTCCACTTAAATCCAAGTGTTGCAAACAGATATTGTGGGACTGGACCTGGCATTGAGGCATTCAGTAGGAGTTTTATATTAATGATTGATAGGTTTATGCAGCCAGTTCATTTTTTATGCCAGTGGCCATATTTAGCAATCACTAAAATACTTTAAAGGTCTGTGATATTTGCTGTTGCTTGATCCTGTCTCATGCTTTAGTCATACGTCATTTGGAGGTTTGCTTGTGAATTGTCTTGTTCTCCAGTTTTGTCCCTTGCCTGCAACACAGTTGATTTAGAAAAGCAACTATGTACTGCTGCAAATATTTAGAAACCACAACCAAAAAAACGTTAGTTATTAGCTGCAACTTCTTTTTTTCCCCAAAGTTGAACATAATGCCTAGTAAAATAAGTACGGATGACTGTTTCACTTTTGGCTGAAGTTATTCTCTTTTTTTCCAGAGAATAGCATCTTCCAAGACATGATTCCTAAAGTAATACTGCCCCATTCCACTATAACAAGGAGGAGCCAGGAAGGTTTCTTTTGATAAATTTTTCTGACGAAAAATCAAACACAAACGACGGCAATATTATATCTGAAAACTGTTTACTGAAAAAAAAAAAAGAAGGAAAAACGGTGGGGGGGGAAGGAACAGAAGACAGGGAACAGCTTTACCATGGAATCCTGGCTATTTATTGGCATCGATTTGGCAGATGGAGCGTGCATGTTGTGAATCGCGGTGCGCTTGCATAGTCTCTGGGCACGATTTCCAAGCAGCGACGGCGGGCGAAGCTGGGTGCGGGCAAGGACGCGGGACGAAGGGGCAGCCAGGCAGGACAGGTGCAAAGGCAAGCCGGCAGGCAGGCGGGCAGACAGGCGGGCAGGCAGGGAAACAGGTCTACAGGGAAGAGGGCACGAAGGCGGGAGCAGAAGGGGCCAAGCTGCCCCTCACAGCGACCCAAAACCAAAGACCGCGTGGTGTTGCCGCTAGCTGCCTTTATGTGCCCCCAGACTCCTCCCGCAGTTTGGCTTCGCCGGTCCGTTTTGGCGGGCATCCTTCGCAGGGCATCCGTGTGTGGGAGGTGAGGAGGCTGCTCGCAGCCCAGTCATGGAAGTTTCCTCTGCCCTGACTGGCTGCGAGATGAAGTCTCTCCAGAGACGGGGCTTCCCCCACTCCTGGCTGCTTCCTGCAAGTAACACGTGCACCCCCTCCTGCACATGCCTCTGACAATCCCGACAACCAGAGTTGAGGCAAACTAAAAAATGGCTTAATTGGCTTCTCACATACATTCTGAAGTATGTAATATTTTTTCTCAACATGCAAGATCAGGCTTATTGCATCTTGTTATATGGGTCATGTGGACATAATCAAAAAAGCAAGAACTGAAAGTTAAGGATTTATAAAAAACTTTAATAAAATGCCCCACTTTCTGAACATTTCTGTTTTAATACTCTGTGTTCCAGAAATCCAGGAAGAGAGAAAAACCCAGGAATATAGATGAGTCAGTAATAATAGTGGACATATGTGACTGTCAGAATCTGTGGCTTGACAACTGTCATGTCCAAATCCAATTGTAAAATATAGTAAGTGAACTATTCACTAACATTTATGATGCATTTTAATAAACTTATTTTTAGTGTAGGTTACATATTCCCAGTATATGTGTCTTTTTTATTTCATATTTCATAGTGGCTTGGCAAATGGAAAGATCTGTAAAAAGTACTTGGGCAAATGAAGTGCAACTTTGATGGAATTCAGGAATGAGTCCAAAAATTATATCTACAAAGCAACCATGTCTACCCAGATAAATGCTTGAACATTAAGATGGTGAAGTACCCCAAGGCTTCAAGTGCTGAGGTGACAAAACCACCTCAGCTCAACAGTGTCTTGCCATCTGTTTAACATTTAGGCTTCTTCATCATTCACAAAAGTGGATATTTCAGTGCCCAGGGACTAAAAATGCTCAGAAGAAACCTTACAAACACTCACCATATTGAATTCAGCAGTAAATGTGCAATGTGGCTGTATTTATTTAAAAGCACAGTTAGGCAAGGTAGTGCTGTCCACCAATATATGAAAAAACTGTGAGGGGGGAGAAGATTGACCTTTTACTATAAAATTTATCTAATATTTGTGCAAGAAATGAAAGAGTTCTATCTAATCCCATCAAAAACATATTTTTTTTTCTGAAAAGTTAAAGGCTATGCTGAGAAAGACTTTTTATCCAGCCTTCCTGTTGAAGGTGTAACATAGTACAGCAAAGAGCACAAGGTTCATAAGTACTAAAAAGGGAACGAGTGAGCAGGAAGTTATCTCCAAATCAGTGCCTTCTTAAAATCCATATATTTACTGGAAAGGGGAAATCCTGTGGCTGTGTTTAAGCTCTGCTGAAAGATAGTATCAAGGAATCTTTTAAAGCTAGATGAATAAACAGCTCTAGCAGTGTAAACCAGAACCCAGGACTGTCCTCTATTACTGTCATGGAATTATAATCTTGGCTGTGGATTCTGTCAGGAGAAGTGGAGCATACATGGTAAATATGTAGACTTACTGCTGGACTCATCATCAGGGCTGTAACACAAGCAGGGAGAAAAAGATGTAGTTTGGAATGGTTTCAGATGTAGAAGGATTTATATAAAATGTAATTACATAACGTGTGTCAGTTCCTGGCAAATAATCAAGCACTATTCAAGTATTGTTAGGTACATCCTGCATAGCTGGGCAACTCGTCATTTGCAAGCATGTGAAACTTCCAGCAGACTGTGTACAGTCTTAAATACCACGTGTGTTTCTAGTCAGAGTCCCATAGCTGGAAACAGCCTCGGTAAGTAGCATTTCAGAGGCTCTCACTCCAGAACTTGAGGCTCTTCCACTCATTATGCACATGTTGTGAAAACATGCCTGTACCGCCTTTATGGAGATTTTAGGTGTTTAATTCAGACTTATGTACTATACATCTATGAGTAATATAAAAAATGGTGCTATTTGGATGTGGTTCTTCACACTTTTAAGAAGCTCAGAGGTTCTTCATGTTGCTAACTATTTCAGTCTAGTTTTTTTCCCCCCTGTATTTCCTAATCCCAGGAAAAGGGCATTTAAATGGCATGTGTCTTGGTATGGCTCCAGCTGATATGGATATTGAAAGATAAACCTATCAAAAGCTGAATTTTTGACAGGAAGATTATAGAAGTTTTATTTAAAAGCCTCTGAAAATATGTCCAAAATGTATAAAAATATACTGAGTTTCCTAAAATATATTCCAGTGAAGATAAGAAAGTATTCTTCCTCTTCAGAAAGTATACAATGAAACCAGTCCTGCAATTGTAAAACAAAATGTCACATTTGTCTTCAGGTTAGTCATTTGGGATGAAACCCGAGGTTTTGATTTGGATTTTAGTGATGTGAATGGCATAGAGCTATGGCTGTCTGTCACATGTCATGGAATCAGAAACACTGGGGCTAGAAATGACCTCAAGAACTTTTCTTGTCCATCAGTCTGTCCCAAGGCCAGATAAAATACCTTCCCCTCTTTCCAAAAGATTTGTGTAGCATATTCTTAGAGATCTTTGAGGATGGACATTCTGCAGCCTTCTTATTCAGTACCTCTGAAATCCAACAAGACTTAATCATTCTGAAAGTTTCTCTGACTTATTTGTTTCACTAAGAGTGAACTCAAAACTCTACTCACCAGCTGACTTCACTAGATCCTCACCAAAATGTAGGTATCTCTGGTCCAGATGAGAACTTGACTGAGAAGTTTATGTAAAGTGAGATTTAAATGCCATCACAATTAGTAACTTATTAAAGCCCAAGGAGTTCTATTGATATCATCGAGGATATTCATGGAATATATTGTTATCCAGTATGAAAAAGGGGATCAGAATCTGCCACATTGAAAAAATTGTACGGGTAAGAAGATTCTTTTGGACTTCTTTAAAAATATGGCTTTGATAAGTCAGGTTTCATTCTGCAGGACATTGTTCACAGCAACTGAGGTATTGACCAAAGTAAAAAAAAAATGGTTTTTTATATTATGATAACTGCATTCTGATACAGACTCAATTTTCTGTAGTAATGGTAATATAGTACCTCTACTACAAAATAAACATATACTTCATGTTGGCATTTCTTGTATACGTGGATGATAGATCCTAATTCAGTTTTTGATGTAGTTTTGCAGTCAGCCCCTTGCTTTGCATAATTGGGGTGACAGATGCACTTTATTGTAATAGCAAATCCACTTTGTAGCACATTTTGTAAAATAGTACAAACGGGCCTGGATCTTGGCCAACATCAATAATGGAATAATAAACTTACACAAGTAGCAGGGAAATCGCAGTTGTTTGAATGCAAATGCCACTTCTCATGCCTGTTCTGAGGTTATTCTGTTCAACAGTTGCTGTTAGGACTGAGGACTTTTAGGAAAAATTCTCAAATATTTTTGTTTGAGAGAGGTAAGAAGTGACACTGGAAAATAAGATTCTGAAAGAGCCTCAAAGAACAACTCCCCCTATATTATGCACAGGAAAAACCACAGAGAAAGTAAAGGATGATTGCTGAGACACCACTTATAGGAGCAAGTCTTTTTGTACGGCCCTATAAACCAAGAAACACTGTCCAAAATTGTTCTCCATCCTGACTGGAAGTCAGACAGGAAAACACAGCCTGGTCTACAGGGTTTTCCCGCACTAATGCTTTCCTCATCTGCATTGTTCACTCACCTGATCATCAGAGATTTGTCTGCACAGCTTTCTTGATTCATTGTTGCCAGCCTGAATGGGACGAATCCAGGAGAAAAGCAGATCGCTCCCTGGAGTTCTGTGAAAAGTGTCAGTGCATGTCAGAGCATTAAGTCAGGCTGGTATTGATATAATTTCTCTTTCTGACAGTTGATCAAATGCTCACCTATAAAAAATCACTGCCTCTCATAGCTGCTGCTTAGAAGATAACTTGCAATGTAATGCTCTTGAAATGTGATTTTGTTTGAGGTATATTAGGGGGTTTTTTGTTTGTTTTTCCTCAGTGAGTAAGAACACAGGAGACACTTGTTGAAAACAGAATTGGCTTCATGATATAATATCTCTATTATTCCACATGATTTTGCAAGCCTGTCCTTAAATAAGCAAGATGCAATCCCCTCTGAAATTTCATAGGTTCATAGCGTCATTAGATTTGGAAAAGACCTCCAAGATCATCAAGTCCAACCTTCAACCAAACATCACCATATTAACTAAATCATAGCACTGTCGCATTCAGTTGCTTCTTGAACATTTCCAGGCAAAGCAACTTCACAACCCCCCTGGGCAGACTGTTCCAATTCCATGTTTCAGTGACAAAACTCTTCCTGGTGTCCAGCCTGAACCCTCCCTGGCACAGCTTGAGACCATTTCGTCTTGTCCTGATGCTGGTTGCTTGGGAGAAGAAGCCTACCCCCACCTTGTTGCAATCTCCTTTCAGGCAGTTGTAGAGAGTGATAAGGTCTCCCCTGAGCCTCCTCTTCTCCAGGCTAAACAAACCCAGCTCCCTCAGCTACTCCTCATATGATTTACTCTCTAGACCCTTCACCAGCTCCACTGCCCTTCTCTGAAATTGCTCCAACACCTCCATTTCTTTCTTGAAGTGAGGGCCAAGAACAGATGATTAGAGGTACAGCCTCAGATTTTGCTTAACATTACAGAGATACTGAAACCTACAGTTCACAGTAGACCCAAATGGCAGGAAAACCCTATCAGCTGGAATGTTCTTTTAGTGCTACAGAGCTAGGCTGAATATTCTTTTAGGCTACATTGCCTCTGATTTATCTTCACTGAACAGTGAAAAGAAAACTTAATCAGTATCTTTGTTGATCAGAGAAACACAATTAAAAGCTGCTTTATTGAAAAGATTTCTTAATAAATTCTACTGTCAAGTGTCATCTCGGAATACTTCCTGAGCTTGTTTTCTAAATCTGCAGAGTTCAATTCTGTGTGTTTTCATTGTATCCACATAGATTTTAATTTTCATCAATGTCCACAAAAAGATCAAGTAAGGCTATGCCATTGTTTCTGTTCTTTCCTGTCCTCCCACAGGCTAAGCTTTCTGAAATGCAGATAACTTGTCTGTCATTTCAGACTGTTTGAATCTCGTCTCTTCAGAGAGAGGTTGACCGTATTTAACTTATCAAAGATATCACCCAGATCTGTCTGAGTACATCATCATTGCTGGTACCCTTCACGTGCCTGTATTGCATTGCTTCCCTAAAGTAAAAAGCCCTAATTTCTGAATTTTTACATTCTGCTCAAAACATTTCTGCATGATAGCCATCTTACCTGAGCAAGGAGGAACAGTGCTGGCGCTCAGAACACTGTCATCATGTTTTGTGCCTTTGACTTGATGAACAATCCATTTTATTGACCTGAAAAGAACAATAACTTCCATTCATTTCAGAGGGCCATTTTTGTACGTATAACACCTCTTTTTTGATAGCATGGTGTTTAGTTCATGTGAGGCCTCAAGCTTCAGGCCCATCTGTGAAGACTCTTTTACTGAACACAGTTCCATCATCACCACTACAATCTTTGAATAATTATACCCCGTGAATAATGCTTTTTCTTCAAATAATCCTCAAGGAAGTTATTTTTCTTTGTTTGCTTGTGGGTTGTTGGGGTCTTTTAAAAACATATTCATTATTTTTCATTCACTATTTTCTATTTAGTATTTAGTTATTGGTGTCTTTAGTGTTTCCAGGTCATCACTGCACAAAACTTCAGAAAAAGCACTACCTTTTAAATAAAAGAAGTTCTGCCTTTTGAGCAACATCAGAAGAAAACTCATGTTTGATCTAGTTCTAGTATTTGATTCTTTTTATTTGAGGCTTTTCTCCCTAATTTGTTTTGATCCTTGATATAGAATCATAGAATTGTTTAGGTTGGAAAAGACCTTCAAGATCATTTGAGTTCTACTGTTAACCCAGGACTACCAAGTCCACCACTAAACCACATCTCCAGGTGCCACAATTGTATGTCTTTTAAATGCCTCCATGGATGGTGAGTTAGCTACTTCCTGGTGCAGCCTGTTCCAGTGCTTCACTACCCTTTCTGTGAAGGAAGTTTTTAGAATATGCAATCTAAATGTCCCTTGGTGCAATTTGCCATTCCCTCTCTGTATTCATAAAACATTTTTATTGTCTTTTGAATCAATGGCCAGATTCAGTTCTGGTTGGGCCTTGGGCCTTCTAATTTTCTCCCTGCACAACCTTATGACATTTTGGAGCCTTCCTGAGTTGCCTTCCTCTTCTTTCCAAAGATCATAAAATATCTGTTTTTTCCTGAGCTCCAGCCAAAGCTCTTTGTTCAGTCTTGTTCCCCAGCAGCTCATCTTTCAGCACACAGGGACAGCCTGCTCCTGGTCTTCAAGATTTCTCTCTTGAAGGATGTCCATCCTTCCTGGACTACTTTACCCTTCAGGTCTTCCTCCCAAGGGACTGCTAGCCAGCCTGCTGAACAGGCCAAAGTCCGACCTCCACAAGTCCAAGATGGCAGTTCTGTTGACCCTCCTCCTTATTTCCCCAAGAACCAAAAACTCCATCATTTTGTGATCTCTGTGCCAAAGAGGCCTCCAACGATCAGATCACCCACCGGTCCTTCTCTGGTCATTAACAGCACTTCCAGTGTGGCACTTCTGGTTGGCTCACTCACTAGCTATGTCAGGAAGATCTCTTCCACACACCCCAGGAGTCTTCTGGACTGTTTTCTGTCTGCTGGGTTGTATTTCCAGCAGATATCTGATAAGTTGAAGTCCCTCATGAGAACAAGGATTAGCAAATGTGAAACTTGTTTGGAGCTGCTCTGTAGTAATTTCTGAGTGTTCAGGTCAGGTTATTGGAAGGTTTTGAGCCTTTGCATTAAAAGACAGGACTGAGAGATTTTGTGATTTGCTTTCTTTAACTTCTGGTCTTAGAAGGGCTCACAGCGACCTTTCAGCATCCTTAGAGAAGGCAGCCTGACACAGGAAGAACACCTTTACATCTGTGTTCAACTGCATAGGAAACATTTCCCATGTGTGAAAGACTTAAAACCAAAAAGTTAACTTGGTGTCTTCTCCTCTGGGAGCATGATATTGTGGGAATCTAGATAAAAGTAATTACTTATATTTAATCTCAGTTTATAACCCAGAAGTATATTTAAGAAACTTCTCAAAGCATTTGTGCATGTAGGACTGAAGTTGTGTATTTAAAATGCTACTAATAAGTAGCAATTTAGTCAGTATATTGAACTGATTATTGATACATTTTCACGAGATTGCATGTTTTAGTAAATTAGGAGATTATTTCTTTTTCAAAGACACAATAAGAATAGTTCAAGGTAAGTCAGAGCACAGGAAGCAAGGGAAAATTGGGTATCATTGCCTGTGAAAACACTGAGCTGAGAATCTATTCTGAAGCAGGAAAAGTTCCTGGCATGCAGGAGATCAAAAGAACTCTCCTACAGGTCTAAAAATGAACACTTGCTCCGTGGAGAGTAATTATTTTGGAGCAGCCAGCTGAGACACAGGACCTTGTGGGACCAGAAGAAGTTACAACTAGCTTCATTATCATCAGGAGATCAAAAGATTTTAGGATAGATGAGCATGCCAGCTGCTCTCTCAGGAAGTACTGTCCCTTTGTTACAATAGCTTAACACTTCCATTTTAAGAAGGCTGTTATGTATCTTTGTATGATTTGTATCTGAGTCATAAAAACTGCAGGTACCTAAACATAGTCAGACTTACTGAGAAAGTGCCATCTCCCCCGAAGAAATGTTACCCAGGTGTTAGCTGAGTACAAGAAAAACATAAATAAACTGGAGCAAGATTGTCCAGGAGCTGGAACAATTTCCCTATGAAAAGAGACTGAGGGAGTTGTGCTTGCTGTGCCTGGAGAGAGATGGCTCTGGGGGGTTCTTAATGCTGTCCTCAACTATCTAATGGAAGGAAATAAAAGACAAAAGAGATGGACTCATAGAGGAAAAATGAGAGATAATGGACAAGAGATGGAAGATGACCGATTCTGGGTCAATATTAGGAAAAAACCTCGCCGACAGTGTAATCAAACACTGTAATGAGTTTCCAAAGAGGCTGAAGGATCTCCATCCTTTGATATATTCGAAGCTCAATTGGACAAGTCCATGAGCAGCCAGCACTAAGGAAACCTGCTCTAAGCAAAGGAGTTTAAATTGCCTTAGGTCCTTCCAACCTGCATAATTCTGTGACTGTAAGCTGTGGGTTACAATACTAACAGCATCAATGGTGTAGTATGTTCACCTTGGCTGGCTGCCAGACCCCCAGCCTGCTGTTCTGTTTCTCCCTTCTCAACAGAACAGGGGCAGAAAATAAAATAGAAAAGCTCATGGAATGTGGTAAGGAATCTAAATATTCATTGCTTCCCATTGGCAGGCAGATGTCCAGCCATTCTTTGGGCCTCCATACCTATAGCAGTTGCTTGGAACCAAAGAGCATAACCACAACTGTACCCACATTCGCCTCCTTACGCTCAGCAGCTGATTGCAGTGTCATATGGTATGGAATGTCCCTTGAGTCGATTTGGGTCAGCTGTCCTGGCTGTGTCCCCTCAGCCTATTGCTCACCCCCAGCCTACTGGCCTTTGGAGGGGAGGGAAAGCCTTGATGCAGTGCAAGCACTGCTCCGAAAAAGTCAAAACATTGGTGTGTTCTCAACAATATTTTAGCTACAAATGCAAAGAACAGCACAATATGGGATACTTTGAGGAAATTTAACTCCGTCTTAGCCAGAGACAGTACACTGGAATATAACTGTGCAGGATACAAACTTGTTGCTTGAAAGGGAGGTCCACAGGGATGCTGGGATGGATCAAAGAATACCGTTTACCCTGAACTGTGACAATAATGTTGTTCAGATAGTTCTACTTATTTCTATTTCAATACAATTGATCTGACATTAATGCACAGTTGAAGCTGACCTTAGGATGTACCTGCATGAGAAGGCAATTCAACACTGTGCTCCCAAAGTGCTAAGCAATGACTAAAATTTAACTGAAGAACTCAGGTATGCCGAGGATAAATTGCCTGGGATAAGAAGCCTAGAATTAACTGATTTTTTTTTCACATTTTAGTATTGATTGGACTGCTTGAGTGGTGAAAATTGCAGAACAGCAAATTCAATTAGCAATTTTTAAAATAAGCAAATAGGCTTTGGTGGCCAAAGCTTGGTTTTAGTTTTTTTTCCTTAAAGGCCTGCTTCCCAGCTTTAATGCGTAATCCCCAAATGTGCTGCTGAGTACATTTAGGGTTAATTCAGAAGATCTATCTATCAACAGCTTCTGAATTTTCTATAGCACAATGGGTGTTGTTTATTTTAATCAAAGTAAGTCTTCTCAGCTTTAAGGTGCACCTCCCTAACTCTCTCTGTTCTTCTGCCTTCCTGACAGTTTAATATTCACAGAGGTGTGCCTATGCAGCCAGGAACAGAAGATTTGTTCAAACAGAAAAAAACCCCAACCCTGGCACCTGATCGAGAGAACTGGTTTAGATGGGTTGTCTAGCAAGCAGATCACACACTAGGGGTCTCTGATTACACATCAGATTTCTCCACAGTATTTCCTGAGGAACAGAGGCAGTAAAAAAAACCCAACCACCAAAAAATGATATTTTTGAGGGGCATTTCCCCTATCTTTCTTAAGGACAGTTGAGCCAAGATCTGGTGAAGAAAGAACTCTGACTTGCTGAATACAGATTAGTTCTTAATGGACATGGTATGGAATGTGAGGGATATGATCTATAAAGAGTCTGTAGAAGAAACAATTGTTAAAGAAACAGTTAAAGAAAAGGAAACAGTATTAAGATCTATAGAACTGAATTCTCTCTGCTACAGGGTAGATAGATGAAAAAAGCTTTTTCTTGTTCTATTATTGAGGTGGAAGACAGTTTCCACTTTTCATTATTCAGGTGGGTAAAATCCAGACAAAGTTTATTTATGGTTAGTTCAACTCATTTTGTTGCCAAATTTTTTAAGCTTAAACTAGCTCTTCTCTCTCCCTCTCATCTGTCACCCTGATTATACAGACTGATTTCTATATTTTATTTCCTAAATTAAATGAACTTTTTTTTTTCTCAAGTGTCCTTTCCAAACATAAGGTCTCCATTGTTGCCCATTTCTAGCAGGATTTCTCTACACACATTCCAGTCTAAATTCATCTCTCGTAAAATGGATGAATAAAACTATGTGATGCATATGAGTGATCACTAATGGTTTAAACAATGGTAATGATTTCTAGATGAAATCTGACTAGCACTGAGAAGCTTTCCAAGGTGTTTAATACAGGTGGCTGAGTAAAAAAAAAGTTATCTAATTTTAGCAGAAGTAATTTTTGGCCTTTCTTCAGTCCAATGCCTTGGATGAACTTGCAGTGTAAAATTAAAAGAAAAAAATTTATTTTGCCACTAGGACTTTCTCTAATGAAATTTTCCGGTGACAAGGTGAAAATAAGCATCCCAAACCTATCTTTATAACTAGAGTTTCAGTAGGAACACTATTTGGACCAAGGAAAGAAGTTGAGGTTTAATAGATAAAATGTTTTTATTGTGTTAGGAAATGTTTCTGTATGAAACAATATTTTGCCACGCTTTGCATTATGTGAACTAAAAAGAACTCACACAGGATGTGTAGATTGGTGTGAGATCACAAACAAAAATAATGAATAAATGAAGGACCCAGAAGTGTTGGTTGGCAGCCGGCTGAACACGAGCCAGTGTGTGCCCAGGTGACCAAGAAAGCCAATGGCATCCTGGCCCGTGTCAGCACTAGTGTGGCCAGCAGGACCAAGGCAGTGATTGTCCCTCTGTACTCAGCACTGGTGAGGCCACACCTCAAATCCGGTGTCCGGTTCTGGGCCCTTCACTATAAGAAAAATATTGAGGGGCTGGAGATTTTCCAGAGAAGGGCAGTGGAGCTGGTGCAAGGTCTGGAGCACAAGTCTTGTGAAGAGCAGCTGAGGGAGCTGGGGTTGTTTAAGTTGTTTAGCCATGGCAGGGGGTTGGAACTAGATGATCTTTAAGGTCCCTTCCGATCCAAAAAATTTTATGATTTTATATTATTATGAATCATTTTAGTCAAACTTTTTCTTTTCCAGACAGGACTATTATGGATCTTAATGTTAATGCCATGGCACTAATTTTATTATGGGTTTCTTTCCAGAGTTTGCAGAAACAGATGATCAAAAAAAAAAAAAAAGAAACAATAATTTGCTTAATAAAGACTCATCTACAGTCTGCTGCTGTTACTTTGTGATGTCAGGAAAACTCCTGAAAAAGAGAAGTCAAAAAAAAAAAGTAGAGAAATTAATTTAATATGGTGATTTAATGATGAATGCCCCCATTTTCTATATTAAATAGTTGCAATCACCAGTTCTTACATTAAAATATTACATGAATGGCATTAATAATAGATAGTCAATCCAAGACAGCAGTCATTGCAAATCAAACTTTTCCTAGGCCTCCTACTTAGAAAAATTATGCAGATCTAGTAAAAATATCAAACAAAATAAAAAACCCAGCAGAGGTAATTTAAGCTCCTAAACTGTAAGTTTCTGAAAACTTCCTTGTGAGGGAAGTTATTAAACAACATGCCTAAAAAGAGCTGTTGCCACCTCACTCACTGTCATGTTGTACAGTTTTAGAGCCTAGATGATGCTGTGTTGGCATTTTGGTTTTGGTGAGGAGGTGAGTTATTCGAAGCTGATGTTTATTTGCAGAAGTTCTGACTAGTCAAATATGAACACTTTGATATAGAAACTGGGTTATTTTTACCTTGACTTTTCCTCTAGCATTCCTCTTGATATTAATGGAAACTTGGGTCAAAGCTCTAAACACAGATGAAGCATAATTGCATGCAATTCTGGTGATTTGACATACCTATTGCTACACCATTAGAAAATACCATTATCCCAAATATCTTCCAGCAATTTTCCCTGTGCTCTTTCAGTGTTACTAACTTGTGATTTTCAGTATGGCTTGTTTTAGTAATATTGACAAGTGGCATATAACTACTCAATCAAGCATATCAAGTCCTTTAATTTGGCCTAATTCAGGCATCAATGAAAGGTGTGAAGCTTTTACATTTGCTCTACTGAAACTAATGTCCATCAGAAAGCAAATTGATTTTCGGTTTCAATACAAATCAAAATTTGATCACATGAAAAAATGTCAACCCTGCTAAACTGGTAATGAATGAACAAAGTAAAGAGAGTGCTGAATATCTGCCTCACATTTGCCTTTTCACTGGTGTATAATTTCTAGCCATTCAAAGTAATTTTCTGAAAGATGAAAAGCCTCAGTCATTTTTTGTATGCCTAGTTCGCTGAATACTTCAGACATATCTTTAGCTTGTATTCTATATTATGGTACTTCATATAGGCAAAATGGATTTTCTGTTATAAGTGTTTCTGATTTGGCAAATAGCCAAATGCAAGAGAAAAAAAAAAGTAAAGTGTGGAGGAGAGAATTTATCTCTACCAAACTGTGTATCCCAAATGTGGCTCCAGCTTCCATTTAATGACAGATACGTAGGTGGTTTGCACAGAAACAACTTATAACAGTCTCGAAAATCAAATAAGAAAGCATGATGATTATGTCTATGTGTATAATTCCTCTCTTTAAGGAAGCTGTAATTGCCCTAACAACACTGATTAAGAGACATTTCTGCTTTTGTTCTCTTTAAATTGTAAGTGATCTAAGTAATCTTAAACAGTTCTACAACAATTATAGTATAAACACTGAAAAATATCTGGTATTGCTTTTAGTTAATGTTTTTACTTATCTGAAATTCTGGAAGTAATACAAATAGAATAAGGTCAATCAGTTAATCCTTGATATCATCTCTCTAACATTTTCAACACATTAATCTTTTGGGTGTATTTTCTATGTCTTGATCTATGCCTGGAGATCTACATTTCTTCTAACAGGCTTATGAGCAAGTTGTTAATACCACAGAAAGATTTGTTTTATAAAACTGTGTCATGGTTTAGGAATCGTATTAGTGCTCCCACTAAAATGAAAAAGCACGAGCTGCTCCTCCCCCAACCCCTTCCAGTGAGAGACAAAAGGCAGAGATCCCAAGTAGAGATAAGAATTATAGCAATGCGATAAGAAAACCAACAGTAACAGCAACAATATTAAGAACAAAAGTATGCAAAAAAAGGGTGATTCATATCCAAAAAATGCTCACCGACCAAACAGCCTGACCTGGCATTGCCTGGCCCTCTGACACACAGAACAAAATGGCCTCTGGACCCTCTGCACGAGTGTTTTCCCCCCAAGCCCAAGACAGTGAAAACCTATGGCAGACAAACCCTCTGGTCGAGACTCTGGGGAGTAGCCACACCCACAGAAAGGACTCTGAAATCTACCCAGGTTTCTTCTCCACAGCGAGAGGTTTCATTATTTCACATTATTCATTTTTTTTTCCGTGCCTGCGTGCACTTTGCTTGCTAAATAAATAGGTTTTGTTGCTTTCCTCTGAGGAATTTCTTTCCGAACCTGGTGGGGGAGGGGCTGCTGAAATCTGCCTTCTAACAGAGGGATGTTCATTTTGGACGTTTTCCTCCAATCTGTCTCAAAGCAAGACACCTGATCAGAAGTGAGAACCCCTTAGTCCCAGCCCCAGCGACGGTGTCAGTGGCATAGGACAGCAACCTAGACATGCCTCGGCGTCTCTAGGCTCCACCCCCTCATGTCCTTGGCTGAAATTAGGATGAACTATAAATCAATTAATTGCAACAAACAAAGTGCAATGTCTCCAGAGCACTGTTGATTTATGCAGAAACTAAACTATTAAGCTAATTTTATTTCATTATGTCTGCCCTGTCCAAGATTTTCCCAGGAAATCTCTACATTGAATCAGTATCTTCATGGCCTTCATGTTTATTGGCCGTACTGTGATGTTTTTAAGTGGAACTTCCCATTGATTTCTAGGAAAGGAAACTTAGGAACAGTGTGCATTGCCTAACGAGTGTTAGAACCCTTAAGAGATTCACCAGTTGTAGAATATCCATCTTTATGTGGTATTCATAAGACATCAAAATCTAGTTGAATTCCATAAAGATAACGCAAATATAAGAAAGATCTGATCTTGGTCCCTGTTTGAATTGTATTTATGGTGTCCTTTGCCTTGACTTCTACAAATCTAGTTAATTTTCAGATGAAAAATTTTCTATCCAATTAATAAAAGTTACATGATTTAACTGTCCTCAAATATAGATCTATATTCACACACTGATTAATTTAAAACTCAGTTTGCATCTTCAGCTCAGCTAGTTCTGTCTCTGAGACTCAGGTAGGCTCTTGAAATGTGTCCTTTTCATTTTAGAGATCTGAAACTAAATCATGCTAAAACTGGAAGAGGGTTTAGCCCCATCTCTTTCCTCCATTCTTAGTTGCAACATAATTGAGAAGCACCTGAAATTGCACACGTACTTCCTGAAAGTGTTTTGAATGCCGCCTTTACCCATGCTACACAACAAGTTATTTGCTGTTGTATTCTCCTAAGATGTGTGGAAAAGCTGGCTTTCAAAAAACCCAAGACAAGGACCTGGACCTTATTTGTCTCAGTTCCTGCATAAATGATCTAAAATCAAACTTTTCGATTTTAATCGATATTTACATCAAGTGTAGGATGGACAGAACCATCCTTACATAAGACTGGAAATAAAGGCAAAAGAAGACTTCACATAGTCTTTGGAGGCATAGCTGCAGTTGTCAGCTTTGGAGAAAGGATGCTTAATCTGGATCATAAGTGGATGAAGATACTCTGTTCATAAATTTGGGCATATTTATAGTAGTTGGGATGCACTTAAAATTTCTAGTTAGTTACTAGAATTGGTTTACCACTCAGTATGCAAACAAATTTTAGATTCCCCTTTAGAAAGTGGATACATACAAGGGTATATGTGTGAAGTCTTTCACAGGCAGACAGGAATTTTCCGCCTACCAGCTCTCTGAGACACAGAGCTATCAGCGAAATCTTGTCCAGAAGCTGTGTAGCCCCACTAGGAAGGTACACGGTAGAGACAGTTCAACCCTGTTGAATATGCCTGACTCCTTGGTGGGATTTAGTCCTTAGGCTGTGTGACGCTGAAATCTTCTTGACCTCATCGATGTTTTCTGTAATTCAGGGGTGGTAGATACTGTATTTCCTTCTGGAGGTCATGTACACACAGGGTAAGATCCAGGTGCCTCCAAGGAGATTTAAGGAGGGGACAGTCTTTCCCACGGCACCCATTGTTCCTTCTCTCATGCTGCTGTAAGCAGAAATGCTAAGTCCCATCTCCAGCCATTTACCTCTCCATTTTCCTGTGATAGGAATTGTCTGGCTTTGGGTTAATTCCAATTTCTTCCTGTTGGAGCATCATATTCAATTTTCTGAACTTCTTTCTTAGGTAGAAAGTCATTTATGAATGGAAATAAAATCAGTGAATGTAGTTTAGTTTTGACCTAAAATCCAGTCATGATCTCCCCATTTCAGAAGCTCATTACTGTGGACTAGTTGTGTGTTGTGACAGCATTTCATTAGCTTGAACTGGAAAGGGCAAGAATGATGTGTGCCTGTCAAATCTGAAGTGGAGGAAGCTATTTGTGCTGGTTTTTGTATGCTTCCTAACTCTAAAGGTGGTGGGAAGAGACCTGCTGTTTTCTTATGAACTTTGACAATGAGCTTCTCTCCATCTGTGCTCAAATTGTTTAAGCCTAATATTTTCGTTAAATCCATGGGTAAGTGCTCTGTGTATGTTTTTGCATGTAGATTTACTACATGGATTTTTAACTTCCTTGATCCCCAATGTAAAAGCATATGAAATGGAATCAGCTCCATTTTTTATTTCAAGCAGATCCTGTAAAGTTTATTTAATTCATCAAGACCTCTGAAGCCGTCAGGGGAACAGAAAATAAAAAGGGATGCATAAAGTGATTAAGGTTTTTTAGCCGAGCAAAAGAACTAAAAAAGCAGTATTATTATTAGAATGCTGGAAGTGGAAAAAAAAAAGAAAATGCTGTAAAGAAGGCTCTTTAAAAAGCTGAAAGACTGTCAGAAAAGATCATCATTTAGCGTTTTACAAGGGTGGGTTCCTATGGGACTGCAAATACAAAAATCTCAGTCTACATCAGGAGAAAAGTAAATCCAGTAGTAAACCCAACCACATTAGTGGTGCTTGGGAATTTTGAAATGAATGCTGCATCAAACCACTCTTACAAGATGGGATGGAAAGTGATGTGGAAAGAAAGCACAGCAAAATGCCAGTGGTATGGTCTCTCGAGCAAAGGATTGACAGGATATTTTATATACTGTAGACAAAAGCACAGACCCCTGAAAGTAAAATCCTCTGTTGAATCCAGGAACATCAGTATTGTAAATTTACCTCAACATCTGTGGCAGTTAACTAAATGACTATGGTGACAGTATTCACAGAGTCAGAAATATCTCATCTATTCCTACAGGTGAGAAATGCTTGCTCTCAACTATGACCTTCTCCTTGCTCCTCTACTTTTTAATTAATATTTCTTGAGCTGTTTCCCTGGTTCTAATAATACTCTGCAATACTCTTGTGTGATTCTAAAATAGGTTTCATTAACAGTGATCAGTCTGAGGTTTTAAAGATACTAAACAAGGTAGACAAAAGTGCTCCCAGTTGGTGCTCCCAATTTATATACTGGAGTTTTAGCAGAGCATAATGGAGAGAAATCATTTAAATACTCTTGAGTGATGGAAAAGGGAGAAAGGTACACTATAATACACAGATGCTAATTTAATCCTGAAAATACAATAAACTGTCCCATGCCATCTTCTGACACTGTATTTGTTTGCATTATTTAATAATGATCATGATTGAAGGAGGCAGTGTTGGCACTATGGATTGAGATTAGGATTGTGAGGTATATCGCAAACTGTTTCATAGAGGGTTGGCGACTGAAATATTATCAAGATGAAGTGTTGTACACTAATCTTCTCTTGTAGTTCAGCCTTCCCTCAAAATCCAGGCCTGTGGCCTTGCTGACATGGGCCACGGTGACAAATCTCTTTCTAAATCACATTAATTTAATTGGAATGAAAATATAGTTAGTCTGGGAGATGGGGAAAGGGGAAGTTACTGCCTCCCCCGTCGCGGTTTATAAAGACAGGGAAGGGCTGGACTTGTATCTTGCTCCAACAGTTTAGATGTGCCTGACAGCCTGTCAGTTGTTGCCATAGAGAGGGAAGGAAGTGTTGAGGGGAAGTTGGGTAACAAAGAGAATAAGGAGATTTGTTCCTATATCTGAAAGATTACATCAGTGATAGGTGCTGAGAAACTTTACGTCTCTACCCAAACTGAATTGTTTTATTTCTGAGCTGAAAGTAGAACACTCTGTTTAGTGGTATAGGGATCCCTTTTGTTTTTCCTTTGGACAGAGATATTCAAAAGAATTGCAAGTACTCCTAATGTGAGAACTCTGTCACATTTGACACAGAGTTCTGAGCACAGGCCCTTTCTCTAGGCTAGGTATTGACACAGGAGAAGATGGGGACTATAGTGTCAAGTACAATGCTGATCGCTCAGTCATGCTGACTGCAGTTGACCTTTAAGAACATCAGCTTATTTGGGACCAAGAAGCAATAGGCTTCCTCTAAAGTTCTCTGTGTCTGATTATTATTTTTACCCCAGACTGAACATTTCTCTCCCTCTGCAGCTGGAATTTTAATTGTCTGTTCTGTTCCTGTAACAGCTGCTAAGTAGCTTTGCTCTTCCCCTAGCTGCTCTATTACAGCTACATAGCACCAAATGCAGTTAATTTTTTTTATCCCCAAATACTTAATTTTTATCTCATTTCAGTTAGCTTGGCTTCTTAGGAAATGAATAGAACCTTAATGTGGTTTAAAAGTGTTGGTGGCTTTCTCAGACTGACAAGCATAGGCATACTGGCATTTTGAACTTTGTCTGTAGATGATGCTGACATGCAGTGAGGACACGCCAACATTCATTTTGGCATGCTAGATTTGTGCAAGGAAAGTAAGGTGCCTTGTACATGTGTTTTGCAATACTGTAGGGAAAGCTGACTCTAACAGATGAGGAAGAAGATCTATTGATGTTTCAGTACTGTAAGCTGTAAACGCCTTTCAGAGCCACCACCTGCACAATTCCTCAGGCTGAGCATTATCTCCCCTTGCCCAAAACAGAATAGTTTCTCCTCATGGAAGGCCAGCAACATGTCCTTTCCAGGCATCCCCTGATCAAATTCAAATTCTGGGATCTAGTCCAGGGATTCATGGTGGGATTTGGAGGTTGGCCAGCACACATATTGTGCTGTGCATTTCCTTATCTGAAGCGGCAGATAGCAAATGTTGTTTTAAGAACAAGCCCCTTTTTTCTCTGTTCATTTGATTTTTGAGTTGCACTGCTCCTGTGTCTCTAAAGCTGATTGGAAGGCTTGAGAAAGAACTGCAAATAAGTCAATCAGCAATCTGTGTCCTGAATATTGACTTTGGCTAGTATTAAGAGTATTTAGATTCAGGAGCAAGTGCTCTCATTGGCTGCCGAAGGACAGGATTGCTTACTAGAAAAATAGGTCTGACAATCTGCTTCATGGAGAAAATACATCTGGGCCCACCTTATGTGTGTGGCCAGCTTGGAAAACAAATAATAGAGACCAGTGAAATGGAAAGGATGATCAATACAGATATTTGCTTGCTGTTTATTACAAGTATCTAATATTCCATATATGCTCAAAAATGAGGATCTGTATGTATTCCATGATCCCTGGTTGGAAATGGTAGATTAGCACTTAGTTTGCTGGTAATTTAAGAATGGTACAGAGTAATGGCTACTTTTTAGATGCTAAGGAAAACCTATGTTAAAATAAAAACATAATTCCACCATTATCAAATAGAAATTATTGATATTCTTTTACAACTTTGTTTTGTATCCAGGTAAACAGATGATTTTTAAAAACTTGATGCACTATTTATGTTCTATCTCCTTCTGTATTTTAATACCTAATAATTTTCTATTTCCTCATTATTTGTTTTAGGGAGCTTACCCATCTTTTAGAGAAGACTAGGGTTCAGTAGCTCAGAAGTTACATGAGATTTTGCCTGCCTTATATTGTTTAATTAACCAGAGGTTATGTAAAAACAGTTTTCAAGAATGAGTAAATACCTTCCCATGAAACCAAGGTCTTTTGGCCACCTAAAATTAGAACAACTAAAATTAAGAATTCTCAAAATCTCTAGTGTTTTTTGAGCAAGTCATATTATTTTCTTGACTTTCTAATGTCTTTCCTCTTTAATTTCCTATTGCATCTCTCTGTTCTCCTCCCTTTCTTCCACGTGTTTCTTCTTTCCATATCCTACAGGATTCCCCTCCAATTCTCATCATACTTTTCTTTGCACACTAATTATTTATGTACTATTAGGAAGCCTGCATATGATTTTTCAGACATCTGATTTAATGATCTCAAAAATGTGTCAGCAACATGTGCTATTTTGAAAAGGTTAATGACGGAGTATCACCATCATCTATGTCAAGTCTACTGGTGAAGCGTGAACTCACCCCAGGTTAACAGCAGGTAATCCCAGGTATCCCAGTCCCTGGGAGAAACAGGGTCTGGCCAGGACCCTACAGCAAAGAAACTCATAGCAGTGCTTATTCTACACTGTTGAGGAAATAAGGCATACAGGAAAAGTAGTAGATATATAGAGTGAATAAGAAATACTTCTGTGCCTGGAAGTAATCCTGCATTTAGGCCAACCCTGAAATGGTCAGGCAGATAGACTACATGAAAATTTAAGTCTCTTCTAACTGAAAATATATTCTTTTCTACTCTGTGCTATGCTATGCAGAGTTTTGAGGTCAGCTGGTTGTTCAGACCAAAGGACCATTCAGTAGTTTTTTTAGGAGTAACTCTCGTAGAAGGTCTACCTGTAAACCCAATTGTTTAACAGGTGGATCAAGTCTGGTTATCTGTGCAGCAAAGCCATTCAATGGTGTCTTGGTTTGAAAGACAAGTGTCCACTAATGAAGGCAGGAGCCTCCCTTGGAACGGAAAATGCAACCCCCTTCCCTCCGAATTATTATAAATTTGAAATTAAGGGGCTTTCAGGCAAAGATATGAGGAATAGGAATAACAGTTTTTTTACTAACATATATATATAGATATATATATATATATATAGATATATATATATATATATATATATATAAATCAAAACAATAATACAGAAACACTGTTTTAAACTGACAGAGTCAGGGTACGACCTGATACCCTGCCAGGCCCATTAAAAGGAGATAGTCCATGAGCGAGTTGTCTATGAGTCATGTGGCAAGGCATTGCTGGGCCCATTAACAGAAGATAGTCCGGAGGGAGGAGGCAGGGAGCATTGCTACAGCTGGTTTCAACAGCTCATGAAGATGGTAATAGAATACACTGTCACCCAGGACAAAAGGTGAAATGGAGCTGCGCTCCTTCCTTCTCAAACAGCTTCACATAATTGTTAGAAGCATATCTCGAATGAAAGCACGTCATTAAAAGAAAATGAAGTAATCAGCAATACACATTGACTATCTTGACCATCAAATGCGAATGTTAGAATACCATACTGTGTCTTCTTTCAGCTTCCTAAGCACCTGTTCCATTTATGGAACTCACATCTTTAAAATTCCTACATACATGTGAGCCCCTTGCAAGGAATCCACTTTGTGCTGGAGAGGACTGCAGACTGGTATGAGCAGAGTGCCGATTTGTGATGCAGGTGTAGATCTTCACCTGCATCACTGAGGCAAATGTAAGAAAAATATTGAATTGTTCCTCAGAACCTGCCTTTTCGTGATTTTTTTGAGAAGTATGTCTAAAGATTGCAAATAAGATTTTAGCAGATGTTTAGCTTATGATTAAAGCATAATTGTATCCAGGGTTTATAGAATAAGGTGGAGTTACCCTTATTTTCCTTAGGGAAACATCCTCTTTTCACAACTACAAGCAGAATCCTGTTGACTTCTACCAAGTGCACTGAGCAAGAGTTGCTGCCGTTTACCTGCTTGGCTCCTTCAGACACCATTTGGAAGTTAACAGGGGTATGATTAAGGATGGTCAAAAATTCTGCAAACCTGCCTCTGTGTGAGGTTTCCCTTGACCTTTTTGTCCATTATTTCTATGTGTTGGTATTATTTCTGCAGTCCTCACTCACATCATCATCTTTGATTTGGCTCCTTTTTTTACTTGAATGACCTTTTATATGGATCAGAATAGTGTGGGTAAAATGGCAAAGAAACAGCAATTTCTGAAACATCAAAGCATATTCCATGCTTCTCCAATGTAAAGTCAGCAAAATTTTTGTCGTAATGCAATCCTCCTGTCTTATAAATAGGTTCCTTTGAATCCTTTGTTATCATTTAACATGCTTGCAGAATTTCTTCTTATCCAAGTAACTGTTTTCATCCAGATATAATTTCCTCTCCATTTTGTAGTTGCTTTTATTAGAATACTGTAGCTGAATTTTGCTCCTCAGGCAACATTCTCAAGTCTGCAGTATCACTTTTATGGCTTTTTTTTTTAAAGAGGTCTCTGTATTTTATTTTATATTTTTATTGTTATTTTATTTTATATTGTTGTTTGTGAAATGCCTGTAAATCTTGTGTAAGATTCAGAAGTTTGTACTTGCTGTTTTGAAGTGTAAACCTTGGATTCGGAGGGAAATGTAACCAGAACCAAATGAGTGGTATTCTTGGCCCAATTATAAACTTTGGTCTTGGGAAGCTCGTGAAACTACTCACATGCTTGAAGTTAAATGTGCACTTAGCTTTTTTCAAAGTCAAGGCTAAAATGTGTAATTAACCACAATAGAAAACAACAAAAAAAAGAACACTACATGTGTATCTTGTAGTAATGGTATAGAAAATAATAATAATTAAAAAAAGTGTTTGATATCAACAATACTAAGAATTCTTGTGTCTGAAATCAAATATCCAAGTATCCTAAGGCTTTCATATTAATCTGTGGAGATGTTCTTGCATCATATTCTTGCAACTATCTTATTGATATTTGCGTATCAACAATTTGTGTTTACCTAGACAAACACATTAATCAGTCATCATTTTCTTATCAAACAGATGACTGCTGATTTGGAGAACTGAAAGATAAATTTTATGTTTCATTTTTCAGGGCCTTGCAGAGAATATATTGTATCTCCCAAAAGACACCATTTGTAAAACATAGCAATAGGCATTCCAAAGATCACCACAAAATGGTCAACACTACTGCAATAATACATGAAATGAACATCGTTATTGTCTGTGAAGGAAACAAAGACCTGACAGCATTCAGGTTTAAACAGAGTCTTGGTATCAAAAGCAAATCAAGTCCTATTATGTTAGAATTGTTTTAAATAGGAAATAGTGGGAAGCAAGAGGACTCTGCTGGAGCCCTCTAAAATTAGGCTTTCTAGGTGATTTTTTCTATTATTTTGTATATCAAATAATTCCAGAAAATAGTGTGCAGCACAGCATCTCCGTGGAGCAGCTTCCAATAGTCCTGAAGATAGCTGGAATTCTGCTGTTAATCTCAAGGAGAATCAGGATTTAGACCAAGGTGCTTGAATGAAAACGGCAACAAAACCTCCCAAACTGATCTGTATGCTTTTGTTTATTCTGCATTCTTGCTGATTGTAGTTGTTTGATTATGAAAGGAACTGCAAAGTTGTCAACATACATGTCTCTGGAGATTTTGTCATTGTCTTTTTTTTCCTCTGTTAAATCACCACTAAATTCAAATATACTAACCATTTCAAAGAGAATGCACTGAACTTTAATTCTACAATGTCCAGGGCACACTAAGCTTTAACCCTGCAATGCTCAGGGCACTCTTTCTACAGCTGATGGAAAAGGTTGCCTCCGGAGGCCATTGTTCTGTCCCAACAGGGTGCCTGCAATGAGTGTGGTGATTGTTACTTTCGGCGAGACTGGTGACAGAAGACAGCAGGCAGTAAGCTTAGTTTAGGTGTAAGATGATGTCCTAGGTTACAATATAGATGTATTCAAGCATTCTGTTACCACCAGCTGTGGGCCATTAGCTGTTATCTCCTGCTATGACCCACCCCTGATAACAGACAATGGGCCATCAAGAAACCACTCCATGACTCATGGACTTAACTCATCCTATTGTGAGATGCTCTGCCCAGGAGGGAGGAGCCAAGCATTCCCACCTGGATATAACTTGGCATTGGGACTGCTTAAGGCAGCCTTTTCCACTGGATTCTCAGAGGAAGACCAGAGTCTTCTACACCACCACTGGACCTTCAGAGGAAGACCAGACCCTTCTACAGGATCACTGCTTTAACAGAGCCATCACTCCAGGGGGACTGCAGCCACCATCTAATCGGACTGCTACCAACCCCCTGACCATCAGGGGGTCAGGTTTGTACTCTGACACTGTCAGTGGGTTGTTTTTTTTGTACTATTGCCTTTATTTTATTTTTCCTATTAAACTGTATTTCTGACTTGGAGTCTCTCACTAATTTGTTTTCAAACTAGCACAGATGATTTTCTGGAAAAAGGAAAGTTATTTTAAAAATGCACCTACTTCAGTGAGTAGTGATGGAGGGTATACATCAGGTGTATCACAGAATCATTAAGGTTGGAAAAGACCTAAGATCATCTAGTCAAACCTTTGACTGAGTATGACTGTGCCCACTCCACCACACGAAGAGTCATGTCTACTCCTTTTTTGAATACTTCCATGGATGGTGACTTCACCACTTGCCTGGAGAGTCTGTTCTAATGTCTGGACATTCTTTCAGTGAAGAAATTTTTCCCAGTATCCAAACTGAACCTCTCTTGGTGTGACCTGAGGCCGTCTTCCCTTGTCCTATTGCTAGTTGTCTGGGAGAAGAGGCTGATCACCACCTCACCTTAGAAGAACCTCCTTGTACATAGTTGTGGAGCATGATAATGTCTCACCTGAGCCTTCTGTTCTCCAGGCTAAACAATCCCTGTTCCCTCAGACACTCATTATAAAACTTATGCTTTCCAGCCACTCTTCCCCAAGCCCGTAGCTCTGTATGGGGTTGTTGTGACAGAGGGGCAGGACCTGGTACTTGGCCTTGTTGAACCTCATACAATTGGCCTTGGCACATAGATCCAGCCAGTCCAGATCCCTCTGCAGAACCTTCCCACCCTCCAGCAGATCAATACTCCCACCCAACCTAATGTCTGTACTCAATCTCCTCATCCAGATCACTGACAAAATATAAACCAGGAGTGACTTCGACACTGAACCCTGGGGAATACCACTTGTGACTTACCACTCACTGGATTTAACTCCATTCACCGCCGCTCTCTGGTCTCAGCCATCTATCCAGTTTTCTACTCAGGAAACTATACCTGTCTAACACATGGGCTGCCAGCTTCTCCAAGAGAATTCTGTGTAGAGAGACAGTGTCAAAGGCTTTACTGAAGTCAAGGAGGGCAATGTTCACAGCCTTTCCCTGGGCAGGTCATCTTGTCATAAGAGATCAGGTTTGTCAAGCAGCATGTGCTATCCATGAACCTGTGCTAGCTGGGCCTGATCCACTGGTTGTCCTACATGTGCTTTGTGCTGGCACATCAGATAATCTGTTCTATAACCTTCCCCAGCTCTGAGGTCAGGCTGACAGGCCTATATTTCCCTGGATCCTCCTTCTGGCCCTTCTTGAAGAAGGTCAACCTCCCTGGTTAACCAGGACTGCTGATAAACCATGGAGAGTGGCTTGGTGAGTTCTCCCAACAGCTCTCTTGGTACCCTTGGTGGATCACATTCGGTCTCATAGCCTTGTGAGGGTCTATGTAGCAGAGCAGGTCACTAACTATTTCCTCCTGATTACTGGGGGATTACTGTGCTCCCTGTCCCTGTCTACCAGCTCAGGGGCTTACTGTAAAAGTCTGAGGCAAAGGCATTAAGTACCTCAACCTTTTCATTATTCTTGGTGACAATGTTCCCCCCATATCCAATAATGGATGGAGATTCTCCTTGGCTCTCTTTTTGTTATTAATATTTTTGTAAAAACATTTTTGTTATCTTCCACAGTGGTGGCCAGATTGAGTTCTAGATGGGTTTTCTTCTTTCTAATTTTCTCTCTTGATGACCTAATAACAACATTCTTGTGTTCCTGAGTTGCCTGCCTCTCCGTCCAAAGGTGGTAAACTCTTTTTCTTTCTGAGTTCCAGTGAAAGCTCCCTGTTCAGTGAGGCTGGTCTTCTTCCCCGCTGCCTGGTCTTAATGTCATATTAGTATTGTTCATTTGATTCCAAGAAAATTTCTTTAGGTCTAGACAAGTGCTTGTCACAAGCAAGTGCCTTCTTTCTGGCATGCTCTGACATTAATTTAGCCTCATGTCCTGACTGCAGGTTCAGGAGAACCCCATATGCACACAATGCACTTTATCACTGGATTGTGATTGTATGTGATGTGGAAAGTCCTATGCAAAGTGGATGTGCTAGGAGGGAAATGACTTGGCAAGAGGGCTTAAGTAGTGCCTGAGCCACTTCTTAGTAGATTTGACCTCATTAACCTTTCTAAGTAGGAGAAATATTTTAATTCTTGTTAATAAATGAAGAATTAAAAAGACAGAAAAAGCAGATGTTTTGATCAAAGCTAGGCAGTAATCTTTGTCAGAGGACTAGAACTGAAACCCTAACTTTCAAAGGCTTAGTTCTGTGCCAGTTTTACTTATAAGTGTAGTAGTTGTTACTAGGATGTGGCAAATCTCATGAATTACAACTTTTTGTGAGAATGAGCTATACATCCTAGAAAGTCTTCGGTATAACTCAGTTGTTGGACATCACTATTCTTTCCTTCCCTGTTTACAGGCTTAAAGTTGACAACTCTACTGCTGGGGTTTTTTTTTCATTTTCTCTTCTCTCTGCTTCTAAACAGAACTCTGAGCTTATTTTTCATTCTGCCTAGTCTCTGCTCAAATTTCACCCTATTTTTCATTATTAATTTTACTTTCCATCATCCTATGTGTTCCCACAGGGGAAATGAATGAATACATAAAATAAAAGCTCCATAGCACTCAATTCTGAACCAATAATGTATCAGTGACTTTCGAATTATTACAGACAAAATGAAGATGCCTGTCCTTAGCTGTAATTCATTAGTCTCACAGACATTTGGTGCAAGATATTAAACGAGATCATTTAAATGAATCAACCTGCTTCCCTTTTGAATACAGTAAATCATTCCAGAATAAGAAGCAAGAACTAATACCAGTCACTAATCAACTATCAGCTCATTGATGCTTTCATTGATGTGAATTAGTAAAATAAATACAAAAATCAGCAGCCATTAAGTTTGAGGTAAAAGTCAATATAATTTCTAAGGGTGACACAAGTTGAAGAAAGCAGTACATGACAGTATTTAACAGTATAAAAATGTGTGTTTAGCATTTTGTCTATAACTCACCAGGTGCTTTTTCACCTTTTGCTGATAATACATTGTGAGTCAGAACCTTTCCCTTTAATACAAGTGTTGGGGATGGAGCCATGCACTTCATTCGTGAGAATGAAGAGAGAAGCAACAAGACACCTTTTTGATATAACAAAGTTTGATAGTAAATGCAACAGTGGTTTGACAGGATTTGATGGCAATGTAGGTTATATAGATAATTTACTGCATAGAGAACAATCAGGTAAAACTGCTAGGAACCTCAAATTTAGCTGAGTCATGAGGTTCAGAAAAGACTCTCTTGTGTCCTAAACTGCCTCTCAGAGGGGAGTACAGGTGTGGCTGGATCCACTCCTACCTAATCTTTATGTCTAAAGGATTACACCCACACAATCAATCCTTTATAGCACTTAGCTACGATTTCAAAGTTAATGACTTATCTTATTTGCATGCCAGCGAGACATCTGCGTCACTGTTCCAGACAGCCTTTGGCTACCCTGTTGTCATCTGTCCCCCAAAGTCCAGAGTCAGCTGGATGCAGCCATCACAACCACCACTGGTGGTTATGGCTTAAGTGGGGGCAGCAGCGAACTCTGCCACAGCAGGCATACAGAGAGTCATTCACTTCTATAGATCCTGAAGAGCCCAAAAGTAGTGGTAAACTTACTTCAGATATTAGGTAGTTAAGAATAGATAACAGGGTTCAGAGTAGACTTTTGACTCATTCTGGATCTATATTCTAGTATTTTCCAAAGGTCATATTATGGATCATATTCTTCAGAAATTGAAATGTCCGTTTCTTTTCAGAGTACTGTGGAGGCACAGAGATGCCTAATTTTCACAGTACTTGAGGTCAAGCTGCTTAGATGATTTGATCAGCTTTTAGGCATAAAAGTAAGTCTCCTGTGAGAGTATTAATGATATTTGCAAATGAAGACTAAAGTAGGACCAGAGCTTGTGAATTCTTCTTCATAGAAATATATATATATGTATTAAAAAGAAATCTAGAGTATATTTCTGAATGACTGTACCTATTTGAACACTCCTTTTTATAGTTATATTAATAAATTATTCAAATTTAGTAAATGTAGTAGTCATTGGCAGTTGGACTAGATGAATTTTATAGGGCCCTTTCAACTGCAATATTCTATTCTAAGATTTCTGAGGTGCAAACACCATGATGCATATGAAGGGTAGCACATCCCATCTGTAAGGGCAGAATCACACCCTGAAGTGCTGCAAACCACAGGAGATGGGCATATGGGACAGCTTGTACTAATTGGTCATAGCCATGTGATTGAGAAACTGTGCTGAGAACAGTGAGCCTGATGGTGAGGGGTTTGTGCTTATGTCTAAGTTTTAAACTTGCAAAGTGGTGGCTGCTTTTCTGCAATCGGTAGAAGTCTGTCAGCATTTCTATGACAAACAGGAATTAGGCTTGAGCAGCCTTAAGGGTTTAAATGCTCCCTGAATGAGGAAGGAAGAAACCCCAAACAAACCCACAAATGGAAGTAAGTGCAATTCCAATAATAAGCACATTAACTCACATGGTGCTGATGTCATTTCCTCCAGGAAAACTGTCGAACAGATCACAAAACCTCTGTGTTTCATGAGTTTTCTCCCATTTCTGAATGAAATGAAATTACTTTAAACTATTTTTGTAACTCTTAGTGGCAGTTCTAGGTATTCAGCTCTTCACATAGATATTTTCTGTATGTTCTTTCTCCAATGATGCCTTTCTTCACTTAGTAGCATTAAGAATTGCTATTCAAAACACTGAGAAAAAGGTGTGAAATGTCTGGAGTTTGCCTATCCTAAAGCATGAAGTCCTGCGATCTTGAATTAGATTGGTCTTCAAGAAAGCTGATGACCAGCATTTTGCAATAAAACCAATGAAGACATGGTATTTACAGAGCTCCATGTAATTAAACTCTGAAAATACCTCACAACTGCCTTCCTATTTAATTTTATTGGCAAAAGAATAAGTTTCTTTAGGCCTGTATCAGAAAGGTCCAAAGCCAGGACCCCTGGTTTCAAAATATTATTATCAGTGTTGCTACCGTTTAGCTGACCAGCTCAAGAGGTTGTAGATTCTGGGTTGTGTGGGCAGCTGAAGACTTGGGCAGGTGACATGCAAGGACTGACCCTGTTACACAGCATGGCACCACTGGCAGAGCAAGGGCTGCTCTGCAATAAAGGTTTTGCATTGCTGAATTAGGTTTTCAAGAAGCAGTTATCTGAAGTCTTTCTGATGACTGAGTGAAGCCAGTATGAAGCAGATCACCAAAACTTACAGAGCTGTTTATCTTCTCTCAAGATCCTGAAGGTACAGAAGGAAGCCATGAGTTCTGCTATTTGTGTGAAATAAAACCTGAATAATTTTTTTTTTTTAAATTTCATGTGTTCTATATCTTGCAGTTTATAGTGTGTTGTGTCTTCCCCGAGGCAGAAGCGTGACTTTTCCTCCCATGCTGTTCGACATTTGAAGCTTCTAGAAATTACCTTTTTAATGGTATGGAAACATGCACTGAACACACATTGAACATATTAAGCATTTAAATATTGCACAATATCTAACATGTAAACTCACAGAAGTTGTTGGTCTAAGAAAATTAGATTATGGATGAATTTTATTCCTTCATCATGCTATGTTTTACCTCCTTTACTGTTAATTCCTTTCAAAATTCCTATTTGTTATTTTAAGTTACATTAGATGAGCTGTCAATGTTTTCTTTAATGAGACAACAGTTTTCTTTCAAATAAAATTGCTATGCTCCCAATATTTGCTTCTGTCAGCACATTAGAGGTTTTTTTAATTAAGGAAAAATTATTATCACTTGAAAACTGATTTTTGTGCACAGTAACTAATTTTTATATAATTTATAGTTGGGGGGCATACCCATACTAACATTATATCATAATAAAAATTGGTAACTGTTACCAGATATCCCATAAAAATATATTTAATGACCTTTCTATAGAGGAGAGAGATATTTTAGCTTATTGCATTTTAGAAGAAGCTGGGTATATTCACTGTAGTTATTATAGTTTATAATACTTCCTGTTGCAAGTTTTAAAGTCTATCAGAATTCCCTGTGCACAATAGAGCTCCTACCATATGTCAGGAAAAAAATTGTATTTTGAAAACTCCCTAAACACCTGCTTTTCAACAATAGTTATAAAGGTGATTTATGGACATATCTATTTTGAGTGTATGGAATTCATAGCCACAGGAAGTCATAGAATAAAATATCAGAGCTAGATTTTAAAAGTATCTGGCTCATTTTATGACTAGAGTAATGTTTTTGAGTGGAACATCCCTTAACATGGCAAGCCTGTGCAGGTACAAGTGCGAGATTCATTGCCTTGAAAGAGAGAGGAATTTAAAATCTGTCTTGTTCTTTGCTGAAGGTCACCCCATTTTTCAACACTTCTTTTGAGATGTGACTGTCAGAACTGAATAGAGTAATCCACAGATTCATTTTTAGTACTTGTTAGTGCTCTTCTCTGGGTTTATTCCAGATCCAAGCTCCCCAGTTTAGTCATGCTTTGTCTGTGTTAGCCTTCATTGCCAGCCTGGCATGCTGAGAGGCTATGTTCTCTGCTCCCTCTCTGTAGCAAAGTCATTTTTTTGAGAAATGGCTACATATAACACAATTGCCATAATGATTTTACTTCCTAATATGCAGATATACATTTATCATCTTAGATCCATATAAGTGACTTATTATTATGGTCTAGTCAATGATTTTTTGTATCACTGGATTTTATTAGCAGTAGTTTTATTACCCATCATTGCTAAAGATACCAAATACCATTAAGCCTAAACTGGAGTCTACAAAAAACATGACTTCCCACTTCTACCTACTTTGAGGAGTCTATTTGTCACCCAGATTCTCCTCCACTAGTATGGCTTTTATTGATTTTAGACAGCGTTATATATAGTTGTAAGTTAAATTTAAAAAAAATCACAGAAAATCAAATGGTTCAGATTATTCTATTACTTTACACATTTGTCTTCTCCAACTGGATTTGCAATCCCATAAAACTGATGACAAGTCTTAAATAAATGCGGAGTATTAAAAACAGTTGGACAGACATAATAGGTTTACACAGTAAGATTTCACTCACACAAGCACTCACCCCCCCTCCAAGCATATGCATATGTATACATATATGTATTTTTTCAAGAGTTTAAGAGACAGGTAGACGTAAAATATTAGACTTGACAGGCTGTTCATCTGCACTGCTACAGTGATGTGGTATTATTAAACAAGAAAAGAATATTTATTCTACCTTTTATTTAAGTTCACAGTGAGATAAAAGGTCTAAAATATGGACTGCAAGTGTCCTGCAAATTATTTAAAGTTACAACCCCCAGTACAATAAGATCAGCCTGTCATTCCTCCAAGCTGCAACCCATACAGAAATGTTAAGAGCTCATGCACCAGCCTATACCTCAAACCATTCTTCAAAGGTCAGGGAAGCAGATGGACCTTCCTGCATATAACCAGAAATATGCATTTTTAATGGTGTTTCTCCAAGCCTCATAGTATGAGACTGAATCCTGATATTTAAAATATAATCATTATTTGCTGCAAATGTATAGTTTAATAAAATCTCAAAGGCAACAGCAGACAAGAAAAAAAAGTGAATGAAAGAGCAAAGATCACAAAAGCCAACAAATCAGTTGTTACTTTAGGCATATTTTCTGTGTTGTACTGACGTCTTTATGAGAAAAAGTAGGCATTTAGCATGAGAGGTTGTCTTTGGGAGCCTCCTGTGTGGGCAGCTGACCCCAGCAGAATGGTGCAGGAGGCATTATCCAGGTGTGCTGCATGCTGCAGCAACTCAGTTCTCCAAGTAGCACCAGCCAGATTTCTCCTCCATGGTTTTTGTGATGAAGGCAGAAAATATTAATCTCATCAGGGAACAAGAAGGACACACAAAAGTAGGAGTGTTACTTATCCCTACCTTACAGCTGGCTTATTCCCTGGAGAAGAAACTCTGCTTTTTGCCCCAGTGTTTTGTGGTAGTGCCCATGATTATCTCTGGTGACCAGGATTCATGTAAAGTGAAACATGAGGTGGAATACAGATCTCCTCTTCCCTGAAAAATTCCTGTCATGACCAGAATACTAGCCAGTAAGGCAGTGCTTTCTGCTGTGCTTATTGCTTTTCATGTATTTTAGGAAGGTTTGAAAATGTCCAGTGAGTAGGATTATTTAGGGAAGCAGATAGAGTTTAGATATAACTATGTTAATGTATCATATCTACACTGTTACTGGCTTTGCATACTTGTGCAAGGTGCATAGGGAGTGTCCGTGATTCAAAACATAGGTGATAGATGCTGTAAGTCTGGCTGGCTTCAGATGGAGATGTCTGGCTTTCTGAATAGACTTTCTGAGAATACATGACTCACTCTCTTAAGCACTTAAATGGGCTCTCTGGATCTCATTCATAGCCATAATTTGCAAACCTGAATGATTAAATACAACTTCCCTCGCCTAACTTAGCATTTAGGCAGGTTAATTAGAACTGGAATAGTTCCATCCGACGTCCCTGCAGCTTTTCTTTGTCGTGGAACAGCAGCTTTGTCTCCTCAAAAGGCTATAAAACTAATCATAGGAGTTATAAGATAGTCCTCTAGCATGGCACTCACTCTGACTTTTAAGGCCAGACCTTAATGTTTTATTGTAGCCTATAGGATTCAGTCTTAAAAGAAGTGCAAACTTGTGAGCCATCTTCCCAGTTGTATCTAGGTCTCTTGTAGTCATACATGTTTGCAGCACAGAACTGGAGCTCTGTTTTGTGACAGGCAGAAATTCTGTAATGGGATTTCTCACTTAGTCTATTACTTAGCTACCATTTATTATTTCTCTGTATCTTCATTCCTCCATTAACGTGTTTAGAAAGAGGTAAAATAAAGCATCAGCCTCTGCTCTGTTTCAAAAGATGGGAAAAGATTTTTCTGCTAAATTTATGTTTCAAATTAAAATAGCTGAAGAATTGGATATTATTTATTTGTTGTATTTGTTTAAAATTGTTACGGTAAGAAAAATAGTATCTTTTAAAATGAATAGTCAAATTCCTAAGTATCCTAAAGTATGAACTCATACATTTTCCATACAGAATAGTAGCGTTATATTAAAAACTATCCATAGTCTGTACTTGCAGTCAAAGGAGAAAGTATGGAAGATAAAACATTATGTCAATTTATCTTTGTGTGAAAAATAAAACTGAAAGAAAGTCGCATTACCAAAAGAAGAATCAAATTACCCTGTGTCTATTTAAAAGAATGTCAGCTTATTTTTCATGTATTTCTCATGAATGTAAATGATGCCTGTTTCTTGTAAAGCAGGCATGCTGACTATAATACTAAACAAAAGCAAAACAGAACCTGTTCACCAGGCTGAAGGATTCAAGCAAAATCAAAGGTCTCTGTTTTTTATGCCAGAAAAGGAAACATTATCAAGAGACCATTGCAAGCTATTGAGCTGCCATGGAATAATTTTTCCCCGTGGTTGTATTCATGGCAGTAAAAGAACCTGATGCACCAATTTATTTTAGCTGAAGTAGATTATTCTGCTTGATGTGAAGAGTGTGTTATGGCTATTTTGACAAACAGATGAAGCTCTTTGCATGGCACATAGTGCATGTGATATTCGGATAGCGAGTGATTGTTTGAGAGGGTGATGTTTCTTTCACATAATGGATCCAGCTTGCTTTGATTTTAAGATTCTGCACAGCCAAAGAATACATAGACACACTGACTGACAGACAGACCGACAAATACATAGATGAATGCATGTTATATGCTTAAATGCATAAAACTCTTTTAACCTAAATCATTCAGACCTCAGCCAGCTTCCCCAGTTGAAGGTGTATATTTACATTCTAAAGGTCATATGTGAACCAGGAGACTCACAAAAAAAAGCCTCCCCACACCTACAGAAACAACGATTCTTTCTTCTTGTTCTTGCTTAAAAAATAGTATGCCCTTATGCCTTATGCAAGGGTACGCTAATTATGTGCTTTTGGTTTTACCAGTACCTTGGAACAGGTCATGAAAATAAGCCCATCTCTTATACACAGTGAGGCTCTTTGCTATTATCAAATTGTCTAAAATCCAGCACAATAAATTTATCTTTACTCTTTGAAAGCTTTCCTAGCTGTATGGAATATTTCATTCCTGCGGTTTCTGCAATTTAAAAGTTGCTTTGATGGGGCACATCCAGGTGGATTAGGTAGGCCAGCATTACTGTGTTATTCAAATGGCCATTTTTTGTAATGTATGGCTTGATTTCTCCATCCAAAATAACACCTCACCAGCAATACAGCCTGCTCTAAGTAAATTAGTTCATCTGCACTGTGGTGTAGCCAAAGGCTTGCCTCATAGAAACAATATACCTGCATCAGAGTTGTGTTGACTGCCCAATAAATATGGTTGTGAGTAGCCCCTGGAAAGGAGTGATGCCTTGAGTGGCTACTTAGAAACAGAGACTAGACAGGAGTAAGGGAATAAAGGTGGGTATTTATTTGAAAGGCCTTCAAAGGTACACCCTGGGGAGCCAGAGGCTGCTTCCAAAATGGACCCCAAGATGGACGACAAGTCACGAGTTCTTCACACTTTTATAGGTTTGCGTCATTTGCATATCAGCATAAATTCACCAATTAAAACTTTAGCTAATTATGGAATTTCTTCAATTTCTCTACCTCTCTACCAGCCCTAGTTTACATCTTTAGGCTTAGGCCAATCTGAGTGTCCTTGAATAGCAAGCTCAGAGAAGCTTTGTTGTGTCCATCTGGCCTAAGAGAGCAGCTAACGAGCTACAAGAAACTTCAGTTACACCCTAGGTGAAACAGAATTTAAAAAATATAAAAGTTAAAACCTAAGGCATCAGGAGGATGATTAGTCTATGCAGTGTAGCTACATTGCTTCCGGTTCTGAACCTCACTCCTTCAGGCCTGTCCAAGGTGTATCTCTACAGCGTGTGCATTTGTGCATTTGTCTGAAAAGCAGCTAATAATAGCTGTGACTGACAAGGAGACCAAAACCTTTTTACTTCAAGGGTACCCTTTGCCACAGTAATCTATATCTTTGTGAGTCCGAGATAAAATTGCTATATATAAAACCCCACTCTGTGTGGGTCTGCAGGCTGAAATGGAAAGGGGAGTGTCAACAAAATACAGTTGCCTACATAGTCAGTATTTTGTGTTTGTGCAACATTGATCTCCAGTGACTGCCAGTTTGTTTCTGGATGGAGGTCGACTGTAAAGCTCGGGCTGTGTGAGATCCAAGTGCTACTACTCTCTGTCATTATGACATGCTAAACAGTTACTATTAGCTAATACTCTAATTACTGTGAAGAAAGTGGTGCCAGAAACTCCTGTCCTCATGTCCTTCATAACAGATCCTGGGACTTAAAATTAGCACTTTCTGCCAGGACTTTGCTGTCTTGGCTTTTCATATTGCAAAGGTAATCTTTTCACCTCTGCATTTAGGTCACAGAAACATTGAAGTTTGTACAAATCCTGTTGTTTCATATGTGAAATACTGTATCTTTCAGATATGTTTTGTACTGGACAAGACTGCATTTGAAATGAATGATTATTACATCCAGGTGGCTCAAGTTTGTCATGGATTCTTATTTACATTTTCAAATTGAAAACACTAAAATAATAATCAAATGCAAATCAGGTAGAAGGAGACCCCACTAGCTTAAGTATGTCCATTTAACCCATCAGTGGGTTAATGGGCCCACTGACCAATTTTTTATTGTATTCTACGGTCATGATTAATATAGAAGACAGTGCCTATACCAACCTTGGGCTATATTTGTGGGAGAGATTAGCTACATGTGGACAGGCACATATTCACTCAGTGTTGTGGATTTCTACCTCAGATGTGTGTATTTAAGCAGTGTTTCTAAAGCTTACTCCAATCAGTCATCCTTGTTTCTTTGTCAAGTTTTTATTTTCCTTTGCAAAGTTCTGAGGTCATAATACTTCTGGTAGTAAGAAGCTGCTATCACTAGGTATATGGAAACATTTCATTAATCAAAAATAATCTACATTTTAAAATTATAATATATAAGTCAGAGTACCATATCTGACATTCGGCTCAATGTACTAATTTTATTGGTGTTTGAAGAAGCATCTATGCACATATGAGCAACAGAAGAATTAATTCAAAAGTAAGAAGTGAAGTAGTAATTTCCATATGTTGCTCATAAGGCCAAAGAATGGAGGCTTTGTAATCTCAGATAATTATCTAATCTATATGTGATGGTTTGTTAGTAATTTAAATAAGCAGCTAGGAATGTAAGCCACATCTCATTGAGTCTAAGATTACTGATGCAGGGTCTGCCTTAGAGAGAGAAGGAAAATGCATTACAAGAGTATGACTGTGTTGTTGTTCTAAAAATGTTTATAATTCTTTTATCTGACCATGTGTCATATCGGGGGAAAAAAAGTAAAACAGATTAAATACTACAATTTATCATGTTTATCTCTCTGTTCTACAAGCACATGTAATCAATGAATATTTTATTTCTTTTATTTACTATACAAAGATTGAACGTAGGATCTACTTTGTTCAATAACTTAATCTTCTGTGCTCTTTGCACATGACTGTAGAAGAAAAAGGGAACATTTTCAAATTGGGAAAGGGAAGGGAAGGGAAGTGAAGTTTGGGTAGGGAAGTTTGTGCCAACTTTCTCACTCCTAAATATAAATACAAACCAAATTTCAAGAGATAGATAAACGTGCTGTGTCTATCAGGAATTTAATATCAAACATCTGAGCTGGAAGAATGTCTAACTTCAAAATGGTAATAGAAGACAAAGAATTACTCCAAATATCTGCATCTTTACTCACATCTTTACTTTCCCTATTGGAACTATGGAAAATCCAACTTAGAATGGAAAGGTGGTCTCATCTGAACATTCCTGAACATTCCTGAACATTTCTGAACACTTTGGAGCATTCCTGCCTATTTAATACTGTCCATAGGAAACTGCAAAAAGTCACGACTGCCAGGGCATCCCAGACACACTAAAGTTAGTCCTAACTAACAAGTGAGTCTGACAAGTATGTCTGCTACTATTTTTAACATCTTTCCCAGATGAGTCAGATCTAAGCTTTGGGTTTCCAGGCAACAGTGCAGCTAACTCACAGTACATTATGGATAATTTATAGAAGTCTTTCAGCACTTGGGGATTCCTATATAGGCAGATCTTTGCTGACTGATGACAGTTTTGTTTCCTTATGGATAACAGAGCTGAAAACCACACTTCTTGCTGAAATATTTTCTTGTAGCAGGATCCAAGCAAGAAATTACTTCCATGTATATCAGAAGTTATTTAATAAATATATAATTCAATTGCATTTCAGTGTATAATTTGACATGTTAGGATCTTTGAATAGTTCCTGATTTCAATGGTTTCTTCCTCTGTTAATAGCAAAAGTAAATAAGTATTTCAGTTGACTTGCACATAGTCACTGAGTGTTGAGTAAACTCCTAGTTGAGCTGCCTAATTGCACATGACAAGTATGCAAAACTAACTTGACTGATAAAAAACATTCCTGGAGAACTTCAAATGGTTATGCTAAATATGTGAAGTATTACAGTTTGCTAATTGGAAACTCTATTTACTTAATTAAAATACAGTGCTTGTGTACTAATACAGATGAGAACAGTCAATATGTAGCTAGCAGGCATAAACAAAAGGGGATTACCTACCTTAAAAACACATTTACCTTAATTACAGCACTCAAGTTTTGAAAGTCTGTTTCTAATGAAAATGAGAGGGCATTATAAAATGAATTGTGTTTAGCATATTATTCATGAGATTAATTATAATACTGGATTTCTAATACAGTGACTATATATTTTCTTTGCCATATTCTCAACATAAGAAACATTGTTCAATAAGTGTTGTTAGTATTTTATTGTATTTAAACTTTAACTTTGATCTCATTTGCTCATATAATTCCCTTAGTGACTCTCAGTGGATAAGAAGGATTGTCCTGTAATCTGCATTAACAATGCTGATAACAGAAAGATCAGTGCTCTAAAAAAGACACAGTTATCCAAATATAGCCATCTGCAGCTTGGCAACCAGCAGGAAACACCACGATGTGCACACCAGAAGAAAGAGAAAGTGGGATCTCATAAGCTAAATGTCACTTTCAGGAGCACCACTTTAGGATGCAAAGTGTCTTGGCAGCAGCATATAGGTATTTTTGACAATGAAATGTTTTCTCCAAAGTTGTTTTTTATGAGAATCTGTTTATTCTGAAAGTGACCATGAACTCTGTCACAGTTGTGATACCTCTCCCACTGTGAACAAATAATGGCACTGGGAACAAGCTGTTCAGAAGTATTTGTGATTCAGTCTATCTCCTTATGTAGTTGAAAGAGCATGTCAAATCTTTGGAGTACATATGTTGTCATTCTCTACTCCTTCAAACTAAACACATTTAACAGCAGTTTTGGTACCAATGAATACCATGATATGAAAGAACAAATAAGCAGTACACCTACTGTTTGAATTTTGAATATCATTCGAACACCAGGTGAAGCAAGGGCATGAAGTTGAGAGCTGCAGAAGTAAATTCAAGTGGGGCTGCAGTGCAGCTTCACCTTTCACTGAGGACACCCGATTTTCAGAAATGCTGCACACAGCCTAGGAATATCATAAGCAAAATGCAGCAGCTTACCTCTGGCAACTCCACACTGTGGTTCTGCCATAGGAATGTAAGAGTTCCACATAGAGTGCCTTTGATTGAAAATTGCAGGCTGATTTAATTTCTTAACTAAGTATCTCCCAATCTTTTAAGAGCCATTGCTAATGGTGCCTTTCTGATATTTTTCTAAAAAATGGCTGCGGTAAACTTGAAACATGGTCTTTACAAATGTGTGTATCCCTGCTCAGCTGATGTCTTTCAACTCCATGCTGTCGATACAAAGTAAGTGAGATTGCCTGATGTCTGAATAGCGGTAAATACCATCCTTCTGATCACAGTTGCTTTTTCAAAGATAGCAGAGTTCTTCCATCCCCTTTCTACTTTGAGCCACTTGCTTCCCTTTTGTCAGCAACTCATAGACCCTAATCATAGTGCTGACATAAGGGTTTGCTGGCCACTTTGCAAATATTCTCACTGGAAACCCTTAGGTAAATAAATAAACAACAGATTCAGTGATTGAAGGAACACAAAACAGGGTGTGTGGGACCACAACACCATTAGAACACCAGATAACTTCAGCTGCTTAAAACCACAAACCCATTAAGACTTGCATCACGACAATTAGGTGTGTTTGCAGCTAAGGCACTAGATAGAGAAGGTGCATGTGGCTTCTTAAATCAGAATTACAGTGTAATATTATAGGTAAAAAACAAAGTCATGAGTGAATCCTTGCTGATGTCTCTTTCCTTTTTCCTTCCCTCTTTTAGAGGTAAAACAACCTTCTCCCCCTGCTTTGTTGAAGATGTGGGTTTTCTCTTTTGGGGCCATCTACCTTTTCTGTCTCAGTGCACCTGAGGTATTTATTGTAGGTCATTTCCAGATGAGCACAACTGGCATCAGTACGTGGTATTATCTGTGATTGCAACAAGGATTGTAATACCACGAGGAGAAGGGCTTAATGCTACCAGCTGCTGTCAGCCACTGCACACAAGTATTCTTGAAGCTTCTTTACAGTGGCAAGGACTTCTTCCCTAAAAGAGAGTCTCTTATTCAAATTATAGCTAGAGGACTGCAGAGCTGTGTTTACTGCCAAGCTTGTAGCTGCATGGGGCTCAGAAGATTTGCAATGGCATCAATTTCTGTTTAAAACAAATCATTGATGGACTTGTGTCACAAGATCCTTAAATGCACATTAGTCCTTAATTGGTTCACCCATCAGTGTGAACTTTTCACTCACTTGATAAGATAATTACATCTGGCTTGTGTAGTAGTTTATTGCTGCTTTCTCAGAAAATGGCCCTATTATTGCGTGCAGGTGTTCATTAGGCAAGGTTTAATTTATTTGCATTCTGGTGCCTAATCCTCAAAACCCAGCTCCCAAGACCATATGAAGGTTTTACTTCCCCTCCTGTTTCCTCTCTATTAGTAGCCTGTTGCTGGCTTCTATCTGCACACTCTGACCATCCCAGCCCTGCCAGCAGGAGGGCTCACAGAATCACAGAAACAATTATGTTGGAAACACCTCTGAGATTGAGTAAAACCTTTGTCTGAGCCCCACCATGTCAAACAGACCACAGCAATAAGTGCCACGTAACACCTCCAGGGATGATGACTCCACTGCCTCCCTGGGCAGCTCATTCCAATGTCAAATCACCCTTACTGTGAAGAGTTTCTTCCTAATGTCAAATCTGCCTCTGGGGCAGCTTAAGACTGAGTCCTCTTGTCCTGTCGCTGGTTGCCTGGGAGAAGAGGTCAATACTCACCTGGCTACAGCCTCATTTCACACAACTGTAAAGAGTCACTCCAGAGCCTCCTCTTCTTCAGGCTAAATGACCCCAGTCCCCTCAGCTATTCCTCAGAGGACTTGTGCTCCAGACCCTTCACCAACTTTGTTGCCCTTCTCTGGTCACACTCCAGCACCTCAACATCCTTCTTGAATTGAGGGGCCCTGACCTGGACACAGCACTCAAGGTGTGGCCTTACCAGTGCTGAGTGCAGGAGGACAATAACTGCCCTGGTCCTGCTGGCCACACTACTGCAGATACAGGCCAGGATGCCACTGGCCTTCTTGGCCACCTGGTCACATGCTGGCTCATGTTCAGCCAATACACCCTGGTCACTTTCTGCCTGGCCACTGTCTAGCCACTCTGCCCCCAGTCTGTAGTTCTGCATGGGGTTGTTGTGGCCAAAGTGTAGGACCCAGCACCCAGTCTTACTGAGCCTCATGCCATTGGTCTCAACCCATCAATCCAACCTGTCCAAATCCCTCAGCAGAGCCCTCCTACCCTTCATCAGACCAACACTTTACTTGATACTGTCCATGAATTTTCTAATGTTAGGCCAAATCCCCTCCTCCAGATCATCAGTAAAGTTATTCAACAGGACTGGGCCCAACACTGATCCCCAGGGGATACCACTAGTGACTAGCTGCCAGCTGGATGCAGCTCCATTCACCACCACTTCCTGGGCCTGGCCATCCAGACAGTTCTTAACCCAGCAAAGAGTGCACCTGTTCAAGCTGTGGGCTGCTAAATTTTCCAGGAGAATGCAATGGGAGACATTGTCAAAGGCTTTGCTGAAATCCAGGTAGACAACATCCACAGCCATCCCCTCATCCACCAGGCAGGTCACCTGGTCATAAAAGGAGATCAGGTTGGTCAGGCAGGACCTGCCCTTCCTAAACCTGTGCTAGCTGGGTCTGATCCCTTGGTTTTCCTGTTTGTGCTGTGTGATTGCGCTCAAGATGATCTGCTCCATAACCCTGTCAGGTACCAAGGTCAGGCTGACAGGCCTGTAGTTTCCTGGATCCTCCTTCTGGCCCTTCTTGTGAATGGGCATCACGCTGGCCATTTTCCAGTCACCTGGGACCTCCCTGGTTAGCCAAGACTGGTGATAAATGGTGGAGAGTGACTTGGCGAGCTCTTCTGCCAGTTCCCTCATAACTCTAGGAGGGATCCCATCTGGTCCCATAGACTTGTGAGCATCTAAGTGCCTCAGCAAGTCACTAACTGCTTCCTCCTGGACTACAGGGAATCCATTCTGCGTCTCATCCCTGTCTACCAGCTCAGGAGGACAGTTGTCTTGAGGACGACCTTTCTTACTTCTGGAAAGTGAGGAAAAGAAGGTTTTAAGCACCTAAGCCTTTTCCTTACCTTTGGTGACTATATTCCCCCTCACATCCAATAAGGAATGGAATTTTACCTTGCTGCTCCTTCTGCTATTACTGTATTTATAAATACACTTTTTTATCCTTTACAGAAGTGGCCAGGTTACATTCTAATTGAGCTTTTGCTTCTCTAATTATCTCTCTGCATGACTTAACAACATCCTTAAACACTTCCTGAGTTGCCTGCCCCTTTTTCCAAAGGTAGTATACCTTTTTTTCCCTGAATTCCTGTGAAACCTCCCTGCTTATCCAGGCTGGTCTTCTTCCCTGATGGCTCATCCTTCAGCCCATAGATATGGCTTGATCTTGCACCCTCAAGATTTCTTTCTTCAGCTATGTCCAGTTTTCCTTGATCCTTTTAAGGACTGCTTCCCAAGGGACTTTCACATCAGTCTTTCTATGTTCACAAACAACCGGTCTGGCAGGGCAGCTCCTCAGGTAGGCTCATTTACCAGTTGTGTTAGGAAGTTGTCTTTCACACACTCTAAGAACCCCTGCTTCCTCTCTGCTGTGTTGTATTTCCAGCAGACATCTAGCAAGTTGAAGTTGTCCATGAGTACAAGGGCTGTTGACTGTGAGACTTCTGCCACCAGCTTGTAGGGTGTATCATCTGACCGTTTGTCCTGGTGAGGTGATCTGTAACAGACTCCCACCATGATGTCTGCTCTGTTGACCTTCCCCCTGATCTTTACTCACTGTCACTCAACCTTGTCATCTTCATCATCATCAATTTCCACAAAATCAACACACTTCCTAATGTACAGTGCTCCCCCACCACTTCTTCTTCTCTTGTCTCTTTAGAAGAGTTTATAACCACCCATTGCAGTGCTCCTGTTGTGTCATCCCACTGCATTTGTGATGGCAACTACACCACAACTTTCCTGCTGTATGGTGGTTCCCAGCTGCTCCTGCTTGCTGCCCATACTGTTTGCATTTGTGTACATGCACTTCAGCTGGGCTAATGGTTTTGCCCCATCCCAGGCCTGTGACCTGAAATAGGCTCATTTCTAGTGAGCCTGGCTCTATCTCCTTCCTGCTTTGAGGTGAATTCTCCTTAATCTGCCTTTAGCAAAGTTAGTTTAGCTTCAACTGCTTTCACTGACAGGTTAAGCTAACCTTACAGACTTTGCCTAAAGAGGATGATGGAGGGTTTGTGGGATCCTTCCTGTGGAAAGTGTGACCTTTGAATTTCTGTTATTCTGTCGAAGTCTGCATGGGCTACAGTAGTTTCCAAAATGAGTGAATTCATGACTTAATTATAGGCACTAATGACATACAAAAATAGTGATCATGTCTGGAAGCATGGTGTGAGGAACAGCTTCCATGAGCATGACTATACAAAAGGAAATTAAACAGTTTGAGACAGGGTTTGAGGACTGGCATGTAATCTATCATCCATGCTGTTTGCTTTCTAACATGCTCCTGGCAGCTTTGGTCTGGGCCAACCAAACAGAAAAACACAGCCTGGAGGCATTGTAGGCCAATAAGCAGTATGGTGAAGACCAGTGTTTCAGGAGGATGGAGAGAAGGGTTTAGCTTTGCAAGCATGATGCGTGCCATGCCACTTGCCCTGAGGACAATGGAGAGAATTTGGATGGCATAGAAGAACTGAACTCACTGCCTAAGTGGCCAAGTTCCCTTGAATGCTTGGCATCCTCCCAGGAAATCAGAGTTATTCTGAGCACCTGGATTACATACCATGGCCTTTCACTTGGCCAAAGAGGAAGTCTAAACAAATCACTTACTTTTAAGGCACTTATGTGTACAAAGTTAGGCTTTGTGGGAGTTCTTTCCTGTTCCCATCTGTCTTAGTTTGAAAGACAGGTGTCTGCCAAGGAAGGCAGGAGACTCCCTTGAAATGGAAAATATAAGCCCCTTCCCTCCAAATTATTATAATTTTGAAATTAAGGGGCTCTTAGACAATTATACAAGAAATAGGAATAACAGCTCTTTAATAATATATATAACAAAGCAATAATACAGAAATACTAGCTTAACCTGACAGAGTCAGGATACGACCTGACACCCTGTCAGGCACGGTGGTGGTAGCAGTCCGATTAGGTGGTGGCTGCAGTTCTCTTTGAAGTGGCTCTGTTGAAGCAGTGATCCTGTAGAAAGGTCTGGTCCTCCTCAGAAGGTCCAGTGGTGGTTGTGTAGCTCTTGTCCACTGGGAACCCAGTAGGTAAGGCTGCTTGTGCTGTTCCAAACCCCAGATTATATCCAGGAGGGAATGTTTGGTTCTTCCCCCTGGGCGGAGCATTGCAAAATGGATGATGTAATTATATGAGTCATGCAGTGGGTCCTTGATTGCCCATTAAACTGAGATAGCTCCTGGAGGGAGTTATCAGGGGTGAGTCATGGTAGGGGATAATGAGCACAGCCCCACCTCTTTTAACAGTTTGTGGAGATTATAATAGAATACATATTTTTTGGTTACATATTGTATTGTAACCTAGGACACCATCCCATTCCCATTTTTGCATGGACAAGATGCAAGTTACTTGAAAATCTAGATATCTCTATACTTGGAGATATTCAAAAGCCATCTGGACATGGTCCTGAGGAACTGGCTCTTGATGGCTCTGCTTGAGCAGGGAGGTTGGACTAGATGACCTCCAGAGATCCCTTCCAATGTCAAACATTCTGTGATTCTGTAGTACTCGGCCTAAAACTGTAGCTCCCTTTAAGGGCATGTGTTCAAGGATGCTCTCAGGCACACGGTGTGATATTTAGAGTGTCCTGCATAGGGCTGGGATTTGGACTTGATTCTGACAGGTCCTTTCCAAGTCAATATATCCTATGATTCTATGATTCTGTGATGCTTGGCAAGCGTCTGTGTTTGTTTGCACCAAGCACTCAGCTGAACCAGTGACGTGGTGACTCATGGGGCAGGAGAGTGTCCTAGATGTGACTGCATGAGTGCCCTGTCTCTGCCAGCCCAAGAGAATGAGCAGACAGGGCTGTCTGGGCTATGTCAATATGTCAATCCCATACATAGGCATGGTTAAAGGTAGCACCCTCTCTGTGTAGCTAGCTGTGTCTGCATTCTCTGTGTGTGTGTGGCCTTGTGTGTGTTTTTCTGGGACATATGCTCAGCTTTCCTACTGGATGGACCTGCAAGCAGGAAAGCAGCAGCTCTGTCTGTCAGCCCAAGCAGAGATCCAGTTCTCCAGACAGTTGGACAGGAGGGAGTCTTGGGCCAGGGCTGCTGGAAGTGGAGGCTGCTTCTAACATCCCTTAGTGAATACTTTATAATACAACTTGTTGCTTAAACCTGGAATTTGGAGCCTGTGCATATGATTGGCTTTGGAAGAAATATGAATCATAGCAAGTTTATATATACATTTTTTCTGTTCTTCAGCAGTATGTAAGAATTATTCTTCCCTAAGAGAAAAAGTAAAAACAACATCTCAGTCCTGTTTTTCAACCCATGCTAAACATGGAGCTGATAAAAAACCTGGAAGTTTTCCCTGTGATTCTAAATAAGAACGGTTAGCTACAAAAATTTTCCTGCAGAGTTTGAGAACTGATATTCTCTGTTGTCTTTGAGAGCTATATTGAAAATCATTGCAAATTCTCTAAAACCACTCATTAGTTTTCTCAAGTTGCTAAAATGTACTTCACTGTAGAGCTGCTCTTTAACTCTGCTTCCAGTGCTATCAAAACCCATACACCTTCACACATGTTCATGACAGTGCTATGCCTTCCTGGGGTTTACGCATATCATGGTACATTATATTCTTATAATCCTCTACCCTCAGTCTTATATTAAATCAGTTTAGCCAAGCTCTTTCATTTCCAAATATTTTGCCCCCAGAAAACTAAGGCTGGGGCTTATCAGATAATCTTGGTAATTAAAAGTGAAGTCCATAATAGAAGGACCATTACTGTCTTGTTTGAATTTGCTATGTCAGATGATGAGCTAAAATTACAGTAAGATGGCTAATTTTCAGTGCATAAAAATTATACCCAGAACTTAAAACTGATGCCCTTTGAGTTCCTTTTGTTTACAGAAATAAAGCCTCTGCTAGAGGGATTGAACTGGTTCATGGCATAAACTCTCAATTTTCTTGTTACTTGTGAATCCCTTTAATCCCTTGCAATCTTTGTAAAAGCTTTTGCATTACACATTCACTTTCTTTCCATTAGATGAGCTATTTACATAAGTTGTGGATATGGATATACTTCTTAATTTACTTTTAGGTAAGTTATTTTTATTTTGATCATTCAGAGCTAGGACAGAACTTCATAACTTCAACAAATAAAACTTGACTTAATATATATTATTGTTCATCCTTTAAATTGTTGGGAATACTCAGTACTTTTTAATGTTTTGAAACCACTGTAAGGGATTAATTCACTACTTTCTCTCATACAGCTGGACTGGAATACAAATATTTTCAGTGCAGAAATCTTGTCCTGGTGCAAGTCCAAATAAGATGTAACCTTTCAGTACTGCTACTGTGCCTGCAGATCATATAACTGGGTCTGTTTGACAACCAAATCACAAATGTACAAAAATCTACATAGCTTGAAATAGATTTAAGAGACAGCTCATTAATAAGGGAACAAAAGCTCCAACCCTGTTCACCCTCCCTTGTCCAGTACCTACCTGGTACTGAGCCACATTTTTGGACCTACACAGGATGTCCATAGTCCACTGGTTACAGTATCTGAAGCAAGGCTTGGAAGGATTAGTGCAGAGTTGGTGATCCAACAGATAAATTTGAGAGCAGATAGACAGTGTCTGAGTTGCAGAGATGAGGCATAATACACTTGCTTACTCCTGTAGATAGATTCTCGGCACAGGGAATGGTAGCAGAGGGATGAGGGGGAGGATGGAACACTCCATCCTCTGTCTCACAGTAGGCAAAACCCTCTCATGACAGGGCAGACAGTCAAATTCCACATAGTTTTGTACCAAAAGGAAAACTTTTGGTAACTAGAGTGTTGTCAGTGCCTCACTGTAGACTTTGGGAATGGAAAAGTAAGCAGCTTCTCAACACTTAAGGATTGCAGTCCTGTTTTGATCTTAAATCCCCAGATCACTTTCGACAGGCACCCAAAGCATGGAGATCTTGATTCGCTTGCTACAAAGAACATACTGCAAAGATACTTCAAGGAAGTGTCATGAGTTAAATCAAAGGTTTTGGCAGTTTAGGAAAGGGGAAAAAATATAAAATGAAGATAAATAAGCAAAAATAAAAGTTCCATGAAACAAAAATTTACGTGGAGGAGAGAGGTTGTCACAGCAAAGATATGGTCACCACCCAAATGCAAACTTTAACACAAAGAGTGTAAAAATGCATTGTAAAAGAAAACCACATAAAGAAATTTGTGGCTTGCTCTTTATCCAGTCCATCAGTTTTATTGTATTGATATTAAGATGCATTCACAGAATACTTGTCTTGGTAAACAACCAAGAGATCTGAGGGGAAATCTGAAATGAAATTATTTGTAGTTGCCAAATACTATTTTTGGACAGTACATTTCTGGTCTTTTATTGCTCATAAATGGTACGTAGAGGGGGAATCTTGAATCTTAGACTGGAAGAAGTGGTGTCAGATTGTTTGGATAGTTGTGCAGAATTTTGTGCAGAAGTTTGTGTCAGTGAGGTGTTCATCATTTCATCTGAGTCATCAAATGAAACACTTGACTATTGACTCTCAGGGATTACTATACAGTAAATGAATTGTCTCCTATGAGTGTTCTAGATTGCTTTTGATATGATGAAACATTAGAAGACAAAAAAAAGAGAAAAAAAAATCATTTCAGGATGGCTATTTCTTACTGTGAGCTGTGGTTGTCACACAGAATAACAGCATAGGTTAGGAGAACTCAGAGAAGGTAACTCTGAGAGAGGCCATTATGGCAATTATTATCATACAGGAGGTTGTTGGCAAATGTGTGAAGGGCTTGGAGGTTATCTTCAGATGATATCTGTTTCTTTGGAACATCTCTCTTGTTTTATCTTATATAGTTTGTTTTATGTAATTGCTTCTGTGAAAATAAATGAAATAAATATTCTAAGACTCCCGTGGGATGAATGCTGTTGTTTGTTCTCCTTTTTAACCAGGTCACAGAATCATTGTTTCGCAAACATTTTAAATTTTGATTTTTCAAAAATGCTATTTTATGTTTACTTTCACATGCTTGTTCTTTCCTGTCCAATGCAATGTTACTTATAACATATGATTCAATATGTCTAATAGGACTAAATATGAGAAGACAAAGAGCAACATTATTATCCTCACTAAGCACATTTAGCAATGTTCATTTTACTTATTGATTTGTGAAGCAAGCCATTTTCTGATTTGTAAGGCTGGCAGAGTCGACAGTTTTAGGTGTTTATCAGTCACAGCATTCCTTCTTACGCCAACAGGCTGTTTCTTTGATCATTTGCTAGAAGTTTCAAAATATCAGGGAAAACAGCCCAGAGGTATTTTGGTTGGATCACAATGCAGACTTAAAAGTGTCTTAGCTTCTTGCTTATTGGTGGCCCTTCAAGCAACATATTCAAAATGTTCTTATGCTGGCAAAGACAGCCAGCTAAATTATGTCTCTGATTAATTTACAGTCAAATTAAGAGAACTTTTATATAATTTTGCATAATTTAATGTTATCAGGCAGACTTTCAGCACAGAGTCTGTAAAAGTGAGGGGGTGACACCAAAGGGTCTATTTAAAAAAAGGTTTAGACATATTTCAGTAAGCAGCATCATCTCAATTAACTGATTTCTCCTGATAGCACAAATGCTATCTTTTCTACTGTTGTATTGCTCTAGAATCATAGAGTCACTCAAGTTGGAAAAGACCTCCATGATCATCGAGTCAGACATTTGATTGAACACCACCTTGTCAACTAAACCATAGCACTAAGTGCCACACTCAGTCATTTCTTGAAAACTTGCAGGATAGTGACTTCACCACTTCCCTGGTAGCCTGTTCCAATGCTTTACAACACTATCAGTTAAGAAATTCTTCCTGATGTCCAGCCTGAACTGCCCCTGGTACAGCTTGAGGCCATTTCCTCTTGTCCTGTTGCTGGTTGTCTGGAAGAAGAGGCTGACCCCACAACTTTTGCTTCAACCTCCTTTCAGGCAGTTGTAAAAACTCCATGAGTCTCCTTTGCGTCAGCCTTTACCAGGAGAGCTATAGTGCAGGCCAGCTGTAAAGGAACATATCCAAGTGTTGAAAAGTCTGCTGAAAGGAGAAAAGGTTTTTCAGTGGAAATCTGAGCAGTTAGTCTGAGCAGCGGCCCTGCAGGCAAGAAGACAAAGCTCATTCTTGGGTGCATCAAATGCAGCTGGTCAAAAGAGGTGATTATCCCACTGTATTCAGTGTTGGTGTGGCCTCACCTTGAGAACTGTGTGCAGTTCTGGACCCCAGCATTTAAGAAGGACATGAAGGTTCTTGAATGTATTCAGAGGAGGGCATCAAATCTAGTGACAAGGCTGGGAGCCTGTGAGGAGTGGCTGATGATTTCATGTTTGTCAAGTTTGGAGAAAGCGTGGCTGAGGGACAACCACATTTCTCTCTTCAGCTTCCTGAGGAGGGGAAGTGGAGAGGAAGGTGCTGATCTCTTCTCCCTGCTATCCAGTGATAGGATTGTAGGAATGGGTCAAAGCTACACTAGGAGAGGTTTAGACTGGACATCATGAAGCATTTCTTTACTGAGAGGATGGTCAGACCCTGGAACGAGCTTCCTAGAGAGGTGGTTGATGTCCCAAGACTGTTCGTGTTTGAGAGACATTTGGACAATGCCCTTAATAACATTCCTTAGCTTTTGGTCAGCCCTGAAGTGGTCAGGCCGTTTGACAAGATGATTGTTGTACGTAACTTCCAACTGAAACGTCGTATTGTATTGTATTGTATTGTATTGCATTGTATTCTGGCATATAATGTCAAATAAGCATCCGTCAAATCTGTATGTACAGAAACTTATTCTCCCCCAATTATTCCTCATTGTTAAAATGGAATGTTTTACATTATTGTTATCACTAATGTTAATAATTTCTGTATGGAGTGATTTTATTCATATCCAAGCACAGTCACAAGAATATCCAATACTAAGATCTTGATGGGAAAAAATAATTTAACAGATTAGATTAGATTACACATTATAGTCTCAAAACACACTATATAATGCAATTGTCATGTAATTATTATTGACTGCTTAAAGCAATATAACCAATTCTTAAAACAATTTGTCTCTGAGCTCCTTTCTGAAAGTGTAGATTAGTTTTCTGCCAATCATACCACAGGAATGCAACTTGTGTCCTGTATAACTGAGGACTGTTCTTGCCACACAGATTTCAGAAACAAGATTTTTGTAATCGATTTCTACATGGAAGTTTTCTTGTTCTCTATGGATAACATTAGATAAAGAAACTGGGGACTTTTACAATGCTAGTTACATAGATTATTTCCTGTTATGTATATTTGAAATCCTCCCATCAAATACAGATATTCTGTAAAGGGTGGGTTATAATTTACTTTCTCTTGTTCATACTTCTTTTTAAACAGAGTAATTGCTGATCAAAACTGGAAGCATCAGTGAAGTAAATCTAATTTGAGATATTACACTGCCATAATAACAATTATTATTCTTCCTCTCCATGAAAAAAAAATCTTTTGACTCCAGAGTGGAGCTTTTAATTTATCTTCAGGAACATTTTAAAAACTGCACTTTATAAACGCTTCTAAATTGCAGAATACCTGCCTTATTTTTCCTGAATATTTATCATTTATTTTCATGAAAAGAACTGAGCTTCCAGGAGAGAAAATATAACAAGATTTTGTGGAAATTATTTTCCCTGTTTCATTTAGTTCCATGAGATTTTCCCACATTATGACAATGTTTCTGGTGTGTCATTTTAGTCTTATTTTACAATATGTAAAATATTTTGTGCTCTGAGACAGTATCTCTTTCTTGTAAATACTTTTTCTTTAACAGCAGCTGAAGGAAGTATCTGTTTGGGGAAAGGATATGTTATTAAGCATGGAGGTGCTTGTTTCATCATCATTTTTATCCCCAAACTATTGGGCCTGAATGCAGTGAGTATTCCCAAATATGATTATAAATTATGGTTTCCATTCTAAACATTTGTTTTACGAATTCTATTTAATTCAATATAGGGGCAAGAATTCTAAATCTGCTGCAGATGAAAACTGGGTTTGGATTGCCACAGAATGAATATTATTTTTCTCTCAGTAGAGAATAATCTAATTTTGCTCTTCCTAAAGTCAGTAAGGTCCCTGACTGGTGAAGATAAAGTTAGTTCCTGTCATGCTCTAAGGGTCATTTTATCTTTTATATATCCTTTTCCCCAGAGCAAAACAGAAAAGTCTGGGTGCCCTTCACAGTTTGACTCTTCAGTGACTATGAAAATGATAACATAAAATGATTTTATACATAGTAGGATTTTAGTGCAATCTTGAGGTAGAAAATCAGGCATACTGCAATATAGTGCTATATTTTAACAGATGAGGCAGTTTTCACTTTGTGCAATTCCAGTGCAGTCCATTGCCTACAGGTAGCAGAATTAGCCCTAGAATTTAAAAATTCTTCAATAAATCTGTTTCTGTTATTTATATTTTATTTTGTGTATTATGAAGTCATTTGCACTGGTAAGACAAGTCCAAGGAATTAGCAATGCAGAGACAGACTTTCAGGGAGCAGAGAAAGGAAAGAGCTGGCAGGAGTTATCTTTCACAAACTGTGATACCTCCAGCTGCACATGGAAGCATGCTTGCAGTATCCTATGGTTTATAATAACTCTATACATCTCACCTGCCACATCTGTGGCAGGTGTGAATAAAATTCAGGTAAAATATAGTCAAAGTTCAGTCTCAAAAATAAAGGCCTTTGTAAACAAGACACATGAAGATAGGAAAACAGAGTAAGATGTCTAGATGTCTAGATAAATACCAGAAGTCTAAAAATAAGATGGGGCTAAAATGGTACAGGAATTAAAAAGAATCTGAAAATTTATGGGAGAAGCACCCCCTAGAGAACACCCTAACAGCAGGGCAAACTTGACTGATAAATGGCAGAGGAAGAAAGACTGAAGCAAGGGAAAAAGTAAAGAAGTGCTGTTAAACAAACTGGCTTTGTGAGATCCTTTCTAAGAGCTATTGTGATGGTGACAACCATGACTGCAAACGTTAACTTTTTTCTAGGAGCAAAAATTGTCTTGCAATTTTTGTAAGAATTCAGGCTTCACAAAGAGATGCTAGAATTTTGGGGGAGACTGCTAAAAGGAAATTAAAGGAGCAGATGGGATTGGGAGTTACAAGTGAAATACAATGGTGTACTAAGTTGGGAGCTTGTCATTCAGTGTACTCATTTGTCCGGAAAAGAAGATACACAATGAGGGGACACGTATCGTGATAACATTTTTCCAGGTATTAAAATTCACAGCCAGATGAAGAGAATTAGGAAAGAGTCTCATGATATTACTGAGTGGCTGGGTAAATCCAGTGCTGAAGAATGCAAAGTAATGCATCTGGAGAAAAACAAGCCTAAGTATGTATATGCAGTGATGGCTTCTGAATTAGCTATCACCACTCAGAGGAGAAATTGCTTTTATGGATAATTGTATGGAAACATCTCACAACAACATAGTGTTCTGTACCAAACAAATAAGCAAGCTAGAAATTACTAATAAACGGTAGAGAAAAAATCAGGAGACATTATTATGTTGTTGTGTACATTTATGGTGCACCCGAATGCTGAACACTACGGATAGATCTGGTTGTCCTCATCAGCATCTTTTCAGAAAGGTCTGGTAAAGCTAAGCAGTGGTTCAGAGAATCACCAGAGTTATGTTCACAGCTACTGAACTGATCAAGATTCTTCAAGTTTGAGGTGACTGAAAGTAGGCAAGAGAAAAAAAATTCCACCAAAGATATCATAAATGAGATTGAGAACAGGAATAAGGACAATTAATTACAATTCTAATAATACAAAAAGGGCCTTGAGTATGTTGATGGACAATGTGTTGCAAACAAGTTACTGCAAACACCATTGATGTTATTGTCACAGAATAGTCTTGACAGTCTTAAGGCAGAAGTTATAACCTAATTAGACTAATTAATGGAAGAAAGATTATTAAGCATAAAATAGAAACTCAGCTGCTGGCTCAGGACACTCTTTCAGGTTTCTAGAAACACGGAATGTCTAGTATCATGCTTTATTTTCTCATTATGTCATGTATCCCTGCTGAAGAGAATCACAGATTCACTCAGCGTGAAAAGGACCCCAGGAGGCCTCTCCCCAACCTCCTGCTCACAGCAGAGCCAGCTATGGGGTCAAACCTGGTTGTTCAGCACTTTGAAAAACCTCCAAGGACAACCTGTCTGCTCAACTTGCTCTACTGCTTGGCTGCCTTTATGGTGAAAAGGTTTTTCCTCATATTTGTTCTCAACCTCTCTTGTTTTGATTTACAACCTTGTCCTCTTATCCTCCCACCATGCACTAATGCAAAGAACTTGTCTCCATCTCCTAAACACCCTCCCAACAGGAACAGGGGGCTGCAGCTGGGTTGCTTCAAAGCCATCTCTTCTCCAGACTGAACAAGCCCAGCTCTCTCAGCATCTCCACAGAGCAAGTGCTCTGTCCCTCATCATCTTTGTGAACCTCCTGGCTGAACTCATTCCAGTTTAGCAATTTTTTCCTTGAATTTCTTAAACCCTTTTGCTAAGCAGAGAGGTCTGGGAGATACCAATGAAAGCTAAGGTAAATATGCCATTGAGGACCTTCCCAAGAGTCCAATATTCTCTGGGTTCATTGAGATATTTGACATACAGAGTTAATATATGATAACACACTTACTTATTTGAATAAATTACAAGAGATTTGATTTGGCAGAGTGACACAGCAATGTACTAAAATTGTATTGCAACACACTACACTGTGCAGAATATAACACTTGCAATATATACTTGGAACATGATGGAAATGTTATTCCCATTGCCTGTCTGTATATGCACACCATCACAATGCTTTTTTCTCCATTACCAGGAAGGAATATGTAGCTTGAAGCCAGCACTAGTCTGTTGGTCTCTTCAAAGTTCATTTAGTTGGTGTTCAACTTTTATACTCCATCTTGGACTGAGCCACATCTACACTTCCCACTTGCTGATCTGTCTAACCTGAGAAAACTTTCAAACTCTTAAGTAACTCTGGGAAACTGCTAACATTGGAAAAGCCATGTAAACAACCAGCTGATCACTCAACTGATTTATCTAAACTATTTACCTGAAACAAAGTCTGGTCCTCTTTGTGTTAGGTTAAACTATCTTTGCAGCAGCTGTGGTAGCTCCCTACATTCTGCCTTGAGCTTCACAAACACATTACCTATATGCATCTCCTCTGAGACTGATTCAGGTTTAGGAGTTCATTGGTTGGTCACAACTTTATCTGTGCCTGCTGTCATTGTATGACCTGCTCCTTTCAGAAACAGCCCCAAATCTTCTTTGTTCCAAAGTTTTTATTTCTGAAGCTTTCATTCCAAATGATCCCACTTACCAGCTCTTTGATAAACCAAAATCAGCTCTTCTGAAAACCAGAGTCTATGCTCTGGCAGTTGCCTTCCTTACTCCCACATAATCTTCAGCTTCCTTTCATGGTCCCTTTAGACAAGGCTGCCATTTAGAGTCACATCCTTAGCTACTTTTTCCTCATTTCTGAAAAACAAATACAGCTGTTCACAACTCGGGCTGGCCCACCCAGTGCCTGTATCAAGGAGCTATTCTTACCATCCAGAAATTCCCTGGACTGCTTGCATACTGCTGTTTTGTCTTTCAGTGGATGTCAGCAAGGTTAAAGTCCCCTATTAAGGAATAGTCTATGATCTGTAGACTTCCTTGCATTGCTTAAAGATTTTTTTTTTAAATGAGAAGCATTTTCCACTTTCTCAGCTGTACTGTGTGGTCTGCAGCACAGTCCCACCGTGAAGACACCTTCACTGACTTATTGTCCGATTCTGACCTTCAAACTCTTGTCCAGCCTGTTGCCCATCCCCCCATCTGAGCTGCTGCTTCACAGAAGGATACGTCCTTTCTCCCCTGTGAGCTATCCCATCACAATTTTGTTATTCCTGCAATAATTTTCTGACCATATGTGGTGCTTTGGCTGCTCCTTCCCATTCGTATACCTACACTTGAGGTGAGTGTCTCTTCACCTTGTTCTCTTCACCTTGTTTTATCATTATTGTTATTCCATTACCCTGAATCTTTTGCTTCCAAGTAAATAATTTCAGTGATTTATCCACTGTCTAAGATGGAATATGAACCAGAGACACCTTTCATATATTCTAGGAAGTCAATTCATATTTTCTTACATTATTCATCATGACTAACTACTTTTTTCTTTCTTCTCTATGAGACCACATCTCCTGCTTCAGGCCCTTCTCCCTGATTGTTGGCCCTAGAAATGTGCTCAAATCAGAATGTATGCTAAGGCTGAAAATGATCCTTATTTATTTCATAAACTCAGATGTGGGCCAACCCTCTTCACCCTCCCTTTACTCCATAAAGAGCATATGGTACATTATATAAATTTTTCATATTTAATCATAGACCCCCTTACATTTTATGACCACAGTGAGTAAAACATCTCTCTACAGAAAGTATTATAAACCAGATTAAATATGTAATTGCAACACTAAATAAATCAGGGATTCTTCTGAAATAATAATCTCTCTCTGGGTGAGGTTTGGGAGGATATTGGGTTGTCTATAATGCACTGAAGCATAGATTAGCTGGTAGCTAGAATTAAAACTACCTTATACAGTAGCTGTACAAGAAAAACTGTAAAATATTCTAGTCAAAGGAAATAGAAACATATGATCTTTTATGGTATTCACTGAATATTTATTGAAAATGTGCCTCTTATCACCTACAATGCTACGCAAAAGAGAAGTTTCAGCAAAATGTATTTTTTCTATTTCCTCTTCTGTGAAAACTGCTAACAATGCAAACTGTATCTCATGGTAGGCCTGTTGGTTCAAACAATTTGTCACAGCCTGACTCCTCACAAGAAGAGGAAATCAGATTATGGCTACTAATGAAAGAAACTCAATATTGGTGCATAAGGTTCTATTCTGCAGCTCAGAGAGCACATGTTAGGCGACATTTTAAAGACAGCTTAATGGTGGTGAAAGTTGCTATCTAGAAAAAGAATGGAGCACAGGTGTTGCATGGCAAACAGCTGGGCCCATATCTCAGCTCTAGCTGCATCCAGGGATGACAGTGATTAGTGAACAGGTAAGTTACTCATGTATGTGTGCAGTCTTTGCTTCCCATTGGGCAAAGTTGTTTTTTTGTCCTATGTAATGCACTGAGAAGAGAGAATTCTGTATCTTTATGCAGTGTAAAGTCCTCTCTGCACTCCATGACCTGATTTCACAGCAAGGTGACCTGAGCCTCTCAGCCTTAGCCTCTTGTGTGGGGAGCAGGGAGAAGGGTAAAGGCTGGGGAACTTTAGTTAGATGCTGTGCCATCTTGTAGGATCTTACAGCCTGGAATAATATCCCTTATTATCACACTACTCAAGGTGCTCTGGGCTCACTTCTTACTATCCTACCCATCATGAACTGAAGCAGAAAAACTTGAGAGGTGCTGCTAATAGGCCTGGTAAAGTTAGTAACAGAGTTAACATTAACTGTGGTGACAGAAGTGAGTAATTGTGTCCCAGAGGAAAACAAAGATCTCTTGTAGCTCTGCATGCAGTCTTAGCAAATTCCTTGCACACAAATGTTTCTGCTAGTACAGATACAGGATCCACAGTCTAAAAAAACCCAACTAGGTCAGATTTGAATGGGCAAAGTGACTAACAACACATGCAGACATTTCTTCCCTGCTGCACTGCGTCTGTCTGGGATGGAGTTACTTTTCCCCATAGTAGTATCTATAGAGCTGTGCTTTGTACTTGTAGCCAGAAAGTTGTTGGTAAGAGAGCAGTGTTTCGGCTACTGCTGAACAGTGATGCCTCAGCATCAAGGTTGTTTCTCCAAATTCACCTCTGTTCAAAAGGCCATTAGGCTGTGCATGGCCAAGAAATTCAGAGGAGAAAGTCAGGACAGCCGACCCAAGGTGACCAAAGGGATATTCCATACCATACAATGTTTGCTCAACAGTAAAATCTAAGAGAAAGGAGAAGGGGAGGGGACATTAGTTTCCAAGGCCTTCTGAAGAAACCGCTACGCATACTGTGGGCCTACTTCCTGGCAAGTCGCTGAACACTGTCTCCTAATGGGAAGTAGAGAACAAATATTTTTGTTTTCCTTTGCTTTTCTGTATTAGACTGCTTTTCTTTTGACCCACTCACAAGCTCTTTTCCCCCTCTATCTTATTTTCTTCTCTCCCGTCCTGCTGAGAAGAGTGATAGAGAGGCTTGGTGAGCACCTGATGGCCAGGCAAGCTCAACCCACCACATCTGAACTTCTGCTTAGTATGGAAAGGAAGCAGCTTAGACTGAATTTTCGCCTTGCCCCACAGTTGCTTTAAGTTTTTTTTGTCCCTTGCTTGGGGCAGAGGTGATGGTGAATTGAAGAATTTTTTCTGTAACTGGCAAAGAACTTTTTGAGATGGACAATTGGAGCTCAGGAATGTGCCTCTGTTAAGTTTAAGCCCTAAAGCTAGCAGAAGCTTGCTGAGCCAGCTGATGCTGCTGGACCTTCTGTAAAGCTACAGCTGAAGGTTATCCCACTGCTCTCAGGGAATTGCCATTATTTGGTCATCTGCTACTGAACCTGCTACTGAATACTGTTCTATTTCACCTGTGCCCACTATATTGAGAATACTGGCAGGAGAACTTGGCCCTGAATGTAGGAACATCAGGTGCTGGAGCTCTGGCTAGGGCCCCTCAGCACTGCCAGCATCACAAACATTCCTCAAAAAGGTTTAGATCCATGCTTAGCCAATAGGAAAAAAATATTGCACATAGCTCCCAAGACATCCCTTTGGTAATACGGGAGTAACAGAAGGAAAGAGTTGTTTTTAAATTAAAAGACAAAAGTCAGCTTAAGAGTTTTGGAACTGTAGAAAGCAAGTTGGAGGGAAATAAATTGTAGAATCAAAGCTCAGTGAATCTAGGTGAGGATTTGTTATACTGTTTTGATAAATAAATTAGCCTAGACAGGTATGCAAATTTAGACATGGACCATAAAAATCCTTTAATTTGTTATTTCTAAGGCATTCTAAATGTAGAACAAATATGACATATGCAAATATAATGAAAACTTCTCTTAACTCTCTTCTCTTTCCATTAAAAGATTTTGTATTAGGCAGAATCCTGACATGGAAAGTATAACATATGATAGGTATTATGGTAAAACCACAAAGGGGAAATTCTATGACTTTGAAATCACATTCTTTAGCCTTCTGTGTAGACCTCCCTGATGCTGTTCCATGATGTGGCCCTCATATTCTGCATGTTTCTGTATGCTCTGAATATGCTGCCTGTATGCATAATTCAAGTTGCATGATTGCTTATTTAGAAAAGAATGCTGAGCCTAATTAAGACCATAATAATGCCATAGAAAAATTAAAATTTGGAGATGTCCAGAAAGCAGAATTTTCAACTTGGTGGGTTAGTCTGGGACTTTGTAATTCAAGACAGTTCACAAACAGATCAAAAGTCCATCTTTTTGGGAATGGAAATTCTGACCACTTTGATTTTGGAATCAGTTCTCATACTGCTGAAACAATTTCCTTCAATGTTGAAAATCTATTTCATGGTATTTTACAGAAGAATATTGTTAAATCTAATGTACAATACAATACAGGATGAATATCATATAAGAGAAAAAACATGCAACTTTAAACTGGGCAATTAATTTTAACTTTGCTTTGATTTAATTATTGGTATTAAATTTGAGTGAAGCTGATTAAACCCCAGGAGATTTCCAGTAACTTACATAGTACTCTCTTGTGGACATGGCTCTATTTAAAGTTTTTTGCCAGCTTTAATCAGTGGAAGTCACCTCTCTTTTTGCATTACAGTCTAGGGAAATGACCTTATTTTTCTTTTTCTCTTGACAGTCTTGAAACAGCTGACAGCAGAAATGACAAAGGTACTGACAGAAAAGTTATTTTTTTCTTCTTCATTTTGATGTTATGGATCGATGTCCATTCCACCAGCAGCCTCCAAACCATAGATCACATAGTGCGTGACTTCCAAGTCAACAAGAGACATTTACAGGTTAGCAAATGTGTTCATTTCCCTTTGGCAATTCAGTGGGGATTCTAGCCATCTGATTCAGAGAAGCACATATGGTAAATACTTAATGGAATATAAATCCTGAGAGCACACCTTGAAATTAGATGAGATTTTCAATGGGACTCACATTCCTGTTTTACAAAGGTCCTTTTGAGAACTATATTTCTTGTAAGCCTCTGACAGTTATTTATGATCTTGGGCATACATATACTCAAACATTTAACCTATCCCATCTGTGTTAAATCTAGTTTTAGATCAGGATTCCAATGTTAACTGCTCACTGACCTATAGAAATAATTAAATTGCCTTTATTCTTCCTAGATTTTATTACCTCACCTTATTACAGACAACAGGAAGATGTATTTTTATTATTTTTTAGCATTATTGTATGCTTTAAAACTATTTTAAAAGATGCTAGGCTATATATACATTTTCCTTAATACCACTGAGCCACAAGGTATGAATTCTGGAAGATAATTTTTATGGATTTACTTTAAACATGCCGCAAAGCTCAGGTTTTTATGTTTCCTTGATATATTCTAAAAGTATATTTGTCACCAGAGTGTCTGAAACTTTTAGAGACTGGAAAGTGCCAAAAGGTTCTTTCTTCTTATTGGTTTGAATTAGTTTAGCCAGTGAAGCTGCCCAGACTGAAAAGGTTAAAAAATAGTCCAGGCCAGTAGAGGCTAATAGCAGAGTGAAGATGGCTTTCCTCTTTTACATTGGAATTGTGGAAATAGGAGCAAAATTTCATTCAGTTGTAAGAACTCGTTAGGGCACAAAGACCAACCTTTCAGGCAGCTGCTTGCTCCTCCAGTGTCAGTGCTGGACAAAGTAATTGTGCTCCCCATGATGTTTGCTGTTGTTGTTTTCTTGGAAGCTACTGCCCTTACCATGTTGTGGCAGAGTGGTTAATGTATAGGCTTCCTGATATGACTCTGGCAAAGCCAGGTGGGTTAGCTAAAAGTTCTTGTTGTGGTTTTGGTTGTGGTGGGGGGTTTTTTGTGTGTTTGTTTGTTGGTTTTGCTTGTTTCCCCCCATTGTTTTGCTTTAAATTATACCAGAGATAATGTGCTTCCTTAATAGACATCTGTAGTGAAAAATGTCTGGCCCCCAGTTTGCTTCAAGCATTGAGAAAAACAAAGCATTGAGGAATTTTTAGACAATACAAAATCACTGTATTGCATTTCATAGGTGCAATATGAGTATAACACTGTATGTGGCATATTTATGTCTGAGGATCAGCTAGCATGTAATTAAAGAAAAAAGAATTATGTTTTTAACAACTTTTGAAGGTTATTTTCACAACAGACTGAGACAAAAATAAAAAAAATATGTCGCCAGTCAGGACTGACATTTCTAAAGGTATGTGTGCAGCTAACAGGGTGAAGATCTAAATCCAGGTCTCTTCTTTGATCAGAATCAAATATTTTTCTTCTTAATCACTCTGCATTTAGATGAGCAGGATCTCAGAACATATGCTGCCAGCGTCACCAGTTCAGCATCTGGTATTACTGAATACTGTGGGCTCTAACATCAAATGTTTAGACTTCAATTTTTTAACCAGCTGCATTGGAGGAGTCAGGCCTGATAAAACACCTGAGAATAACATTATTACAGAACATTTTTCCAGTCTTCCCAGTACAAATATATGGAAGTCATTATAAAGAATTAAATAAGACCTAGAATTTTTGACCTATTTGTTTATTCTTGCTTTTTACCCTCAGCAAACTCCTAGCTACTGGGAAACAATTTTTCTTCCCCGTATCCTTCTCATTCTTTGGATAAACTATTAAGTTCTCTTTCTGAAATGAATGTGAGCATTGACTATTAGTTTAAAATAAACAAAATAAATAAGCTCATCCAGATTTTTTTCAAATGTTTCTCTAGGGTTTTTTATGCTTAAACTACACATAAATGAATACATGTTCCCTGGCCTGGAGAAAGAGGACTCTTAGCATGGTTCTTGGGCATCCCCATTGGATGCTGAAATATGGGTTCAAATCAGAGAAAACAAAACAATAAGGACAGCCTGATATCTAAGTGATATTACTAGTTGTCTGTTGGATTGGGGATATGTGTCTTTGCAACACTTTTTTACACTGTTACATTTTGAGACATATTGCCTAATTAAATATTTCTCGATATTTTCCTCCCGAAAGAATCAAATTGGGTAAATTAGCATTTGTATTAAAAACAATGGCACTAAACAATTCCTAGCAAAATACATCTCTAATTAATTCAGTTACAAATCAGGACAAAATAAGCATTCCGGGTTTGTAGTAGCCACGTTTCTTCACCACCTGAATGATAAATTTCTATGAGTAATTACTTTTTCCACCATGTCCTGAGTGACTATGATACTGTATTCCCTATCGTCCGCCCTATGCCAGACATGAGTTCTGTGCCTTTAAAGCTAGGTCCGGGAGAGAGGGGAAAGGCAGTGGAATTCTTTCAGTGGCCTGTGTTCAAAAACACAGATAACTCGCTTGCTCTCACTCCCCAGCTCTCAGCTCCTTTTCTCAGGCGAGACGGAGAGTTAAAATTCTTTGCTTTTAGCTAGCCTGCTAGACGAGGCAAGAACTTTTCCTGGGACTTTGGTTTTTTTTCTCTTCTCCTGGAACTTTTTGCTCGGTCCGGAACACCATCACTGGGAGGCCCCACACTGCGGCCCAGAGGGGCCCACGCCGCACCCCAGCTCTGGAGAGAGCAGAGCCACACCCACAGAAAGGACTCTGAATCTTACAGAGGAGGTCTTCTCCACAGCGAGAGGTTTTATTATTTAACATTATTAATTCGTTTTGGTGCCTGTGTGCACCCTGCTTGTTAAATAAATAGGGTTTTTTTCACTTTTCTCCAAGGTATTTCTTTCTGAACCTGGTGGGGGAGGGGCTGCTGAAACCTGCCTTCTCTCAGAGGACGTTTCTTCCTAATTTGTCTCAAACCAGGACACACCATCTTAAATGAAATGTTTTTAAATTCCACACTTTTACTTCTTCTTTCTTTATCTTTCTCAATCGTGCAAATGCATCCCTTTGCAAATTACAACACTTTTAGCTCCTCCTTTACTCCCATGGGAGTGTCAATTTTTAAGGCAGTAGTGGGATCAGTTGAGAACAGCAGAAGAAACACTTAATGTCCGCAAAACTGTAACTTTTGATCATCCATTTGTTCTACTAAAAGTGGTAATATAATCCTTCAGCTTGTCATTCTGATCACAGTTCAGCTGGTGTTTGCTGCTAGCATACTGAGGCTGCCTTGGTGGTTTTTTCAGCGACTGACTTGAAAAAGTCAGGAAAATTACTTTTAATCAACTCTGTTATTTTATTTAATATTTCACCTTGAATAGTTTCCAAGACCTCTCCCAACCTTTCCACTCAGAAATTCCCCTTCTTCGTTATTTTTCTTGAAAAACAATTTTAAAATTAAATGTTTTTTATTTTTAAAAATGATTTTAGACCTTTTTCAGCTTCCCTTCAGTTTGTGTCTAGTTTAATGGTGAATTGATTTTTAATAAAACGAAATGTGTTTTTCAAATAGAGGTCTAAGAATGATAACTACAGTACTTCTTTAGATTCATGTGATCTAATTTCATGTGAGAATGTATTCGTAGCCTCACTGTCACATTTTCACACTGAATTTCAGGAAGACAGCATTCTTAAAAATTAAATGTCTGATATGAAAATCTTACCATATTACCCCTACTGCTTTTAATTTAATAACTATTTGTAACATATAATATTTTTTCAAGACTCATAGCTTCTGAAGAGTTACTTACTGTGCCAGATTTTTCTTGATCAATTCTAGATGCTTTTAGAGGATACTCTGGAAATACATATAGGCTCATTCTCAATTTTGGATGACTTTCATGTATGTCTTGACAGTACAAATTATAATATTGTAGGAATATTTTCTTAAGGATTTGTCATATGTCATTTCCAAAATCTTAAGGAAAAAATGTTGCACCTTTTCTTTTAACAGGGTGATTTAATTTTTGAACAGTTACACTCACATTTTTCAGCTTCTCATTATGAATTTTATTTCCAATTTATAATCCCGTACTTTTGCATAAAATGCACAGATGAAAATTACAGGGGAAATTAAAAGAGACTAAGAAAAAAATAAATATGTCTCAAACACAAATTCAACATTATTAACTACAGGGAAATAGATATAGTGAATAGGTAGTTGATCTATGCAATTTCAAAAGGGAATACCAACATGTCTGTATAAATTGATGACAACGGCTGTCATAAAGGTGTAGAGAGCGAAAACATAACATTTAATATTGCAAGATTGCAGCCATATGACATACACAGGGACAGGCAACTTAGTTCCATATAATCCTCTACTGCAACACAATCTCTAAACCAGAGATCGAAAGTCAGACAGGGAAATCCTCTGACTAATCAGTCAGTTAAACAAAAGAAAACTTTTCTTTGCTCATGTTTGTGCCCCTTTATATCTGCATTTTGAAGTACGAAATGGAAAGAGATTTACTAAGCTCTTGTGCAAGCTTTTGGTGGTTTATTTTTTTTAATGTAATTTAAAGAAGTATCTGTGCCAGAAATTCTATTAGAGGGATACATCAATTCTGACTAATCATAAATAATTAACACAGCTGAAAAAGTGAAGCTCAAATAATCAATATGTGAAGAAAACTGCACATAGTTTATTCAAAATCAAGAAAATCTGCAAAAGTGAATTTGAAGAAATGATGATCTATTCATGGATGTTCAGGGACAAAGAAAAGAGATAAACTTCCTCATATGAATTATTCATGATCAATTATTTGCTCAGCTTCAGTCTGAGTACATCTTGTGACAAAATTAGATTTTAATCACATATTTCTTTAGACCCCAAATGAGGCATTCAGCATTCAGGAATGGTAAAATCTTTGGCTTCTTGGAGATTAGGGGCTGATTCTGCAGCACTAAAGTCACTGGGGCTATTTTTAACTGATTTCAATTAGACCAGGGTCAAACTACTGGGACTTCATGGTTCACTCACTGTGTTCCACTACATTTGCACCAGTATAATTTTTATTTTTCCTCCAATTGAGTTTCTCATGTTTTAAAGGAGAGGGTGAACAAGAAACTAGAAAAATGAAACCATAAAGGGGAAAACTTTTCCTTTTGCTGGGACAGTGTTAATTTGCTTCAAAGTAGCTGCTAAGGGGCTATGTTTTAGATTTGCACTGACAATGTTGTTGGTAATACACAGATGCTATTGCTAAGCAGTGCTTACACAGAGCCAAGGCCTGTCTGTTTCTTGTACAAGCCCTGCCAATGAGGGGGCTGTAGGTAGACAAAAGCTGGGAGGGGACACAGCCAGGACAGCTGACCCAAACTGATAAGTAAGGATAATATATAACTAATAAAGGGAAATTCTGTAACATACGACATCATGCTCAGTATATAAAGAAGGGGCAAGAAGGAAGAAGAGGAGAACATTTTGAGTGGTAGCCTTTGTTTTCCTGCACACCATTATGTGTGACAGGGCCCTGCTCTCCTGGAGATGGCTGAATACCTGCCTGTCCTTGGGAAGCAGTGGATTAATTCCTTATTTTGCTTTGCTTCTGTGTGGAAATTTTTCTTTACTTATTAAAGTGTCTTTATCTCAATCAGTGAGTTTTCTCACTTTTATCTTTCCAATTCTCTCCCCCATGCCACTGCTGGGGGAGTGAGTGAACAGCTGCGTGCAGCTGACTTGCTGGCTGACCTTAAACCGTGACAATTAGCTGCACTGCTTATCCATCAGCTGCTTTACAACATGAACAGCATGGGCAGGTTCTTCAGCATTTTCATAAGTTAATGACACACCCTTGACTACTGTAGGGCGATAGTAATTTTCATGAGTTCATATTCTGAGATCAACTGTTCTTTTTTTTATTTCTTACTTTTTTGTCATTTAAATATAATTGACTGGAGAGGAAGTCAAACTGGTCAGTGGAATCTCATAATATCACCTTTCTCCCAAATTTAGAGAAAAGTAGCCAGTTGCAATAGATTTGGTGGGCTTTAATTCAAATGTTGTCTTTTTCATGACCTTCATGATGTATAGTGAAGCTGGGAGGGCTAATCCAAGTGTTGGTTTATACCCGGCCAGTGTATACATTGTGCACTTATCTGTTGCTCTTTTCCAGTGCAGGCAGTTATTTTGCCTATATCAGACTTTCACACAGATGTAGAGGAAAAAAGCATGTTTTCTTCACTGGAGAAACACAAGTTGACCTTAAATAGACATTTGACAACGAGTTGTTGGGAATTTAGCTCCATAACAAATAGCTCCATGACAGGAATATGTCCATCTCCTCTGCAATTGCTTTCTGAAAGGACGATCTTTTGAAGGTAATGTTGCCATTCAGATAAATGTTACACACCAAAGGTTCTTCTGTGATGGCACTTCGTTTTTTCCAGGACTCTCTACTGAATGGATCTTACCGTGTTATTTATTTAGGACTTAGGCGCCACAACAGAAAGAACAATATAAATATCTCTGTGGATATAAACTGCATGAACAATTAGCAACAGAAATATCAAATTCTACATGTATCACAGGTCTAAAATGGCCTTGTAGTTTATTTTCTGGAACACTCTTATCAACTATTAATATAGCAGTCAGTTCTATGCTTTCTGTCTTCTGGTTTCCACCCGCTGCCTCTTGTCCTATTGCTTGGCACCACTGAGAAGAGCCTGACTCCATCCTCTTGGCACTCTCCCTTCAGATACTTACAGACATTGATGAATTCCCCTCTCAGTCATCTCTTCTTGAGACTGGACAGGCCCAGCTCCCTCAGCCTTTCCTCATACGGGAGGTGCTCCAGTCCCTTAATTATTTTGTTGCCTTTCACTGGACCCGCTTCAGGAGTTCCATGCCTCTCTCGTACTGGGGACACAGCACTCCAGATGTGGCCTCACCAGGGCTGAGTAAAAGGCCAGTATCACCTCCCTCATCCTTTTTCCATATCTATGTGCAAAAATGTAATATAGTACACACCAAAGTATTATTTAAGCTTTATTCAGATTATTAAATAAAGAAAAAGAAGTAAGGAAATCCAAATTTAGGTAGATCTGCAACTGAAGATTTGCCTTAAAGTGAACTCTTACAAGAGCTGCATTTCTTAGTTTTGAGCCCAAAGGAGAACTGTAACTCAATGCTCTCAGTGAATGACTGTTTCATATTTTGCATTTATCTCAAAGCTTGTTTACTATATAATATTAAATTCTTGCTCTAAAAATGGTTGCTAATTTGTTCAGGAGCCATTCTGTGACACACATCATTAGACTGTTCAGACATCAGTTTCTTAATTTTCACAAAATATCTCAATATTGAAAGCCTGGCATTATCCCAATTTATAAGTGCTGAACTGAAGTATGTTGGAATTTTTCCTAGTGATTAGCCACTAATTCTAGCAGATCCACTTTGTGTTATTTCTTTGCTTATTTTACAGAGTTCTGAGTGTGGTGTGGTCTTTTTTCCTGCTCAGACCATGCTGTGCCTCCTGCTGATTGAAGGTGCACTCAAAGCTTCAGCAAATCAGAATCCAAATCCAAAGCTGAAAAAGAAAACATGGGTAAAGTAATTTCTATTTAACATTAAGGCATCTAACCTGAACTAACTGTTAAAGCTGCTTCTTTCTCCAGCTAATGGAGTGGCAGGCAGCTCACGAGAGCCATTGCCTCCACCTGTTACAAATACCTTTAGAACAGGATGAACTGCCTTCTGTAGATGTCTCTCCACAATGACTGAGAAAACCAGCCTTGTTTGTAGCCTGGGTAAGATGAATTTCAGTCTTTGGGAGGGCCAAAAGCAGAGGTCTAAAAGTTAGGTGTTTGGTTCTAAACTAGTTTGCTGTAGTTAGGAATGACAAAAACTTCCAGAGGTGATTTCTGCCATTTAAAGTCCTTAGAGGGATTTGAAGAATCACCCTCTAAAAATGCCTGTGTCCTTCTGTTGACTACATAAACTTAAAACAACTAAATTTAAGGAAGATGAAATAAAATATTTAGTGATGTTCCTTGATAACTGTGGCTGTAAGTGATTTACTTATCACTCAGGAATTCTGACAAAGAAATAAAATGCATCCCTTCCTCCCCAGCAAAAGATAGCTTGGAGAACTTTCTTTCTTATTCAACCTTCACTGCAGCAGTTACTAAATTCAGAGTGCTTATGCTGCCCACCACAATATAAGGGTTTACAAGTGTGTAGAATTTCCTGAGGTATTTTTTAGAAACACACAAAAAAAACCCCAGACCAAAAAACCATACAGGTTTGTTTGGAAGGAATGTATGGTTTGTTTTTTTTGGGGGGTTTATTTATTTCTTTATTTTAATTTGGTTGTTTGTCACTGTAATGCTCTATGATGAGCTTAGCCTGAAGCGTAGAACCTCACAGACAGGTGTTAGCGATGGCATCAGTGACTGAAAACAAGGACCCAAGAGTCTTTTCTGTTTAATCCTAGCACAAATTAACTAAATTTATTCTTTAATTTCCACATTGGTACTTAATAATTACTTGCAACTCTATTGTCTACTTTGTATTTTGTAACTACCAACTTTTACTTGCACTTAACCTGGCTTACCTTGAGGATGATTTCAAAGTATTTTGACAAAAAAAGAGACAGACTCTCACAAAGGGTGGTAATCTATGAACCTATGAATTTATTTCTTCAAGGCAATCTAGGCATGTTCTGCCAGGTTTAGAATGTATAACAGGAAGTGCTGCAGCGGAATTTTCAGAGATCATGCAGAGAGCTTGTATCAGAAAAGTCAGAAGGAAAAATGGCTAACCATTCTCTTCGATTATGCAGGACGATATTCAGGAGAATTTCTGAACTGAAATGGTTCCCCCAGGGAATTTGTTGCATTGGCATGGTGGTGAGTACAGCTTTGGTTCCACAACGTGTCACATTTGCTTTACCCACCTAGAGGCGAATATAAGCATTTATACCACATAAGTAAATTGCTACCCCTTTCTATAGTACCTATACAACAACCTTATCCTGTTCTAGTTCAATGATTCCTTCAATTATTTCAGTCACAAATTTATTCAGTATCACACTTTTATTACACATTTTTATCAAATTGTCTACAGAAGACTCCTCTATTAACAGCATTCTAAACAACAATCAATCTGAAATGTGTTTTACTGAAACTTATCAGGAGGTATGATGCTTTAGACTGTCCTATCACTGTGTGTCAGCACTCAGAGAGACATTACCATATTTACATGTGTCCTGGTTTGAGACAAATTTGGGGGAATGTCCAAAATGAACGTCCTCTGATAGAAGGCAGGTTACAGCCACCCCTCCTCCACCAGGTTCAGAAAGAATTTTCCTTGGAGGAAAGTGAAAAAACCCTATTTATTTAACAAGTAGAGTGCATGCAGTCATGGAAAAAAGAATAATGCTAAATAATAAAACCTCTCACTGTGGAGAGAATCTGGTAAAATTCAAAGTCCTTTGTGGGCGTGGCTCTCTCATCTCTGGAGCTGGGGTTCGGTGTGGTTCCCTCCAGGCCGCAGTGTAGGGGCTCCTGGTGATGTTCTGGCGTTGCTGAACAGTCCAGAAAAGAAGAAGAAGCCAAAGTCCCAGGGCTCCATACTTTAGCTAACCAACAAGAAGCTAGCTAAAAAGCAAAAGGAATGTAACTCTCTTCCCTGCTGCAGAAAGCCGAGCAGCGGGGCAGGAGAAGCTAGAGAGCTATCTCTGGTTTTGAACAAAGCACCAAAGGAATTCCACCAGTTTCCACCCCCTCTCTCTTAACGGTACAGAAAGGCACAGGATTCATGTCTGGCATAGGGCAGATGATAGGGAATACAGTACCATACAGTCACCCCAGGACTTGGCTCTTCAGTTACTGTTGACTACCTTTCTCTGTCCCTAGTTCTTTGATCCTTGCTGGCCCAGTTCCACACTCTGCTGGAGCACCTCACATCAATCCAGCTTTACTGCTCACCACCCCTGGTGTCCTCACCATGCCCCAGTGTCTCCTCTGTCACCCAGCTTTATTTCCCACCAGCATCAGCTTCTCGTCTGATTGTTTCTTTCTTGCTATCTGCTTCATTCCCCCTAGATTGGTTCAAAATGATATCACACTTCAAAAATATAAGATTTTAAGTACAGAAGACAATTTGGGTTATTTCAGAGTTTATTTGTCTCCCACTACCTTATATTCTGTATACATATAGATAAAATGGTAAGCAAAGATTTCAAAGTAGAGGGACAATAAAACTAATCTAAATTAGTTAGAACTAATCTAAAATTAGTTAGAACTAATAAAAAAAATATTTGAAATGGGTAAGGAAAGCTGGTTTTCTTAATTTCATTTTTGAGGCACAGGCCAGCTTCTGGCATAATCCCCTTCTGATCCTTGTAATTAGAGATTTCTTTTCCTAAGGATAGTTAGATGTGGACAGAAACCAAATGGGTCCTCACAAGATAATGAAGCAGAGTCCTGTTGAATCTTTGAGCTGACCAACACAGTGAGAGAGAAGAATTAACCATTTCTTGGGTCTGGTTTGCTCTAAGCAATAGAAATGCCTGGAGCTTTCCAGCAGCCTCTCTCTTCAAGGCAAACAAAAATCTATCTTATATTACTGAAATGCAAGGATCAGGAAAGAAGGTACATGGTAAGGCAGCAATAACATGCTTTAAACACCTGCCACTCCAACATGAAATATCCAGCGATACTCTGATTTGGCTTTGAAGTGCTATCTTTATGGCTTCCATTTAGCAATTTTCTTTCAGAGGTTTATAAGACCCTGCCACAAATTACTGAAATTGTACAGCCAAAGATGTATTCCACCAAACTGTGATACAGACAGTGGAAGAAGAGAAGGCTTGCTTAAACCAAGGCTTCTGCCAAAGAAATTGTCTTGGCTTAAGAAAATTTACAAGGCAGACACTCCAAAATGTGTCACCTCCCCTTTTAATTTTAACTGCTCCCCTTTCACCAATATGGAGAGATGTGTGTGAGAAGAAGTGGAAAAACAACAGTTTACTAAAAACATGAAACAGCAACAATCACTATAACAGTAATAAGTGCTAGATACAACAGTGCTGAAACCCATGGACTATCTGGGAACAAACAACACAAGATGGCAGATAAGCCCCTCCCTCAAGATGACAGGCTCTGTCGAAGACTGTGTGGTCCAAGGAACAAAGCCAAGATGGCAGATAAACCCCCTTTCCTGACCATGTGGTGGACAGAGAACACAGAGAGAGACGACAGAGGGGGAAAAAATCAAGAGAGCAACCGAACCTCTGCAGTGACAAAAACTCCCTCTTCTCCCAAACAACAACCAAAAGACAACAAGGACAAAACAAAAAGAAGCCTTGATTCCAAAACCAGTCAAATGCCCCTGAGCCGTTTGCTCCATGCTACTGGACAGGTTGCTCTACTGGCAGTGGCAGTTCCATTGACAGCGGCATCTGGAACTCAGCATTGGCAGGAACTAGCAGTGTGAATTTCTCTACTTTTTGGCAGGCTGGACCCAGTTGGTGTCGGCGCTGCAGTTCTGATTTGGCACCACGTTGCAGGGGAAAGGAAGCAGTCCTGCTGGGCACCGAAAGTGGCAGCCCCTGCCCCCGGTCCTGGCTTGGTGGCTGCAGACAGGTATTTGTGGAATTTGCCCAGGGACAGTTTAGGATTGGGAAATGCAGCTTCTTGGAGACCTGTGCTGAACAAGGAGCTCAGAGAGAAACAAAAGGAAGTTTCTGCATTGGCTTGGAGAAGCAAATCTCTTAGCAGCCCTGCAAGAATGGCAAGATAAAGAGAAAGAGAAGACCTTGTATGAGCGTTGCCCTCTCTTAAAGGGACTCCGGGCCAACCAGCTTCTTGGCCCTGGGTCTTAAAGGAACAGTAACAATCTTGGGCAGAACTGGTGTAGCACAGATAAAATACACAATACAATACACATTTTTTAAGTTACCCAGGACAGAAATGTTTCTGTTTTTTCAGAGCCTCTCCATTGTAAATAAGCCTTTTTACAGAATTTGAATGCACATTTTCTTCACATCAAGGTAAACAAAGAATATTTACATCTTGTAAATTCATCTTGTTGATGAATCCATCTATATAAGCAATTTATGACATTAAACTTCATAATTATTCCTTATAATTACTTAGATACAACTGCTTGTTGTTTTGACTAGCTTTTGGTAGGGAGCAGAAAAGATAGCAAATAAGCATAACTGAAGTTGGTAACATTGTGCGACACCGTTTCCTGCAATCTAGGGATGCTAAGAACAAGCAAGCAAAAAGCCAAATGAAATAAAAAAAGAAGCCAAAAAGTTTTGTCCAAATCCAGAAAGAATTTAGAGTAGAGAAAAACCTGAGCAAAACCAGAGAGATCAGGAAAGAGTTTTCTCTATATCACCTAAGCTTTTTCCCACTGAATCTCAAGTTTTACTGATACGCTTTTCTCATACAACTTTAATGCTTATTTCTTGTCCAAAGTGAGTCCACAAGTCAAGACTGCTATGTTGAGAAAATCCTTGCATCAATCTTCAGATGTACAAATCTGAAATCCGTTAGTTCAAATGTGTCAGTAAAATTTCTGATTGTAAATGCAGAGCCTACAAGTGAAAGCTTGTAGGTATCCTAGGTATCTGGGACACAAGCAGGAAGATTATTTTCTCACTTTATTCATTCTGTGCTGGCAAGCCTTGTGATTTTTTTCTGTGTTTCGTAACTGTTGTGAATTTTCAAAAACCCCAATCTCGGGAGTCTTACTGTCTGCAAACCCTTGGATTTTCTTTAAGTGTATTTTTCAAACAAGTTTCAGTCATCAGAACTGCAGGGGAAAAAAACAACAACAAAGCCTAAAAAATGATAGAGAGAACTTTCAGCATTCATAAAACTACATGGCAAATGGTGTGTTCACAAAGTATTTGTGGTTTTATTTCATTAACTTCATACTAAGACTTTGAAAAGACAGTGTTGGAGATATCAAAGGTTTGCTTTACTGAGAGTAAAAGTGGAAAGATTGTAAGTGTTTGTGTGATTTAGAGAAATCTTATCATAAGGCCATCTTGTACACATTGACTATGAGATTACTGGGTGAAGAATTTTTCTTATTTATCTTCAACCTTTTTTCTCTGTAGGGAATTATTAGGAGTATTAATAGTTTATAGTACCATTCTATTCCTAGAATTGGAAGCTCAGAATAAGGGAGTCCCACTTCCACTAGTCTAAGATAGACGTGAAGGTCTACTTTGACAATATCCAAGCCTACCTTTTTATTCTGTCTCCTTATAAACTTTGTTTCTCTGCTTGCTGTCTTTCATGACTTTGCCTGTATAGCCACTTTCTTCACATTCTCTTCTCCCCAGAGCTGTGGTTTAATTTGATGATTGCAATCACTCTGTATAGACATTAAGCTTTTTTTGTTACTTTTCAAACTTCATCACAATTTTTTTTATTAGAAAGGCAAAGTCTCTGTTTCCCAGGCAATTGGAGACAAACTCTGAACATTGCTTGAGGCAGAAACTGGATATAAAACAGTTCCTACTCTTTTGTCCTTGCAAAGCTTAGGGGACAAAGTGACACAAAAACAGTGAATGCCCTACCTGTTCATCTGTATGACAGAATTTGGCTTAGATAACAGATAAATGCTCTGGTCTCAGTCTCAAGTGAACATTGTCAAATTAACACAAGCCACTATATCAGTTGTCAGCTTAGTCTTTGTTCCAACAAATGACAGATATGAGCAGCTACTCATACTTTTTTCACACCCCAAGAGCATATGATGGCATACTGTTCATGCACAATGAGAAGCAATGTACCACTGGGAATAGTTTCCTCTGTGCAAAACCTGTCACAGCCATGAGAAGCCATTACTGATGTGGCTACACAGTTGCATGAATGGGATATGGGTGCCTTGGGACCTGAGTACAGCTTGAGAGAAACCCAGTGTGAAAAAGATTCTGCTCTGTTTTCTCATTGTGACACTTAATGTACCTCACTTGAAAGAATATGCTTTGAGTGGTGCAAAAAGTAGAAGTTCTGCCCCCTTTGGTCATTAAAGAAGCTCTGATACTTTATAAAGTGACTTCAAAAAGAATAGGAATTTCTGGCTTGTTTTGTGAGAAAACCCATTTGGAAAAATTATATCCTCCCCTTCAAGACTACTCCTGTAGTTTTAATTGCCCATAACATCCTGCTTTATTTCTGCCCTTAATTATTCTTTATTGCTCTTGAACACTGCTAACTTCTATACTCTTACTCAGAAATATCTCTGTTTCACTGGTAGATGAAGTGATTGCCATATATATTAAGGGGATTTGTTATGTCTTTCTCTAGTAGATTAAAGAATCCATTAAAAGCCAATATTTTCTCAGCAGGAAGATATTATAAACTATAATTAAGTCACCTTTCAATCTTTTTTTTATAAACTGCAGTGATTCCTTTAAGTCTCTTGGTAAGGCCTTTTCTTAAGCTATTGAATTATTGCAACAGCTCTTTTGTGTATGTTTTCAGATTTCCCAATATCTTTTTAACAGAAGGAATACAACAGAACCACGTCTCTATTTCAAGAAGTCAACCTCAACAGTTGTAACGGATCCCTATATGTAGTTTTGTCAAGTCAGTCCCAGAAATGCATCATACAGTGATAAAATCATTCCTCAAATCCTGGTGCAAAGTTGAGCTTTTTCTGCCGCTGTTTGCATGTAGGTTCATGTTCAGGTACTAATTCGTAGTGACCCAAAGTGTTTTAGAAGCGTTATCTTCCAGGGGATAACGTCTTATTCTGGAGCTATGGCCAGTGTTCCTAGCTGCTTGGCACATATTTTGCATTCATCTTTAACATGGAAGGTGGTGGCTTGCTGAGAAACTCTGATTCCTCTGCATAATTGATTGGTCCTTATTAGTTTTCCACTCTGCAGTCCGTGTGCCAGCTACATATGTTGTGCACTGTAGTTTTACAACTGCATACAGGTGAAAATGTTCCACATATCAATTAATGTGTACCTCCACTAGTACTATATCTATTTATTCATGATTGCTCACCCACAAATATGTCATGAAATACGTCAGCAAGCTACTTCTTAATTAATTTGGAACATACATGGATGATAGTATATAGTGCTTATTTTTTAATCAAAATGTCATTAAGTTCTAAAACAAGTATCTTACGTAAGTCTGTATCTTTCAGCATCTGGACTTTTAATTTAACTGAATAATGAAGTCATATTTGTCTGATAAAGCCATATTAACAAAGACTAATGACAATACAATAGTTACTAAAACAAAAATATCTTCCAAAGTATATCACCTAAAGAATCTTAGTCAACATGAACAGCACAATTCTCAGCAATAGCTGTATATCCTCCAACACCAAACAACTACTACCAGCAAATATAGACTGTGCAAAAAGGTAAATCTATCCTTGAGGAAACTTCAGCCCTGACAGGGTGAAATGAGATTAAAGACAGAGAGAAGGTGATAGATTGACAAGACTGAATTAAACTTTTTACTTCAAACACCCAAGGGTTTCTAAGATTCAGGTGCCAGTAGCATTTACAAGACCTTACTCAACCAATGCCTAAACCTGTAAAAGTCTATAGCTGCAAGAAAGCTGATCCCCAAGGGGAGTTATCCTGCTGGCTTTTAATTAACTGGAAGTAATAGAAGTTGTGACTGCTTCAGATTCAGGACCTTAAAAATCTTTCAGAGTCTTGGTCCCAATACTTACATTTCAATGACTATATCTGTACATCACTAAATAAACTGGAACACTGCTGAGTATCTCAAGGTCTATCCCACTCCTGTGTGTAAGACAAACTTGTGTAATGAGCATTTCTTAGAGTACCTCATTGAAAATTCCAGGCAAAGACCCAACCCTCCCAAAACAGTGAGAAGAAATTAATGATGCAGTGCAGCGATGCAGTGCAGCGATGCAGTGCAGCAATGCAGAAAAGATAGGTTTAATTAAGTCTGATTTTGGAGTGCTCAGTTTTCTACAAAATTTTAAGTGGAGGTTCCAATGCTGGTTTGAACTCAAGGCTGCCAAAGGAATTCCATAAAACAGGCTATAAGGTTGTTCTCAGCCATGCTGTCTCCACCAAAATTTGATTATTTTGCATATTAGAAGCACTTCAATGGAGATTAATTAAGAATTCCTCTCTTGAAAAGCAAGAGGCCTTCTCGTCGAGGCCAGGGCTTTGTGCATTTGTACAGGCACAAGTTTAAATTGGTATTTTAACTTAGACAATTTAACCTGGTCTACTCACACTCCCCAGTATTCCAACAACTGAATATGTACTTAGGAGAAAAGCAGAATCATTATTATTCTAGAAGAAAAAAAAAAGTGGGTTACAGGTTCAACTCTAGGACAGAGTTTCTAGATGCACATCTCAAGCAGAGGAAAGCATATCCATCTTTTCTGGAATTAGACATATCGTGCAGCCTTCTTTTCTTTATGACATTTTCTGCAGATGAGTCTAAATAGCTCCCTTCTGCAAAGTGGATTCCTTTTTGAGTTCTTTCCCCTTGTGGAGCAGTTCTATTTCCTAATTTGTGGGTGAGTTTCTAGTCACTTGTAAGGCATCTAATAGTTAGCCTTAGGTATATTTTACTCTCTCCCTTAGGAAGCTAATCTTAGCCACAACAACCTGTCATCAATCGTGGACAAAATATCTCAGGTAGGGACCTTAAAAAGTATTTGGTTAGACTTTCAGTGACTTCACTGACCTGGAAGTAAGCGTTGACAGTTTCCAACAGTAATAGATCTTTTGTATTGCCCATCCCAGCCTCAGTTTTTACTGGAAGAAGAGTGCATTCAAGCAAAGCACAGCTCTGAGCCTCAGAGTCCCTGCTTGTTTCCAGAAATCTGAGAAAAACTGTCCGAAGTACAGACAGGTAGTAGTGGTAACAATAGCAGTAACATGACCATTGATATTGTTCAATGTTATTGTAAAATAATAACTGGTTGTTGTTTTTGTTCTTTTTGTTGTGATTGTTGTAGTCATTGCTGGTGATGCCTTTATTAAGTGCTTTGTAGTACTGTTTTGTCTCCCAGCTAGGAGACTTTCTGCTGGATGCTGTGTTTGCGTGTCATAAAAAGACATCCTTCAAACAGCTACAGTGTTTAAAGCAACAAACATCAGAAAGCCCAAAGCGACAGTGAGACATTTCTGATTAGTGTAATGAGTTGAACTCACTGCATACAGCACATTCTACTTTTGTCAACAATTCCACTAGAGTTGTAGTCCTCGTAGGTTTTAACTTGCTAATAAATTTAGGATGGTGTTGTTATTTTGTAGAAGACTATTTCTCTCTCCTTACCCTACAGACAACTAGGTCAAGCACAAAGAGTTATAACTTTGACATGGATCAACTCTTGGTCGCAGTAAGACATTCAGAATGAAGACCCTCCAGACTCTCAGGATTGTCTCAATAGCAAGGGCTGATAAGGGTCAATTATATCAACTTGAAAAGTTAGTGAAGGTAATGCTGATGAAAGTCAAGAATAACTCAGGTAAAGTTCAAGTAGAATTGCATAATAGTTTACAAGAAACTTGCCCTTTACATAGGCAGGATGTAGGCATACTTCCCTATAAACAGCTTAATGCACAACACTTCTATGACATAAAGTACCCAATTTCATCTCTTCTTCTTCTGAAAGGTAGTAAATTTTATTCCATGTCTCTTTTCTTCCTGCCACATTTAGATGACCCTGCTCAGTACCCTCTCCTGGGAGAAGAGCTTTGCCTGCCTCTCAAGTGAGGAGGCATGGGCAAACACATTCCAATCTGACCAAAAATGAATATTGTATTTCAGAAAAAAGTTGAAGCCAGAATTTTTCTGGGTGGTTTTGGTTTTTTTTTTGCCATAAAATGAAATTTATAAAATATTTTTGTGAGCTCTATTAAATAAAGGCAAACAAACACAATTAATAGTGCTTATGGCCAGGGATTTTTCCTGTGCCTAGGTTGTCTCCACACAGATGAATATTGCATACATTGAAAATTCTGTTTGACTTTCTGAAAATGATCTTGGAAAATACCCTATGCAAGACTAGAGTTTTTGGATTAGAAATTTCATGAGATGGAACAAAGTAAGTGGGATGTTGCTAAGGCAAATTTAAATACTTCAGAAGTGCAGGGTAGAGGGTGTGTATAGAAATTTTAGGCTAACAATAAGACTAATATTACAGCACCAGAGAAAGAGATTCTGTGAAATATAATATACTCTTAGCATTGTGCTAGGATGATAAATGCTTCAGGGGATCCTAAAGATCCTAAATAACAATAAATCTATAGAGCGTTTTGAAAACGTGGAAAATGAGGCATATATTATTTTGTGTGTTTCTCTCTATTTCTCACATTGTTAAATAAAGGCTGTCTTTTGCTTTGTGTGTGGTTTTGCTTGTTTGCTTATTGTTTTGTTTTGTTTTTAATACATTATATTTTATATAGTAATAAATACTTTTAAATATCTGTGTGGAATATTTTTCAGCTATCATACAATCCCTAAATAATTAACTAGTAGTTCCAAACATACATAGGATTTAATTCCCAGGGGGTCATGACAGAAACTGATTGGTGTGTGAATGATCCTTGGGTCTTTTAGAGGCCTATATATTTGGCTTTTAGAAATCAACTCATGAAACTCTGCAAAGGAAATAGACTGGATTAGAAAAAAAAGGAGAGAAAAAAAAAACCAAAAACCCAAACAAAGCAATGCTATTGCTTAGGACACATTAAAATATAGATCTTGAAATTTGGACCCACCTCTGTCATCTGGTGCCTTCAGGAAGACATCTACTAGGGCTATAAATGCTGAGATCTTGCTCCCTTATCTCACTTCTCCCACACATCTAGATGAAAGCAGAAATCCCACCCTATTTGAAAAAAGCATTTCATTTGCCATGAGTACCTACAAGAAAGCCATTGACATACTGAAGTGAGTCCAGTGAAGACCCCAAGCCGAGGAGAATAAAGCACACATCAGACAAGGGCAGGCTGAGACCTGTTTTTGTCCAGCCTGTAAATGGGAAGTAGAAAGGACCCCTTATTACTGCCTACACATGAAGGACTGGAGGATACAAAGGAGATAGAGACTTACAGTTGGAGGTTCACAGCAACATGATGAGAGGCAATGGGCACAAGATGGAACACATGAAGTTCTGATTCAGTATTCAAATGGGGCTTTTTAACCATAAAAATGATTAAATACTTAAGTTGCCTAGATGCGTTGTGGAGCCCCTGTCCATGGAGGGATCCAAGACTGGATAGGACACAGTTCTGAATAACCTCATCAGGACTCTGAGGCTGGGACTGGACTAGATGACCTCTGGAGATGTCTTCCAACCTAAATTATTTTACGAGAATTCTCTGATTCTATAGTTCTCTATTGTGTTTGTCTTGAATACCTACCTGAAGTCCAAGCATGGTCACTCCTAACTTGGACATAATGAAGACCCATGGTTACTGTAAAAACACGGTATGGAGACAAATTTTGTGAGAATTTGACAGAAATAAATTGAGAAATAGCCCCCAGTAGATCAATTATAATGCACTCAGAATATCAAAGATGGGATGTAAGCTTCCATGGTAGATGCTGAATTTATAATTCTTGGAAAAGAGTATGAACTGCAGATTTCTGAATAGCTGGGTGTATGCTTAAGATAGACTTTATTATGAGATAGAAGTAATCCAATCAGCAACAAAAGCATGAATAATTTTCAATATCATGCTCAACAGTACATAAATCTAGCAAGCTGTGATAAAGGGCTATAGACCACTAAAGACAGAATAAAATAGTACAAGGAGTCTTACAAAGAGAAAATGTCTCTCCCAGCCTTGTCCATTTCTAGTTTTTATCCCCTTGGTTTCTACACAGTTCTTTTGGTGGAATACTTTACCCACTATCACTGTGGGTTTTCTGTTTGTTGGGCTTCATTTCTTCTTTTCAAGGGACATACAGTCATTTTTACCGATGTACATTTAGGGTACAGCAAACCCTTAACTCAGAGTTGAATCACAAGTGGTGCATCATCCCAAGACAGTAGACAGTAACAGGCATCTCCCATCCTCTGATATACAGTTTGTCTGTCATTCTCCTTTTTTTCCACTGAACAGGAATGATCTTCACCAGCTCCTCCAAAGATTCAAAGTCTGATGACTACTGGGTAAGGAAGGATATTCCCCTGGATTTACTTAGTTCCTACATCCTGCACTTATCTCAAGCAGAGAGGAGCATGCAGTCAACACTGTACCCAAACTGTACCTAGGTCATGTCAGGCTCCAAACAAAAAACTCTACCAAAACAGAGTTATTCCATTTGACATGTAGGCACAAATCTGCTCTAATGTGCAGACCAGCAGAATTTTGGGAAAAGGAAGACTGTAGTTTTGGACAGGTTACTTTCCCAGTTCCATTCAAAACTATTTTAAGACTTCTTTAAGTTAGGTATCTAAAGAAGTTCTTCCAGGAGAATAAAACATCCAGCCTTTTGTCTCAGGAAAAAGAGTACCATCTGATGAGGTGTAAGAAATTTGTATATTTCTCTTTAATAGATAACGTGCCAAAAAAGCCAGCACAAATAGCTAATGGCTGATTGGATTGGTGCATTAGTCTTCAAGGAAGTGCTTTTCCTGGCTACTGCAGGAGGTGAGCTACCCATGTAGATAAATCAATGACATAATTGATTCGGCAAATCTCATTTTCCAGCCACTCAACACTTTGTAGTGTTCTGTTTGAACTTCTGAGAAAATCTCTGACTTTAAAATACTGGTTTCCACTGAAAAGCCACTGAGACACTTGTTTTTAAAAATACTGTGAATGTTTCAAAATTATCTTGACTGTCTTTCAGGAATATACTCTAAAATTATGTCTAAAAGAAGATAAACTAAAAGTGGGTTTTGTCTTCCATTGCACACTTCTTCCATACTGAAAGTACAACATACACTCATCGGCACAGAGGATGGCTGTGTTAAAATGCACTCTTATATTTTTCCTGTGTTTGTGGCCTGTTCATGTAATTTGGAAATATCTCAACCCCAGGTGTAAGCCTGAAGGCAAGATCCAATTGTTGACATCTGTTGGGGAACAGAGAGAGGGGTAATCTATAGGTTGTGAGAACTTCAGATAGAGAGACATCCCTCTAGAGGGAAGGAGTGTGCTGCCAGCACTCACTGGCACACACAGAGATCCCTTCAGCATCATATGTCATCTGCATGCATATGAGCTAACACTTTGGGCCATGGTGTCTTAGAAAAGAAGATTTTTCCATAAAGTTGAAATGAATGCAACATTTTTATCCCTGGTTCACAATGGATGGACAAGAAAGCCATGTACAGGACTTTTAGGATGAGAGGTCTGCCAAGTCTCTGAGGCAGGAATCCTAAACAAAAGCTGACTTGCTCCAGAGCTTCTTGTGAAATGTAGCCAGAAGAGTTGAGAGAGGATAGGAAGCATGCCTCCATATGGCTCACAATGGCAACCAAGAGCAAGGGGCAAAACCAACAGCTGCTGAGGCTGAGGGCCCCAAATCAGCAACCTTGGACAGGAACCCTGGTGCTCCTTGCTCAGCAAAGCTTCAGATCATGTTGCTAATAGAGTCCCAGGAAAATATACATCACTTAGGAACAACAGCAGATGACTGTGAAACAGTTGGATTTCTCTGAGACTGGGCAAAAAACTGTGAGTGCTGAATAGCCCAGAAAGGAGAGAGGCACTCTGCCAACATACTGACAGCTCTAGGAAGAGGACAGGCTGATAGCGAACAAAGCCCAGAAGTGCCAGTGTTCCTTTCTTTCAACTATTTAGGTTTTCCAAATCACCGTAATATGTTTCTCTCATCCTTCCCCACGTCACGTAACTCTTCAGCTGCTTTTTAACTCAGGTGAGAAGTCCTGTTCTTTAGCATGTTCAGGTGACATGATACATTTTCCCGGGCTCCTGTGGGAAGCACTTGGTGGCATTTAACTACTTTTTAGCAGGAGCACAGGGTGTTGGTCCTTGTCCTTTTTCACTCCTGGCAGAAAGATCATAACACATGTAATTTGAAATTCTCATGGAAAATATATTGTGAAAAAACCACTCAAGTTAGTGTTTACCAAGATTCTGTATGACACTACCTAGCCCAGTGTCTGTGTTCTTATGAGTTTCCATATGCAGGACAGAACTTTCTTTTTATCCAAGCCCTCAGGTTCCAGAGAATGCAAAATCTGTCAGTGTTGATCTTGCTAAAATTAAAAGTGTAGATTTATTAGTAAGATTAAACCAAAATCATATAATAGTAGAGACAGATTCACAAGAATAAGATGAACACTAAAAATCAATCAGTTGAGCTCCAAGCCATGTGCTGAGATCAAATGGTAGTATTCACTAAAGTTCTGCTCTATGCCAGAAAAAAAGTAGCAGCCCAATGTGTTGCATTTAAGAAATATATTTTTGTGTAGCACAGAATGACATCAAATTGCACCTGTCAGGAGACTGAGATTCTGATATAACTTAAATCATGATATCCAAATGGCCAAGTTCTGAGCTGCGAGGAACACCTGCCAACATAACTAATAGTGAGGACAAAAAGCCTTTGGTAGCAAGTCCCTTGAGAAGGAGATAATAATATATGTGCCCTGTTCAATAAGCTCCTAGCCTGAGGTATTTCCAGTATGCAAAGAAAAGAAAGCTTACTTTTAATTTTTTATGCTGTCCCCCTTTATCTTGATACGTTTGTTCCATTTTCCTCAAAGAGGTTCTCAATTAGTTTAACAGAAGTTTTCTTTTCTAAAACCAAATCCAGTTCTCTGTGTAAGCCTTTGATGGGAGCTTCCATATGAAGAGAGATTAAAGAAGTGAGGGCTAATTATGGAAAGAATAAGCACAACTGTGGATATAACAAAACCAGCACATATAATAGTTCCTACTGTTGAGGAGGAGATCAGACAGGCTCTCTTGATTATCCTTAACTAAAGTAAAAGAAGGAAACACTCCATAAATTAAAAAACAAGATACCATTATATACACACACACAATTTTTTATAGAAGAAATCTCACTTTGTGTGGTACATGGCTACAAGAATTTACTTGTACAGTAAAGAAAGTTTGCTGTGGAGAACAAAATATACAGTCTCAGGACAGTATGTTCTAGATAGTTTTGTTTCCAAAATGGAAATCTTGTATGGAGAAGGGACAAGAGGAAAAGGTTATTGTGGATTAGAATTGGATTATTGCAGGACTGCAGAGAACAGTCAGATCCACAGCAGTTCTCTTTCTCCTTCATGCCCTCTACCCAAATATTATCCATTATTGATGTATTTTTTAGTAACAGAAAAAATATTGACTGCAATCACAGGCACAGAGCAAGCTCCAGCTGGACTAGCAGCTTTTCACCGAATGTTACTGCTGGTTCAAATCAGAGGAGCCATCTCTAAGGTTGAGCTACACCTCCCACTTTGGATGTAGTTAAAGATTTTGTGCAGCTTCCAAATAGTTGAACAGACAAATGAACATCTATCATGTGGATAAAATGTGCCAGTCTTCTCCACATGATGTCACACTTCTCGTCATGTGATAGTGTCTTGGGGTGACTTTGTGATGTTGTATCCCCCATTGCTGCTCTATGCCCAGATATGAATCTTGTGCCTTTCTGTGCCTTTAAAACTGGGTGTGAGAGAAAGACAAAAAAAAAAGCCAGATGAACTTTTCAAAGCAGTTCTGTGTTCCAAGGTCACACTCCTCTGTGTGCTTCTGCAGTGGCAAGAGCGGAAGAAGCACCATTCCTTTTTTCCTGAGCTTTTTTGGCTTTTTCTCAGGAGAGAGACAGAGTTAAAATTCTTTGCTGTTTAGCTGGCTTGCTAGCTGAGGCAAGAACTTTCCTTGGACTGTTCTGCTCCGGTCCAGATCACCATCACTGGGAGGCCCATACCACGGCCTGGAGCGGGGCCACACCCCAGCTCCAGAGAGAGAACAGCCACACCTACAGAAGGACTTTGAATTTTACCAGGTTCTCTCCACAGTGAGAGGTTTTATTATTTAGCATTATTCTTTTTCTGTGTGTTTGTTAAATAAATAGGCTTTTTTCCCTCTTTCACTTTCCTCCGAGGAATATTTCTTTCCTGAACCTGGTGGGGGAGGGGTGGTTGTAACCTGCCTCCTATCAGAGGACAATCTTTCGAATTTGTCTCAAATAGGGACAGATAGAAAGAGCACAAGCACTGAATCAGCATCTGCTTCCATACAAAAATATGAGAGAGGAAGTACCAGAGACAATCAAAACATAGAGGTTCTTCCATACTTGATAGACCCATGTTCAACCAAAAGATGAAGATGTACAAGCAAGTTGCATTCTTAATCTTTTAAAGAGATCTGAATTTTCACATAAAGAAATTCTTTCTTATCATATTGAGAAGGATATACTGGGTCATAGGGAAGGAAGGTAACAGAGAAAAACTTTACAAACTAGATGGTTTTTCTGTCTAAGAGAGGTTATAGAATAGCTATTAAGAGGCTTTTTAAGAACAGGCCAAACAAATTTTGAGGGAAATGATAAATGGTATCTTTTTGTACAGCAAGAAAGCAGATAAACTATTTTGCAGAGTTTTTGTCTATGAATTCAACCCAGAAGGCCACCTTTTCATTTAAGTGTCTATCAGTTGACTACAATTTATAAGAAACATGTTGTGAATCTTCTAGTTTTGGCTGTTCTCTGTATTGATGACATGGGGATCAAGATGACTTTCAGATGTACAGGACATGCTGTGCTCAATAAAAAATGCGGTGTACATAAAGCCCTCACCTGGCTGAGGCCCAGCAGAGAAAGTTCACTTGGTACAGCAATCACAGACAGACTTGCCAGCTCACTTCTAAACGTGTCTTTCTGGCTTTGGCAAGACACTGTAAGTTCAGGTGTATCTGCATCTGTCACTGTTGACCTACTGTACAATACAAAAGCTATGCAAACAAATTTAAACTTTGTATCCTCAGTTGCTTGCCATGTTCTCTCAAAAGCACTACTGTTCGTTGAATGTCAACTATCAGAAATCCTCTGGCTTACTGCCAGAGTATGAACTTTTTTTCTGAACACTGAGGACTTTTCCGTCTTGTGTACATAGAAAAATTGATCAGCACAACATTCCTATATCATTCTTTTCAGGGGATAGGGAGGGGGAAGAAGACACAGAGAATGAGATTGGATGGGACATCCCATTCCAAAACAGGATTAAGGAAGGGCCATATAAATTCACTGGTATGGAAAGAATGGAAAAATCACACTTTTATAGACCTCCTATTATAACTTTCTTTGAAGACCTGGACTGGAAAAAAAGGTTATACCGTTATACCAATAGCACTATTACAGTATTATTGCTCCACTGTAACTGTAGCTATGAATAATCCTTTTAACATCCTTGTTCATGGAGGTGTGTTCACTGAAGAAAAAAAGGCACCTCACTAAAGGTAACATGCTGACTGATGGCACAGGAATAACATAATGGACTGAGTGATAAATTTAACCAAGAAGTTTAATTATAGGTTACAATTGATTCATATTATGTAGTTCCATGTGTGTAGCTACTCCTTACTCAATGTTGATTGGGATGGTGTATCTGCAGAACCATTCTCTGTTGTCTTCTCTACAAAAAAATAATCAAATAATATGTATTTTTTGTTCTACACTGTTATCAATGTAGTATCTGAGTTAAAAAAGGAAGAAACATTCCCATGACATAAAAAATTATTTATATATATGATCCTTATGCTTCAGAGCTGATGCTAAAGTATTTCCATCCCATTAGGTGAAGTTGGTATACACAGAGCACTTGCTTGTAACTGGTACATAGAATGTTAAACATGCAGCCACTAATAGCAGACATCTCTTTAAAAATGTATTTAAACTGTGGATATACATACAGAAGAAACTCATAGATGCAGGTAGACATCAGCAATTTCTATGTGCTGTATGTGTGTAGGTGCTGCTGCAATGGTACTGTATGGGTAAGAAGATGAGGCTGTGCACTGATGTGTTCTGATGATAACTTCACAAAACAAGGAAAATTGGAGAAATAATAATAATAACATTAAATTTAGAGTTTATGGGGAAGAAGGTTATGGATATTGCTAAATAAATCCTTGTTCTGCAATTTTAGCAGCTGTCTTCATCTACATGCCCAAGACATCTGCAATAGAAACGTAAAGATCCTTGGATCATAATGCCCAATGATACATTACAACTTCTATCATGTAGTCATATCTGCCTGACCATAATAAGCTCTGTTTAAGACCAAAATAATACAGATTCTTGCCCAATATTTCTGTTAGAATATTATTACAAAATCTTATTCTTCTAGTGTTGCAAAATATCATAAATTGTAGGCTAAGCTGAGTCATATCTACGTTTTGCTCATTTGTTCCTGTGTCAGCATTGCCCTTTACCACACAATGTTATTTTGCTCATTTTAGGCAATAGCTTTTTTTCTCAAACCTCCTTGTCTTCTGTTTATTCCCCTGAAGTATTTTAAGGAAACAATAATATCCTCACTCAATCTTGGTTTTTCTGGTTTTCCCTGCTAGGCTGAAGAACTTTGTTTGTTTTCTTTTTTTGCTCATGCAAAATATGTTCTACATCATACATGACATTCTAATGCACCCTTTCTCATCCCTTTAGAATCAAATTTATTGTGTTTGGTGACTACATGCAGGATTTCAGACTAAGCTGTACCAGTATTAATAGCATTAATTCTCTAATATCTGACCACAGTTTTGGTCAGCAGGCAGGGGGCTGAGGGCTGTGATCTGAACCTTTTTACAGTGAGAATGTCCCAGGCCGACATAGTTCATGGCTTTGATCCTAACCAACAACAAAAAGATATTGCAGTCATTCAGATAGCATTTGATCTTTTAGCTTAAAAGAATTTCCATGCATTACTGTAAAATTTAATCTTTAATCAACTTGTTTTCCATTTCAGGTACTTGTATAAAAATGAGTTTTCTGAGTAAGCAGTGCATGATTTATCAGGCATCATTCAACACCTCCAAAGAAGAGTTTTCACTCTGTTTTTAACCTTACCTTACCTACTCTCCGTGGTGAAGGAATGCCACCTTCTCTCATCTGTCTATCAAGTACACACTTCCTGTATTTCCTTTTCCTTTGCCTTACTTTTCTCCAAGCTGCATAAAAGTGAGACCAAAAGAAGAGGAGATGAGAGGACTGGCAGGTGGGTGATGTGCCCAGTAGCAGGGATAAGGAAGAAAGGAAGAGAACATGGGTAAGAAAAGGTGATGAAAGAAAGAACTCCTTTTTTTCCCCCCTCCTTTCTCCCTATGAAACAAGATGTTTTGCTCAGACTTTTGTAATGATGTCTTTTCTGAGGGCCCAAATTGTACAAACACTTGAATAGAGTTGATGTATGTATCCCGAAATGACAGAACATCAACGTGAGATAGCAACAGCACTTGCTGTAATTATTACTAGTATCAAGTTAATTAGGGTTTATTAATTAGTATATTAGAGTTATAGTACATTGATGATTATTTTTTCTTTGTTTGCAGCATGGCACAGGTCTTGTCTGTGGCTGTTGTTTACCAGCCTGTATTTTCTCTCTCCTTTTCTCCTTGTATACAGTACCTTCTCTCATGCATTTAATTCTCCTGCACCACTGCACTTAAAACAGCCTTTTGCTGGGTGATCCATCCCAGATGATTCATCTGACTTTTCCATTAGTGCAGTTTCTCCCTGTTCTTGCCCATTGAATGTAGTGCAAACTGGTCACAGAGCATAAGCTCTTTTCAGTAGGCATCCTAAACTTGTCTGAGCTTTAAAAGACATCGTTCCCAGAGTCTTGTAAACTTAGCTACCATTATGTTACACAGGGGAAAAAGTGATTTTCCTATCCCTTTTTTACTATGTTAGGAGTGACTGTAAGTATATTTAAGAGAAAAATAACTCTGCACAGTGTTTTTTTGGTACTAAGTGAATCCCTCACATTCATGCCAGCCAAATCAGATACTGGTATTGCCTCCTTCCCTATGATCATCAGTACTCCAGGATAGCCAAAAGACCAAATTTCTCTTGGGAATACCAATTTAACAGTTTGCTTTCTCCTTTTCTGCCTTTCCCTTCCAGGTATCCCTTTGCAGTAACAATCAAGCACTAGGAATAATTTACCCTACAAAACAATGGAGGGAAACATTTTCAGGCGTGACACTACACTGTAGTGTTTTCAGTAGGAAAGGATACTTAATAAGAATTGCCAGTGATTACACATGGGGCCTGGAAAAAAGCAGAGTTATGAACAATGCTCATATCTCTAATTGGTTCTGGAAAGGCTTTTTGCCAAAATGCCTAGTAGTTGCCAGTTTCTTTTCTTGATATTACACATTATCATGTAATGGATTTTATTTTGAATAGTATTTTTATATGCTTTTTTCAGTAGACCAGTAGTGTTTCTCTAATTCAGAACTCTTTTATTTCTTTCACATTCCAGTCATATTCTCAAATTCATTGTTTCATGGAAGATTCAGCATTCTGAGCTACTTCTAGACCCCTAAATATAATGCAAATACATCCCTACCACACCTGGCAGATTTTATTTTCTGATTGCAGATATGGCTATTAAGCATGTGTCTATCAAGTGACTTTCCAAAGGTCATTCAGACAGTCTGCAGCAGGGTCAGGTCTCTTGAGTCCTGATCCAGTCATTTTACCAGAAGAAACATACTTCCTCCCAGCATTTCTAGCCTGTTATTGTCAGGAGGATGAAGAATGGATAAATGTTACCTGTGGATGTCAAAACATTAACTTTTCTTTTAATTAGACAAAATAATTTAGCTCTGACTCTAAATGTAAAAGTTCATTAGTGAAATACATGAGGTGACATTGTTGCCTAACCTAGGTAAAAAAGAATTATTTTTATATCACTGAAATAACATTAAAATTACTGAAAGATATAATTATTTGATATGGAAGGATGGTCACATTTTCCAAAATAAATTCAATTTTAGGTGGCCCTGGGATTGAAAAATTTAAATACAGGAGGATTTATTTTAGAAAAAAGAGAAGAGAGTATAGCTTAATAGTATAATACCTTTAGCAAATTGAACTATGCAGTTGCTACCGGTGACTTCAATAAATGCATGCTAAATCATTCTTGAATATACAATACCAAGGTTGTTCACCTAACACCCTGATTTTCCTGTAGTTCTGTTTCTCAAATGATGTAAAATATAATGTAATATTTGCTTTTTAAGGATAACATCTAAATGAAAAAGTCCCTAGACAGCTTGAAGAGGTATAGGCTAACCACCTAATTGTGGGTTGGGTCTGTTTTGGTTTTTTTTTCATTTGTTTTTTATTATTATTGTTTATTTATAATATCCCTGCTTCAAACTAAATCTGATGCTTTTCTTTGGTTATGTGAGTAGATTTAAGAGTGGGTTATTGGAGCTAATTCTGCTGAAAAAAGCTATTCTGATGAAAGTCACCAAGCATTTCTGCTTGCATCATTACTCTTCAATTTTCATAAAGAGAAAATGGTGATATTTGTTACAGGGAACCCTGTGCACCCCAACTTCACTGTAGCTGAAAGAAACATAATGAAACCCAAGGCTTGTACCTAGAAAGAACTTACACGCTTCCTTTTCAATGTCCATACTTCCTTAACTGTAGATAAGGACTCGCCAAACTTTTACCTTTTCTTTTTCATCTGCTTGACCTGTGTATTTCAGAGTTTATGTGAAATACATAAAAGTCACGAAAGCCATTATATGTAGTTCATTAGAGCTGCAGCCAGAGCTCAGAGGGGCAGAGGAAGGGCAAACAAGAGAGAACACAGTTTTTACCTGCATGTTTTAAGATGACTTGATTCTTTAGAACTTAAATGGACAGTAGGTATCAGACGGTAGAGATGTGCTTAATTAGAAAAGTCACTGAAAGCCTCAGTGTCTGGAAGATGAAGATAGACTAATTCAAACATGAAAAGGCCCCATTTATTTAGGTATGAAAGTAATTAACTATTAGAGTGGCTTACTTTATAACAGAGAACTTGTGGTAGGTTCTTCATTATAAGAAGGATTTGCATCTAGCCTGCCTCTTTTTCAAAAGATGAACTCTCCAACGGTACCAGAGGTTTCCATCTTAGTTCAGAAACTGTAAAGTGGAATGATATGATCTTCTCTCACAGACAGCAAAATGGAACAATCTGCCTCTAAAACTATAAATCTATTGAATTTTAGAATTGGTTCAATGTGGAAGAATTTCCTTACGGCATATGTTGGAAACTATGATGTGGAGGAAAGGTATTTGTTAAGGCTGTAAAGTTCTGGTATGGCAAATGGCATTTCTGTGTGGTAAAAGCAGCCTACTTGCATCAGAAGGAAGCATCACTCAAAGCCATTCAATTCCTGCAAACAAGGTCATCCAGATGTACTGCATCTGCATAACTATGATCACTGTTTATCCAGCACACCAGGGTTGTTCTGGATTTAAGCAGAATGCTGTCTGGTGAGCATAATGTATCATTTGAAAATCTGCCTTATTAATCCTTCATTGTACAAATACTTGTAGAATTCAGACCTCTTCATATAAAATAAAATTTAAAAAACCCTATCACTAAGTAGGTTATAAAAATGGTTTTAATGCCACTAAATCAAAAAGATGTGAAGCCTGGTTTTGTGCGGTTCTTCGGATATTGGCTTGTTTGCAGGGACAAATAAGTCAGCTTGCCTGGAGCTGAGATATTAACCCATCTCAGTGGAAACTAAGGGTACACACTAAGGGTATTTAACTGTGCCATCTTTTGCTCTGCATCTGGAAATGCTGCCTTATTATCTAGGAGCAAAAGGTGGTCTACATCACTTCAAATGTTTAGTGACTAGCTAGAGCTTTGTCACGTGCGGAATCCTGGTGCTATGTATATAATTGTACAGTTAAACATGGAGTCCCTGACAAATCAGTCAAACAGTAAATCTTTTCTTCAGCACCACCCACAAATTTGCATAGGGGAATTTTATTTCTGCTTACAAATAGGATCAGTAGAAGGGACATCATGGTCATGGTGAAAAATATTCAGATTATATGTTTTTCATATATCTGATTAAAATTTACTACATTTTAGAGTTGCAATGATACTTCTAAGTAAACACTTCAGAAAAAATAGCTGGCTGAGAATGTGTAACAGAAATCTTCCCTAGTAGTCTTTGAAGATTTGACATTTCACTTTTGGACACTTTCAGAGCACTGTGTCTACTACGGTCTTTCAAATACTCACTTAAAACAATTTTCTGAAAATATTCCAGTGTGTAACTAGTAAAGTGTTATATGAATATGTTTTGATTCCTTTTTTAAAGTACACATATTTTTCTTAAGATGTTTCTCATATAGTCTGAAAATAACAAATACTAATAAAATAAATTGAATATTTACCTGATGATGTAATGTACATATGGTTAAAAACCATGTGTTATAGTCATTGTAGAAAAGAATGACTTGGACAGAACTAAAAATGACTGAGTTTCACTTTTTCACTTAGATAATAAAATAAATGTTGATTACAGTTCCAGCATCAACAACACACAGGAGACATGGGCAAACATTATAATTTTCTATCATCCTTCAGTTTAAGCCTATTCTTTCGGAAACTCCTTTAGAAGCTGGGCTGATTCATGGCTTCTAACTGTACCAACTTTAAGCATAACATTCTGATCCAGTCACCTTATTTAAGGACTAGACTGATGCTCAGTTTCTTTCGGAAGTCTAGGCACTGCAGTGCACATCCCTTAAATGCCTGCGTTTGGGTGATGTTAGCATTGGTCCTGAGCGCTTAGGGTACGTGAGCTGTGAGATCCGGTTTGTACTAACAGGAAACTAATCATAAAACTTTTCCTAAGGAACTATGACCAAGGCCTGGTGCATCTATTCTACTATGTCTAATAACATGTCTTATAACAACCAAGGGAAATACAAGAATACATGGTATAGTGTAATGATAGCCACAGTAAACAGACTGGTTAATTGCTAATGATGACCTTTACTAGGAGTGGATGATTAATTACCTTAGGTGGTTAAGGTCATATTCTTAGAAATAAAATTAATTAAAAGTATTTTTAGGCTTATACATGACCCAAATTTTTCTGTCTTGATTAGCCCGTGAATGAATCTAGATTTGAAGTATTTGGGTATTTTAGATTGGGTAGGGGGAATGACAAGTTTGAGCAGGTATTCCCAAAGTCCAACACAGGTGAGTCCTAACAATGGCCTAATTAACTAAATGAATTTTTGATTTTGCCTTCTGCCCCTAAATTTCCCTTCCATTACTCATCAGTTGCCTACAATAGTAAATTTCGTTACTTGTTAGGACTTTTGATACTCCTTTGGTATTCAGTAATTTGCTGGAACTTATGATCTGAAGGTTTCACAGGCTAGAAAGATAAAAAGGTTAAATGGAGCCTAGTAGGTCTTATTTTATGTTTAGAAAATACATGCAAGCTCTCCTTTTTTGGTACACAGTAGAAACAAAACAGTGGGATGTCCCTTCTCTCACATATTTCCAAGGCACTTTCTCAGTGAGAAGTTTACCTGCAAAGCTTTTTCTCCATTTCAGTTTCCCATAGCAGGTTCTTCTCTCGTTTCAGGTTGAATTCACTGTCTTTTCTGATGATTCCTGGACTGTTCCTAGTAAGCATAAATTCTGAAAGGTCCACCAAGAAAACAGGAAATAAAGCCCCTTCAATTAGCATGGTTTCTGATCAGCCATATATATGCAGCCCATATTTTGGAAAATAGCTTCAGTTTTTTAAAGCTCTGAACAAAAACATGTTCTGAATGAATGGCAGCCAGCAGTCTCAGGGGTAAGGCACCTGGGACACGGCAACCCTGGTTGTGTGTATATACTATGAAGTGAGATGCTGGAAAGCAATGCTGTGGAAAGGGACCTGGAGATCCTGGTCAATGGCAACTTGAATACGAGTGAGCAGTGCCCAGGCAGCGAGGAGGGCCAGCCTTGTCCTGGTGGGCATCAGGCACAGCCGGGCAAGGGAGGGGATTGTCCTGCTCTGCTCTGCACTGGGGCAGCCTCACCTCAAGTCCTGGGGGCAGTGTAGGGTGCCACAATATAAAACAGACATTAAGCTATTAGAAAGAGTCCACAGGAGCGCAACAAAGAAGGTGAAGGGCCCTGAGGTCACTTGGACAGTTCAGCCTGGAGAAGAGGAGACTGAGGGGAGACCTCATTGCAGTTACAATTTCCTTGTGAGAGAAAGAGGAGGGGCAGGCACTGATCTCTCCTCTGTGGTGACCAGTGACAGGACCCTAGAGAATGGCCTGAAGTTGTGTCAGGGGAGGTTTAGGTTGGATATTAGAAAAAGGCTTTTCACCCAGAGGGTGGCTGGGCACTGGAAGAGACTCCCCAGGGAAGTGGTCACAGCACCAAGCCTGACAGAGTTCAACTCTTCTTGTTATGTGACTCTTGGGGCTGTCCTGTAGACTGCCAAGAGCTGGACTTGATAATCCTGCTGGGTCCCTCCCATCTCAGCATATTCTGTAATTCAAAGACCCTCATTTCAGCTTGACTCATCTTTTCAACAGAATCCAATACAGTGACTGTCATTATGGGCCATCTAAACCAGAAAGCAAAACAAATTCTTTTTAGAATTTTACAGAATACATATGGGACAAATCAACCTTTCATAACAATGCCTTTTTTTTTCTGACAGGAAATTTTCACATTTGCAACAAAAATTGATTTGGTGAACACTGCAATTTCCCTGCAAACTTTTGCCTTTGTGATTGATTTTTTTTCTCTCCTTTGACTCTGGGAATTTTTGTGTTTCTGGATAGAAATCTGAGTCAGAGACTGTTGTTTTGTACAACTGGAGAATTGTTTTACTGCTGCAGCCATTTCATTCTCAGCTGTTACAGTTAAATCCCTAATCTCGTATCCTCCTGCTATTTCCTTCTGTAATCTTTAGGAATTTGGCTTAATTTTTGCATCTAGATGTGCTCTACATGCCATGATTTTATTTACATCTGTACCACATAAGTCACCTCTGAAGCTTTTTCCAAGTCAGGATTCTGATTTATTTCCAGGATTGTGAAACATTTAAACATTTCCCACAAAAACTTACATCCTTTTAATGGTAGTTGCTCTCAACTTTCCTCTGACAAAAGAATATGAGTTTTCAATTTTGGATTGCAATGTTTCTGCAAAATCCTTTGTTCCTCTTCAACAACTCCATAGAAGAGGTTTCCTGGGGTCCCTGTTGCACACTGACACATGAGGTGTGCCAGGATGACATTTTGTACTCCCTCATTGGTTGCTTTTCCATAAGCTGTCAAAAGAAATGTGATATGCTGATTCCAATGCCTTTGATACTGTTCTAAAATGATGGCCAGCTGAGCCCTTCAAATCTAATTGAATTTTGCATCCATCTCATTTTACCATTGGTGCTCAGAGCAGGAGCAAATTATCTGGATTCCCAGAATCTTTCAGGGCAGCTGAAATATTTTGGGTTAGAATTTCCCCCTTCACTGACATACAGTCCCTAGAGATGTAAAAAATCTATTCATTCATTAGCATAGATGGACAGAAAATAGTAGGTGATTTTGGTGAAAAAGCTACATCATTAAAGTTTGCTTCTTTCCCAAATGGGAATTAATGAAAATAAGATAAAATTGGTGGGGGGAAGATTGATGGGATTTCAGGATCTGAGTCTTTCAAGAAGTGAGTGAGCCAGAAAGGAAATTTTTGGCTTTCTAAATGCCCTTATGGAAGGTTTTTGTTAACTGACAGAATTAACATTGACTGAAGCTTGCCAGCACAGCTGCAAAAAGACAGGTCCCTGCCCAAACTGCTCTTCCTATCCTAGATCTGGGAACCATTCGACCTTTTTAAACCCAGGGAAATAAAGACATGACTGCACTGTAGAGTAAAGTACAAAGAAGCTTGGTTGCCAGCCAGCTTCATCACAGGCTGGCCATGTGACCTCAGTGTAGGGCCATGACTACAGCACCACGTTCAGCTGTGCCAGCGTACCCCAGTGCACACAGAAAAACCACATGCCATCATCATCCCAGCATAAGGAGTCATTCCTCCCTGTAGGCATGACCAAACATTCAAGATACTGAGGGCTCAGAAAGTTTCTGTCAAGTTCACTGACAGGAATTGGAAATTAACACATTACTGTTGCTGATGAAAGACATTGCTTCCCGTGGATGCATGTTTAGTAGTATACTTTTGGATGGATAACTCATATTTAAGGCCTTGAGTTATAAAAAAAATAATGATTTTCTGAAATCACTGACCAATTAGTGGGCAAACAAAAGCAGAATGATAAAAATGTTTACAAGGTTTCATAAAAGCCAGTATTTAAAATTCTATTCATTGCTAGTGCTATATATGATTTTGAACTTATTCGTAAAGCTGTGTAATTTAATATATTAAAGAGATGGGAAAACTGATGATGTATCCAAAGAAAACTTGAATTTTAACATTGGCTTTTGGAAATCGGGAAAAAAAAGACAAATACTGTACTTTGTAATGGAATAGAGGATATTTTTCTTGGTGTTTAGAAAACAAACTCAGGAGCCAGAATATGCCTACATATAGCTCTAGCATCAATGTTTTTCAGCATTTAAGCCAATTAGAGCAACATTTTAAAGCCTGAACATTTAAATATAGCTAACATATTAAGCAGAGTGTTCAGTGAGGAGTAAATTCCCTCAGCTTCTTTGGGAATCAAGTCCACTGATTTAGGAGGATGAATGTGAATGCTTAGCTTGATAGTGATTTGACAGTTCTGGCCTAATCAGCTCTGTATTCCATTTTACATTCCTGTGAAACGGGACTACTAATATGAATTAAGATTATTCAGTAGTGAGTAAGTCATTCTCAGACTGACTGTACATACTATATAAATGCAAAGCATTATTAACATCTATAATCTGAAATTTTGTTGTTGGACAGACTCCTTACATATACTTTTTGCTGAAAGGATGCAGTCTCATCCTGTGAGAGGCCTTTTTCTTACGGTAATATTATCTTTTGAAATACATTACTCACATATACTAGTGGCAGCCAATATTCATTTGATACAGAGGGAAATGTCAAGTATATTATTCAATAGCTATTCACCCTGTACCAGAGACAATAATTAGTGGTATAATCAGGTAGAAAATTGCTGCAATGAAGAATTCACTAATAGAGTATGATTAGCTCCCTCAGAAAGTTACTGTACTTTTTTAGAATCACAATCTCTCTGTTACTAGCTGCCAAAGAGTGTTTTTGCCAGTGTATTGTCAATGAACGCTCTCAAAAGTACCCTTTAGTGGATAGTAAAAAACTGAAAAAGCAATTCTCTCATTGAGTAATGATTGCTCTGGATAGACCCTGTAGCATAGTATAATACAAACACAGAATGATATGATTTATTTATAGACCCTTGGTTATAATGACTCACCAGCTATTCCAGTGGTTTGTGGGCTACTTGACATGTTTTTTTTAAATTAAAAGTTACTGCAAAAAAGAGTAAAGGCCATCCTCTAGCACAAATCCTTTGAGATTTTTAGAAACTTGAAATTTCAAAAAGGCTTACTCCTAGGTACCTTAACAATGTTTCTTCTCTCAAGGCAGATATCTACAGAGAAAAGTGTGGAACAAAAAGTTGTTATCCAGATCCCATTGAGACATGCAAAAGGTTTGAAGCATGAGGCTCAGTATTCTTGATTCTTGATTACTCAGGGAAAGGACATTTCCTAATGGCATAAAGAAGCAGCCACAGGGATTATCTGTAGCATAAAAAACCCAAGATCTCTGGCAAATTACAGGTACAGTATGTGGTAACACTCATCAGACTCATCAGGGAACTGATAGGAATCAGGTTTTCTCAGTGAGCAACAAGCAAACAGCAAATTAAATTCTAGCTGCTCTATCTCCTATGCTGTGTTGCTACATTTAAAATATAAGAACTTAGATGTCCCCTTATTCCATTTTATTCTCTGCATTACATAGTGTGAAGACAGACTTGTTGCACTGGCTCTGTACTGTGTGACATAAATACACACTGTGATGTACCACTCTAGCTCTGACAAACCCTACAGGAAAGGAAGAGCATTGCTAAACATAGGAAAGAAAATATGAATGATAAGGCACTTGCAGGAAGTCAGATAACCTTGAAACCAAATGTAATTTTTCTTTAATTTTCAATGACTTGAAGGTTCTACTTTCTATCTAGCCATATAAACTCAGATTTACTAAAAGCTGAACCAAATTCACTGTTTTTGAAGTACCTTCTATTTGAAATGCTAGTCAGTGTGCCTTCAGATGAAGTTCTAGCTCTCCTAACCTCTGACACAACACAGAGATACGTCAGTTAAGACCTAGGCCTCCTCATGTTTCTGGTTACAAAACCCAAAAAAACGGTATAACTCCAGCAACATTACAAAGCCTAACTGACCAGAGTCGACGAAAGGTCAGGAAGATGAGGCTCCAAACCTGAGGACACCAGCACCTCTGAACTGAATGGGCTCCAAGGTTGTGTTGGGTGAATGATGTATAGAAGATGTAATAGACTGGGTTTTCTGGGCAAAAAAAATTATTTTGCGTATTTGTATTGTAAAGGACTGAGCACTCTACCACTGCAAAAAGTGCTGCAAGATTTGATCCGGTGAACAATTAACTGTGCAAGAAATGGTAGGTTACTGACTGTGGACTTTATTTAGAAGCTAAGCGCACTAGTGGTTTGAACATGTGAATTGTTCTGTAACAGCAGTCACTTATGAGCAGAGTGCTTCCTAGAAGGCTGACTCAAGCAAAAATATTTTTTACTTTCTTGAAAACTAAGGCTGGATTGTTGTTTCTGAAATTGACATTTTAAAAAAATCTTGATTTTAAATGTCTGAAGATTTGATTAGTAACTATTTCATACCGAAAATGTGACCTGTTCACTTAACTCTTCTTCCTCAAATGAATTTGGTTTAACTATAAAAATTCTTTTTGTTATACATTTTGAAAACATATTTGATAATCATGGAATCATAAAATGGTAGAATGATTTGGTTAATGATCCTGAGAAAATTTTGAAATATCAAGAAATATCTACTTTTCAACACTTGAATGGGGAATGGCTTTTCAACACTTCATTTTTCCAGAGCAGTTTCTCATATTTCAACCATCTTAACATATCAAAACATTGCAAAGTTAGGAAGGACTCAGAATGACACAGGACCAGGCACCTGACAGAACATCACCACAGCGACATTCTGCAAACACAAAATGAGAGCCCTTTTCCTCCAGCTCACAAGGACCTGCTACCACACCTCCTTCCACAGTCTATTGGAGTGTGCTGTTCATCAGAAGATGACTATATGAGCAAAGCAATTTGAATGCTTTTTTATTGCTTCTCCTTCAAGATTTTCTTTACAGTGCTGAAGTTTTAAAAATGACCCCAATGTAACATATAATCTGTAGGAGTTTATTCCAGTTTCTGTAAATCTTCTCTGGGATTTGCTGTGCATTTTACATTTTTCTTCTGCACATGTTACTAATTGCTTTCTGTTTCTGGCAGGAACCCCTAAATTTTTTGAATAATTGTACTATCTCTTTATGATAATCAGCTTTACTACCTTTACCATCAATTTCTTCTTCCTACCCCATGAATCCATAACAATCCTCTCTGTGCTGCCTGATAAAATAAAGACTTAATGTAAAACGCTCCATCATAGAAATAAGGGAAAAGGATTGTTTGCTGTAGGAGCAAAGCAGACAGTCTCAGCATAGCAGTGGCACTGGCAAAAAAATGTGCAAGCTGTAAATTTTAATGAGGAGCAAGTTTTATGGAAAGAAAAGTCTTTACTTTTTATTTGTAGATGTTAGCTTGCATAGAGCCTTCATTCTGCAATGTAAAACTGACTAAAAGGACCCCTTCTGCAATGAGAAATCAAAATCCATTCTCTTTTAAGAACTTTTCTTTTATGTATGGACCACCAAGAAAGAAACTTCCAAACAAGGCTTCTCTGTTCCTGCCGAGGTTTGAATTGAAATCTCTCCTCACATTTCCTGAACTGCAGGTGAGATATCAGCCTCTCACTCTGTCGGCCTTAGAGATCAGCATGGAACTGGCTTAAGGTGCCTTGATATAGATTGGCTATTTGCAAATTAAAATCCTTCATCTCTGAAAAGAATTCAAAATAGAATACAGTTCTTTACTAACTGTGGCCCTAAAGTTTTTAATGGCTCTTACCTCAGAGGGTCTTTCAAGAGTTATCTTTTCAGACTTATTATATAGCCCTAATTATTTTAGGCATTAGAGCACATATGTGAAACTACTGGGGTAGCTCATGCAAACTTAGGTTTTCAGGGCTAAGAACTTTTAAGGCCACGTATGTAAGACCTATGAGGGTTTTTTTCCCCCAAAGAAAATAGCTTAGAAGGAATAACTTGAGGAATGAGCAGCGAATAAACATATCTTACCACTATCATATTAAGATAGAGGGGCTAGATAATGGACTCTCTTAAAGCATTTTACATTATTGGCAGTTCAGCTACATTTATCTGCCCCTGACATAGGCACTTATTTCAGTCTGTGGAAGTCAAGACCTTTCCTGAAATATAAAACAATTAGATAAAACACCTATCCCAGAAGGCAATTTTGCAACTAGTATTTCCTCAAGATTTTTACTCCCTATTTTCCAAACCTAATTCATTTATTCCTTTCATTAATTTTATTCAGGATTTTGATGTTTTCTATTTACTATTGTAGCACATAAATTTGCCATGTTGCATCTTCATGATCGACAAGATGTTAAGTAGAATTCTTGTTGTCTGTTACCATGAAAGGCTAATCTCTGTGCTGGCTTTCTTGAACTCCTGCTTTCCCAGTTAATGTCTGGAGGTCACTATCATTCATCTGTAGGCTGTGGACTTTAAAAAATGACAGACTGTGATAAGACAGGGGCTGCTTTCTGATTGTTTCCAGTAGGTGATTCTTTCTGACATGGTATTCCCCTGACAGTGAAATCCTGCTAGAACATTTCAGATCAAAATGACTTCTAATACTTTAAAATTTTCTAGAACTTAAAAAAAGGTATGAACATTTCGAATGAGGTTCTGTTGTTATCATAATGAAGCGTACCTTAGAGGACAAAAACACAGATGCTACAGCATGATTCTACTAAGAATAAGATATTGGCCTTTCACGAGGTAGTTGTATTGGAATTCTGGTAGTTGAACTAAAGAAGGGATATGACAGAAAATCAAGTTCCACGCTTCTTGCTATAATCAGGAAAAAAAAATTGGGTCCTGTCTATAAGTACTTTAAGTAGTCCAGATCCTTTCCAAAGCTGGGATAAAACTACAAGGCTCGGTGGACTCTACTTCGACCTGTGACAGAGCTTGAATGTTCTTATATATTTTAAAAAACACATCAGGGACCATATCCTGTACAATTTAAACTGGTGAAACTTGATTTCCCAATTTTTTACCCGAAGGAGACGAAGGTGCTTTATAGCCTGTGCTAAACAGAGCAGATGTTCAGAGGACCTTTTGGGGCTTCCAGTTATAACTGGAATGGCCTACTTTGCAGTCTTGTATTTCTGTGAGACTGAAGGAGTAAGTCTCATTTGGTCTCTGTGAGGTACTATATATTACAGAGGAAGTGTGCTGGGACATTGCTCTTCTACCTATGTGTAAGTCAGAGAGTTTCATTAGGCAGAGGAACCAAGAGTGAGAGACTTCTGTTGGCAACAGATTGGAGAAAAGGGGATAATGAGAGGAATCAGTGAAGGCTTGGAGGCATCTGCTGCTCTTCCTTACATTTGCTTGAGGGCATTTGCATGAAAAAGGAAGTATATCATAAATGGTATGATACTCCAAGTATTTAGAGTATTTGCTCTAAAAAGGAAAAAAAGAGTCTGCTTAAGGAGCTGACAGAAAGAATTTAGGTCTGTGTATGATGCCTGCTGTGTATGCATGTGTATGATGTATATAAGAGAATTGAGAGACAGTGGAGGTTAGCAAAACATGGGAAAAAGAAGACACAGGCAGGAAAGAAGCTAGCAGAGCATTGACAAGGTGGGAACAGCCACAGACTAAGCACAGGCTACTCTGAAGAAGGGTGGCAGAGCACTGGGAACAGCCCTTTGTGCAACCCATCCAGCCTTCCTTACAGCAAGGAAGGTCTGGGACTACATTTTTGGAAGCTAAGGTATATTTTCTATCATCAGGATTGTACCTGGAAGGACTCAGCCAGACTTTGCTCCCATACAAGGCAATCTGTCTGTCACACTCTAAGGTCTGTTCTTGGACACCTCTGTGAAGCACAGAGTAACTGCACCTGGTAGCTTGTCACAGCTGAAATGCATTGCCACCATGCTCCTCATGTGCTAAGGATCTGCTATTAATTTTTGTGAATGTTTTCCCACTTAAGAATCTTTCGAAAATTATTGTGGAAGTGCAGATTATATTATGGTAACATGCAAAAGCCTCTGTCCACATTTCTACCTTCTGTCTCATTCTTTTCACATTGCTGTTACTGAAACAGCATGGGAGAAAATCCAATACTGCACAGTTGTTGGTTGTGTGCCAAAGTGGTTAAGCAGCAAAATCAGGCCCCAGTGTTAGTGATGGCAGTCTGTAAAACAGGAATAATTTTATATTGAATACCTGATTGAATTACTCATGAATTGCTGCTCTGCTGAGAAAATGATATTGGAGGTTGGCAGGCGGTCACCATTTTTATTTGCTAGAGCATATTATCTGAATTTGCTTGTCAGGTGATTGCCTGGTTAGCCCCTTCCCAGTATAAATAACTAAGTACTTAAAAATGTGACAAATAATAGTAATAAAGTTTATAGGGGAAAAAAAATCATTCTTGCTGCTACAAGGAATAGCACTTAACCTGGACATTTATCTACTTCTTACAAAAAAACTGGGCTGAGCAGATAACATATTCCAGTGGTTTGAAAAAATAAAAAAGGAGGGAGACTCACTGTTTTTCCCCTTCCTTCTTCTTCTTGTAGCTACAGTTTAGAATAGCTTTGCATTGAATTGGTATTTTATTTTGTTATGCTTATGGAGTTTGATAATTTGAACAGCCCTTGCAGTGGTATCATTTTATTCAGTGAGCCAGACATTGCAAAATTGTGCATTTTTATGTAATTGAGATAATTTTGCCTGGTAGCTGGTGGAAAATTACATAAAAATTTGTATGCATTGGCCAACTCATTTAATGTGATATGTCACTTTTTCAGATGATCGGCATTTTTTCCTGGTACTGCAGTGCTGTGCAGCAAATCAACTTTTTTTGTACTTTGTCTCTAATGTTAAAATAATGAACAACATAATGCTTCCCAAGGAAGAAATACAATGCTCATTTTCCCTTTGGCAAATGAGAATGTAGCCATTAGAAACAGTGCTTTCCCAACTGGTCCTTGGAGGGAAGGGCCAGTATACTGTTAATAGATACATGGGTTTCATTCAGACCACAGAAAACTCACGTCATGCAACACTTGACTGTGAGCCTCTCTCTGTTCCACTATGAAGCAGTGGGGCAGATTACTCTCATTTCACTGCTGCTGCCTGAAGTGGTGCATTACATCAGCTGGACTGAGAAAATTAAGTAGACTGTTTGTGGGGATACCATACCCATGACACATTCTTCTCAAAATGGGTAGGATGTCTTCCACAAAGATCCTCTTTGTCCTTTTGGTTATAGGAAGCTTTTGTCAACAAGTATTAGATCTCTTTTTACAGACACCAAGCACCAAAGTGTAAAGTCCTGTGACTGGAAGAAAGGAGCTAACACCATGTCTTTTAGGTAATCTTTTGTCAGGAGCAGGAAATACAAGGCACTTCCTGGCAGAGGTTCAGTGACTTAGATCAGTGGTTCAAATCCAGCTCAGATGTGAACCACTGATGGAGAAGTTTGTGTGGCTGGTGCCAGTGGTGTACCTGCTCCACCTGTAGAGAGAGCAGCGTCAGCCTCCAGCAGTGTCTATCCCGTGGGCTGTGCAGACAGGCAGTGAGACCTGCAGCTGCAGGGGGGCCCCTTGGGTCTTCGAGTTCCGTGTCCTATAACTCTTCCATAAGCATGAGACCCTCCGTGGGGAGGGTCAAATGAGGAAAGAGGTATGCGCTTGCACTAAAAGCAGCAGAGAGACTCCCAGTGTGATAAATACCTGGCTGCTAAGCTGTTACTCAACACTGCTGGGATATTTCAGGTAGAGGATTTATTTTTTTCAGGAATCTAGGGTATCAGATCAGATCAGACTGGCAGAGCACATGCCATGAGAGGCACTGCCAGCATGATATGAACTATTTTTATACTGGTAGCAACAAAAGGTATGGTGGATTCTTAAACCCTTGCCTTTGGGGTTTTAGAGAAAGACTGGGGAGCTCTCACTTTAGACATCAGCTGGCCAGAAGAGGCAAGTCCTAAACAGAAAACTTTAAGAAACCAGTGGCCACCACTGTTTAGACCCCTTCAGTGTCAGAGCATGTGCTAATGACCATGGAAAGAAGGACCAGGTAAACAACCCAAAACAATTTCTCTCAAAGTGCTTTTTTTTCTAGAAGAGCTGTGTCCTGGTTTGAGATGAACTGGGGGGAAATGCTCTGGAAGGAATGTCTCCTCCACAGAAGGCAGGTTTCAGCAGCCCCTCCCCCACCAGGCTGGTTAAAATCTTCTTGGAGGAAAGTGAAAAAACCCCACCTGTTTATTTAAAAAGCAAAGTGCACGCAGGCACAAAATGGATAATGTTAGGTAATAAACCTTCTCGTTGTGGAGAAAAACCTGTTAGAGTCAGAGTCCTTTCTGTGGGTGTGGCTCTGCCCTCTCTGGAGCTGGGGTGCAGCATGGGCCCCTCTGGGCTGTGGTGTGCGGCCTTCCAGTGATGATGTTCCAAACTGGAGCTGATCAGTTCCAGAAGATGAAGAAAAAGCCACAGTCCCAGGGAAAGTTTCTTGCCTCAGCTAGCAGGCTAGCTAGAAAGCAAAAAATTTGAACTCTCCGTCTCTCTCCTGAGAAAATAGGAGCCAAGAGCTGGGGAAAAGCAGGAAGGTGCTTCCTCGGCTCTGCAGCAGTGAGAACGCAGGGGAGTGTGCGTGTCCTTGAACACAAACCACGCTGAAGAATTTGCTCAGCTTCTCCCTCTTTCTCTCAGACCCAGCTTAAAGGCACAGAAAGGCACAGGATTCATGTCTGGAATAGAGCAGGCGGTAGGGGATACAGCATCATAAAGTCACCACAAGACAAGTTGTTAAAGTTTTGGCTAAATTAACTTTGGCAATAGTCTTTTAACTTGTGCCAGAGCTGGCAATCTGAATCCTACTCTTGGGCTCAGACCAAAGCAGAAATCACCACCCAAAAGCTGCTTTCTTGCAGGGCCTGAGTGAGAAACTGACACCAAAGAGAATCCTCTCACTGAGAATCCCTCTCAGTACACACTTACCTGTGTTACCTAAGAAGACAATGGTTACCTAAGGGAGAACTTTTTGCCAAGGTGATGCTTACAGCCTAACACAAGATAGAAGGAGAATTGAGTTGAAGTAAGACCATTTCTCAATGAAAATGTTTTGTATGAAATGTCTTTGCCAGATGTATGTACTCTTTGACTTGCTTTCAGTGGAAAATCAGCCATTTTTTGAAGATATTTCCTTAAAACAGCATTTGGAATATGTGAAAGTAGGTAAGCTCATACTTCAAATGCATGGAATTCTGTGGAGCATTAAATGTGAATTTCACAGAACTCTGATTTGAAGCCAGTTCTGATGGTCTTATTACTGTAATTCAGAATAAAATATCATAAATAATTTAATGGTGAATGTAGTAATAGCAGTTATGCTAAATATACTCTGTAGAGACTTCCCATTGTGGGCTCCTTTAACCAACAGGGCAGTTTGGTAAAAAGGAAGGTATTAAAACCGTTTGCAATGAGGCTTGTCCCTGGGACACCCTCTATACACTCACTGCCCAGACAATCTTACGCATTAACAGAGATTCTCAGGACAGGGGAAGCAAGCAAGTATCTTACAACATGCTTCCCAACTGTGCTCTGTGAGACTAATCCAAAATAAGATACATTTAGTCCAAAGAACTTTATTTTTTGATTTTAAACTGGATAATTGTACATGGTAGTCCTGAAGAAAACTGGGGCATTGATTTGTGTATTCAAAAAGTCTTGAAGTCTTGAGATCAAAATAACTTGTTTACTGATAATAATATCATATGGTTTAAATAAGAAGACAGATGTGGGCTAATAAGGTTGGGATCTAACTCACAGTCTTGACTCCTGTTGTTACCACTAGCTGCATCCATTAGGATGTATTTAATCAAATCAGAAAAGGTACTTATACCCTCACTAGGTCTAGCTTTTAGAAGGCACCCTTTACAGTCTTTGAACTCCCTGCTAAGTCAAGGGCTGAGTTTGTACCTCTTAGATGATTCCTAGTGTCTCTTAAGGTTAAGTAATATACATTAATCCAAATATTAGTCAAAACCCACAAACAAGCAGCCTTGCTAATGTACAGGTGCATCAATCTATTTAAAAATGGTTTAAAGGAAGCCATCAATATTGAAAAATACTCCTGTTGGGAAGGTTTAGAGGCTAATAGGCATTGCTATCCTCCTGAGGGTATGCTGAAAATGGTGATAAATGCCAAGCATATGAAGTGCATAGAAATATCAAAAAATGTAAAGTATTTGATCTTCTCATTGCAAATAGTGCTGCACAGTCAGAGTTGGTATAAATATCCTGAAATGGGTTCCAATCTGTCTAACATTAAGTACCCAGCTTTCACGAAGGTACCTCTAAAGGTATCATGTAGACAGATCATCTCTGTCTACCTTAGATGCCTGAACTGATGCAGGTAGTTTTTTCCACTGGAAGCTTCCCTCTTCCCACACTTCCCTCTCCATCATCTAAAAAGGATCTCAGGAACACATTAGAAATCCTGTGAGATATACCTGACACATGCAAATCTATGTGATACAGTAACTCTAGCACTGTTTTCCAAAAGGTAGCTTCTGAACAGTGCAAAGGTGAGTTGTAAGTGGATTCTAAGACTCAGTACATTAATGAATGTAATCTGGGTGAATAATTACTCTAATATGTTAAATGTATTGAATCTTTAATGTGTTGGGTTCCATAGCTACCTCTGTTTTTAGATGTGGATTTGGAGCCGTAGAAGATAATGCAACTCAGTTCCTTTCTAATACCTGATAGGCAGCAGATCAGCTCCCTCCTCCTCCTCATACTTTGGGTTACACATTTCTGCCATCTTTCATTAAGAACTGGCATAAGTTGTACTGCTCAGGTGACCAGGTTTATGCAACTGTCCAAAATGTGAAACTGAAAACTTCAACATGGGAAAAGCAAAAAACATTCTTACAAAATCTTTGTGAAACACAGTTATACAAATCGTATAGTTGGCATGTCTGAGAGGGAAGTAAGTTCTAATAGAGAAGAGGCAGAATGGAATAAGGTCTGGACAGAGGAACCTAAACTAGGTCTGCTACTGACAGAACTGGTAATCTGAAATGACACCTTGGGAGGTTTCGCTGAAGCCAGACAGAAATCTGAGTTGCATCAGCAAACCAACAATACATTTCAAAGACTACTAGGTTCCCTAAAGAGTCACCAAACTTCTTCTTAACTCAGATATGCAGTATGGTGTAGATTTCTGTCAGGGGTATCTGTTTATGAATGCAAATATACTCATGGCTTTTCTTCATCAGACTAGAGCAGCAGTAGAATGACAAAGCTGTAGATGCTTTGGTCAGGGAATTACTACTGAGAACTAAGGTCCTACACTCCATTGCATGACGTTTCTGTTGATGGAAAATTAACACTTTGAGCACAGTGACTCCTGATAAACAACTGAATGTTAGATGAACACAAATTTCCTGCTTTGAGTGACTGTAAAACCTGTATGTAAAGGAAAATTTTATGCACAGACTTCCTGGCAGTAAAGGCAAATGAATCTCTCTATCAACCTTTGTGCTGTCAATGCTTATTTATCCAAAAGAGCAGTTTATTATGATATGACACTTTTGAAAGACCCAGAGGGAAGGATTTAGACAGGCATTCAGATTTCAGTAGCATAAACAGGAAAGGGGAAGTTGTCATCTTCAGAAACTTGAAGATAGCATTTCTCTCTGCTTTAAATTGCAATTCTGTCATTTCTGAAAGAAGAACAGGGGTTGAGTGTTGATTTGACATTCTCTTAAGTGACTTAACTGGAAACTAGAGAATTTTATGCCTACAGAGATCCAGGAAAGAGTTGCATTATATGTTGATCCTTGAATCTCTATAATTTTGGACAGAGAGCTTCTAGTTTCACCAATTATTATTATTAACAAAAAAGCTAGACCATTTGTGGCTCCCCACGATTCCTTGCTGGCAGAGTTATCTGGAGAATGTTAAAATGCTATTTTTCTGTTGAATTATTTTCACTACAAAGTATGGTCGTGCTCATAAAGTTTGAGAAAAAGATTAATTTCTGGCTTCTGCTTTACTAAAGGTTATGCTGAGGTACAGGGAGTAGTGAAGTACCATGCAGTCATGCACAAAACTGCTTTGCTTTCAATCCATTCAATTAAGTCATCAAGGAAATTCTATTTCACACCACCCTTCCTTGATTCTGTGCCTACTTGCACCTTGTAACCCAACTGCTTGCCTGCACCTGCTGTGTGCACAGTCCAATTTGAATGTACGGGATGGCCAGGCACTGTTATATCTATTTCAGGAGACACACAATGGCACTTTTTCTATAGCAGACACTGCTCAAAGGAAAAGGGCGTCAACTCCATTAAGAACCACGGTTAATGTCACGCTTGCATTCCACAGCTCTCCTCCGAGCGTGTTACAGAGAGAGTCTTACATTCTTGTCTGGATAGTTCACAAAACCCATCTTCCTGGACACAAATGTTTGTGACTATACCTGTACAGAGGAATTTATGGATATGGAAGTCTAAGTGCTTTGCTAAAACAAGGCCATAAGGAGTCCAGGTAATGGAAAATTTATCACTTTCACTGATAAGCTATCGTAGTGGTTTATGACTCTCATTTCTAAGAGTCATATTTTCGGTTTAAACTTTGCAGATTTTATTTTTGAAGTATCTGGTGACTTTTTAATATCTGAGAGTTTTGCCATACATAATTAAATCTCACATAAGCTTGAAAAGTGAAACTTACCTGCGATCGAAAGAGAATGTTGGTCTTAGGTGAGCCTTCTGCTTAAAGTATGTTTCATCCTACAAACGCACTCATTTACTTTGCTGCTAGTCAATTAACTGTCAAGGTATATCAGTAGTTCAGTCTTCTGAGCTATATCCTTATCTACAGACTGGGGGTAGCTCCTTTTCCAAGCATTATCAGATGTTATAAAGAAATAAATTAGGTCTTCTCACCAGCTCGGTGGAAGCAACAGCTGACATATGATCTAAAAAATATTACTGCTGCAATTTATTCTTCTCACGGAAATGTATTAAGTAAACATACCTGAAGATGTTGAAAGATTTAGAAACAAATCAAAACAAAACAAATGCAACAAAACTCACAGACGAGCTTCTAGCCTGTCAATGTTTTTTTTTAAAAAATCAACTCAATAATTTGTTAACTTTAAAATTAGGTGTAAATCATGTTCTTGCAATTTAGGATTAAGAGGGGAGAAAAATAATTATTTACAGTTAAGGTATCTCAAATAAATACAAATATGTCTTTAATACAGAAGCCTTTAAAAGATAAGCCAAGAGGAATGAAAAGATTCAGAGCAAGATTTCTTTTTCATGCTCTCAGTTTTCATCTAGATCTACCCATGTGTATTTATGTAGGGTGCTCAATCAGATATTACTTTGCAGGGCCAGTTTTTATTACCTTCTGTTTTCATTTTATTTTATAATTTTTTTCAGGTTATTTTTGCTTCAGAACTGGTTGAAAAAAATGTGAAAAATAAAATAAATAATAGCACTGTTTTGAAGAAGAAATTATAATCTAAATGCTGAGGTATCATTGCATTACTGCAATTCTAAATGATTATTGATGGGATGAATTTAGTACATATTAATTCCTGTGTTTGAGCTTTTAGACTATATTGATCACCTGAGTACTTAAGCTTTAAAATTCTACATATACTTTGTAATTTAATACATTAATATACTTCATTATTTATCCTTGGGGATGGGCAAAGATTTAAGCCTCCATCATGCTGTGTTGCATAACTTAAAAGACATCTTTTCCAATGTAAACTTCTGCCTAGTAACCATAGATCTGTCCCCCAGTAAGCTCCTGAGTTTGCAAAGTGAGGTGAATGGTACACAGCTTCCACTGGGAACTTTCCATCACTTAGGGAGTGTGATGCTGCAAAGCTGGTCAAACACTTAATCAATGATTACACCAAAATAGCTCTTGGTGCATCATGAAAAAGAGATCATACAGAGGCAATTAACAAAAACGTGCCTCAAAAGGCAATTTAAAATACTTCACTTTGAAGAACTTGTATTTGTAAGAAATCTACACACCTGGGCAGATGGTCTAGATTGTAGATATGTCCACTGAACCAGCCACCTTCTATTTCCTTATTGTTAGTTGTGAATAAAAAAGGTAATTTGGGAAATGAAGTTTGACCCATTATTTTGGGCATCTATATTAGAATGAGATGAATTATGTCCTATAATTGCCTATTTTTTCTAAACAATTTGGGACTGGCGAAGTAAGACATAGATGTCTGTACCAGGTCAGGTGAATCCTACATATTTCTGTAGAATGCCTTGAGTTAGAGCTAAATATCTCCAAAGAAAAAGAGGTTAATTTGGAATGGCAGGCAAAATTAGAAATGTCCCAGGGAATAAATTGGATCAGTGAAGCAAATGGGTTGTTACTCCTAATTCAAAGCAAACTTCTTTCAGGAAAGCCTCTGTTTAATAAAAACAGAGCCCAATAGAAGCCCAATGAAAACGGAACATTTTACAATTAATAACAAAATGAGATATTGCCCTGAGAAGTTGAATTTAACTCTTTGAAACACAGCACACAACATTCATGACATATCTCCTTGTCATACGCTAGGAGTTTGTACATTAGGAGAAATAAAGAATCCATTCTCATGCTCACATTTTTGAAATTTTTTTTTAAATTAAAAGACAATGCTTAAGCCTGTAAACATTGTGTCATATTTAGTAGTCTGGTATGTTCATATTTATAGATAACACTGCTTTTCTGATTAGCTGCTATTACATTGTGTTCTAAGAAAATTTTAGTAGAGATTTAATTGAAAACCAGGATTCATTTCTTAGATATTGTGTGCAAATAATACATATCCATCGTTCTACTGTTTAAAATTGAAAATTATGCTTTATCGTCTCACTTAATTTAGTAGCTAGATTTAGAAGATCCAAGGTTGAAAGATGGTCTCAATAAAACAGTAAAGGGGAATCTGGAGTCCTATATCAATAATAAAATTTAAAGCAAACAGAAAATTATCTGTTGTGGTACAGACTCTGGGCTAAACTAAGCATGTCTGTACAGAACCATAATGAGACAGTTTGTCATCTGGGATGCTGCCTCAGCTGGCCCTCTGCCTCCTGCCAGCTGCTGCAGTTGTCTTCTCTGGACCTGCTCACTTCAGACTGAGGAGCTACACCAGCCATTTGCTGCTCTGGTGTGGTCTACTATGGCTCAGCAGCTACATTGCTTATTGTGAAAATGTCTTGACGCTCAGAAAGTTGCATTGCAGCAGTTCTGTTTGCTGTGGTCTACTTCTTGCTGTGACTGAAAATATTAAAGATTGTTGATTTGAGTAAGTGCATACTGCATAGTAGTAGTTTTGTGAGAGGTTTTATAATTTTACATCATGGGCAAAGGAAGCTCTGGAAATATCTGCTATATCTTGACACTTGAAATCTTGAGTTCTTCTATGATTCATGAAAGAAATGAGAAGGATGAGGGCTGCCAGGCTTAAAAGGTCTAATATCACTAAGCCTCAGGGGACACTGCTTAAGAGCACTGAGAGGGGCCCACAGACTGATTCCAAGGTCAGCCACATCACTTGAAAGACTTGACCTTTGGGATTCATTATCTTAGCTTTTGAATTATAAATGAAGTTTATGTGCAGAGAACTTCTCCTGTATTTTTTTTTTTAATGTAACAATTTTTAAATTTGAAAATACAGTTTTATATATTTGGTTCTCTGACTTTAAAACTTGGGCTTCTCTTTCATCTCACAGATGGCCAATGCCTATGAAATATTAATGCTAACACTAATATAAATAATAAATTAAACAATGAAAGCCTTGGCTTAAAAAGTCTAACTCTTACATGAGAACAGACTTAAAGGTGCACATGAAGGCAGAAATGAATCCTTATTTCTTCCAAGTAGAGTAAAGAATTGCCTATTCGTAAATCAGACATAATCTTGTTACTTTATGTTTCTACTTGGAGCAAAAATGGTAAGCACTTAGCAAGGTGAACTCCCTGTCTAGTCTCTCCCAATATTTGTTATTCTAATTTATCTTAGCAGAGAGAACATAAATTCCCTGAACGGCTGAGCTAAGCCCTGGTTTTGCTGCAGGCTCCTGATCTTGCATTCTTTGTGTCACTCCTAATGCCTTCAGAGGGTATGCAAAGAAAGCGGTTCAGACCCTGTAACTCTGTATCTGAATAAAGGCAATTTAATATTTTTCAGTTTCACTTACCAGTTCCTGCTCTGATGACAGTCTTGCTGCACATCTTGCAGTTTTAACAATTTTTATTTTTGCTGTTGCTTGGTTCTAAAAATCATGATGTAGTTTTCCATAACATGCTGTTTCCCTGCAATATTCTCACTCAGTAAGGTAGCTCTCTATTGATTATTTATTTTTGGAAGAACCTTACCACAGTCCTATACTGTGAGCCCTTGCCTCTTGAGAGATGACTGTCTGAAGTCTGTGAGCCTTCATGAGAGAATACAACACTTGAAAGTAGAATTACTCTTTGAATTGTGATGTGCTTATGCAGTACATATTCAGCCTTACAATATGGAGTGGTAAAAAACCTCTCTTCAATTGTGCTATTTTTTCAGATTGTATTTGTGTGAAATTTATTTGCCATTTTTTAAGTCCTTCTCTTAAGGGATAATAAAACAGCTGGAAAATGGATGTGTTTATTTTTCTGAAAGCCTCCTGTGTTAAGCAGCCATGCTGGCAAGTTTAGGCAAATTTCTTACAGTGCCACAGTGGATGTGCTTGGACTTGAAGGAAACAAACTCTGAGTAGAGAATTTATTTTCTCAGTTTACTGGTTAATTTATCTGAATTGAATAGGCAAAATGCAAACCCTGAGCTTCATCTCTAAGGTTTTGCATAGCTGTCGTAGTGGAAGGCCTGTGTTGATGGTCATTAAGGAAGTCAGAGTTTAAATTTTTGGTATCATTAAGAAGGACTAGCTCAGGCCCTGATCAGCAAGTATGCAAGAATAAACATGAGCTGCTTGATGCTTCGTGAAATAATTTTCTTCCCTTAGTCACAAAGATGTCCTTGAAAAACAATCCTTTACTGAAAGGAGGAAAGAGGGTAAGTGCACGAGAGATTCTTCATAGTTTAGGTAACTATTCACAGTTCTCCTCTCTAGCTCCTTGGTATGACAGCTGTTAGGGCACCTGACTGTTTGCCATCTTCTCCAGTATCACCTTCTTTCCAATTTAGGACTGTCAAGTCCCATGGGTTTTGTGTTTACCCTGAGGGGTTCTCCTGTATCTGCCAGGCAGAAACCCCAGGCAGAGCTGCTTTGCAGCTTTAGCTGCCTTGTGGGCCCATCACACTCAGGGCTCACAGGCCCTCCCACCATGCCACACCTTTGCTAAGAAGTAGATGCACAGTGATTTCTGTACTGTGAACAGGAGTGCAACAAGTACACAGAGTTTTTCACCTCTCTCTCTCACTTAGTTGTTTTTCTAAACATTTGGAGCCCAATGTGGCAAGTGGCTGATTTAACAGAGGGCAGAGTCAATATGTGGTCAGACATAGTTGACTACCCAAAATTTTTATACCTTCATAAAATTATTAAATCTTCCTTAACATCGTAAGATTGCTTATTCTTAACTGAAACAACCCACTTGTCATAAAAGAACACATAACAATTGAATATGTCTAAGGCCTGCTCATTAACTCATATTCCCCTTTTTTCCCTCCATGAGAAGCCAGCAGATCAGTGCTTCCCTTCTGGCTCCATCCCACCTGGAGCCCTTGTGAGAAAGATGGGGGCATCTCCTTCCTTGGAATCAGCCACTCTGCTTGTACTACTATCCTTTGAATGACTTACAGAACACTCTTTTGTGGGATGCAGAATACAGAGACATTCATATTAGCAATCCTGCTGGCACTTGTGAAAGAATGTGGACACTGTGTACCAGATGAACTGCTTCTTAGAGGTCATTGAGGCGAATTTCTCTGTCACTGTATCTTAGGCTAAAATAAGAATATGCATTTTTACTATATATAGTAATAGTAATATATATAGTAATGCAATAATATATGCAATTAGTATGTGAGTAAGAAGCTCAGTCAAAGGAATCTAGGGTCCCTTTTTGAACTATTATCAAACCTACTTCTGGCAAACCAGAAGTGTTCCACAACCCTGAAGAGCTTCCACTAAGAAAGCTCTAACAGAGTCATTTAGGTGACAAGATGAATTTAGAAACACAGAACATAGTAACCAATGCACAGTCCTATAACCAATCTACTCAGCAGCAATAAAAGGTGAAAATTAGCATCATGGAACAATCCAGTCTGATCCATTTGACTTACTGTCCCTTCTACATTCAGCAAAATTGCAAATTCTGGAAGAGCATTTGCAAATTAGAATGATGATTTTTGTGTGATGCCATAAATCACTAGGGGAGTATAGAAAAGCTTCTGGATAAAAAGATATGTCTCTTCTTGAACATATATTAACATATTTGTCTTTGATTGTATGCTTGGGGCAGAACAGCTGAATGTCCACACCTGGGTGGGGGCATTTATAAACAAACTTACACTGTATTTACGTACTGCTGTCTGGGTACATATGACTGTGAGAATTATTACAGAGAATGAAGAGATGACTAACTTTTAGGAAAATAATACATGATTTAGACATCGTGCAAAATCCATCTGTTCTCTTCCTGTATTTACATCTAGGGGAACTGATAAAACACAACAAACACTATGGTATTATCTCAAACTGAGAAAATGAAAAGTTGTGCAACACATGGTTTACATGAGCAGAGAATGCACTGTGGGTTACTAGAGCTTCATCTTAAAGTAGAGACCACCTATATTTTAATGAGTTACAGAAAGAAGAAAATCCTCTGGATCTTTATTGTTCTTCATATTATTAAAATAAAAGTTATTATTGTTTTATTTTTAATTCATAGAATCATAGAATGTTAAGAGCTGGAAAGGACCTTAAAGATCATTTAGTCCCAAGCCCTGCTGCCCTGTGCAGGGACACCTCCCACTAGACCAGGATGCTCAAGGTCTTATCCAACCTGGCTTTGAAAACTTCCAGGGATGGGGCATTCACAGCCTCCCTGGGCAACCTGTTCCAGTGTCTCACCAATCAAACAATAGGAAATTCTTCCTAATCTTGAGCCTAAATTTCCACTCTTTCAATTTGTGCCCATTACTCTTTGTTCTGTCACTATGATTCCTGACAAAGAGTCCCTCCCCAGCTTCCCTTCGGCCCCTTCGGGTACTGGAAGGTTGCTGTGATGTCTCTACACAACCTTCCCTTCTCCAGGCCAAACAGCCCCAACTTTTTCAGACTGTCTTTACAGGTGAGGTGCTTCACTCCTCTTATCAACTTTATGGCCCTTCAACCCAAATGTGAGCATTTAGCACCCCTGGGTATTTTTTTTTTTCCTAGGAGAATTTTCAGCTTTGGATAGATTTAAAGTTAATGCATGTTTTTCATCATGACTTGAACTCATATTTTATTGAAATAATGATACTTGGTGGAATCCTGTTTCCCTTTAAATCAGCTGCCAAATTGCTACTGATTTATTAGAGACAGCCTTTAAAATGCACGCTTTAATTTTGCACATCATCTCTAAAAAATTACACTGATTATCTAGTAATGATTTTATTTGAATAATGAGGTCTCTTCTCTGAAGTTGTAGGATAATTTATTTGCATTTTGAATTAAATTGTGACTGAGATATTTCAGATAATTGTGCTTGCTGAAACACCCAAGGAATATAAAGAGATCCATACAAATCTTGAATGAAATACAATTACAATTATCAGAAAGTTTATAATTTGAAGCTTTTCAGCAGCTTTCATGATAATTTCCTTCAATGCAATCCAAATATTAGCTCCTCAGCAATAGGAACATTTTTCTTGGTCATTCATCAGCCCTGATACTGCTGGGTAACTTCTGCAACACCTGATACATAATCCATGATATATGGATTTCTCTTTGGGCCTCTGCTTCTCATGGACGACAAATTAGAGAAAGCCATCCAGCTGTAAGAAGTCCAGTTTTAGGTTATATAGAAACTTCTATTTTCTATTTCGCTTACTTATAAACTCTGGCAAAATAGAGTAGAACTACAAACTGATACGTGTCACCAAGGCCAAGGCTTTTTCCTTTCCAGACAGGACATCACTCTGAAGTCCTGGGCTAAAGGAGTGCATCTGCCCCACTCAGTGATACATAAATCATCGTCAGAGTATAGGAGTAGGGTGAGGTTATTCCAGACAGCTGCCAGACATGGGCATAAAAGATGGGTACTGGGAGGAGTGACGGTGGCAGAAAAGCATGGCACCAAACACGAACCATGTGGTTTGATGGCCTTTCTAACTCACCATCTTCAGCTTTTTGTTTCCTTTCTGGTTTCATTCTTGTCCATCATAGTGTGCAGTTATTTTTTCTTTTCTGTAGCAAGCCAGACAGAACTGATAATCTATAGGAACATGTCAGACTTTTACAGCAATATTTTTCACTACATGTGAATGCAAAATAATTTTGCTGTATGTACTTGGCAGTGATAGGTAATTTCAACACAACTTGAAGTGATGCCTTTTCTAAGTTATTCATATAATTTGTCAGCTTTTTATACACCAGTGGTTGCTATTCCCAGTGGGAGGCCTTACCCCCACTTCTTACACACACACATTCAGCTCTGCTTTCTTTAAATCGAACCTAAGAAAAACAGGGTATGGACCAGGCTTTGTAGATGTGATTCTGAATGTCTCTCTGTATCTTCACTGTAACGCTGTGGAATGCTGTGGAGCTGTGTGGATATGTGTTTGTGGAACAAGAATAAGGACTGGGATCTGACAGTTATTACAATGACAGAATTTGCCTGCCCTAGAACTCAGAAAATGCCAGGAACCTCAAAAGAAGTAAGGCAGCTTGATGCTTTCATGAGTGTACTGTTTGATGCACAGCAATGATTAGTGGGATTTACTGAAGTACTGATTCAATAGAATATTTTGGAACTACAAAATTGTATACAATTTACAAGCTATATATTAAATTGTATACAATTTACAAGCTATATATTGAATTGCCAAGCTGTGCACGCTGTTGGCCTACATAAGGGCAGGATTGTTTGTAAACTTGTCCCTTGCCTCTGATTGCCTCCCAGTGTCTGTAATGCACTTGTTGTGTCTTTTCCTTAATTATCCTCCTATTTCATATAAGCTGTGAAGCCCTGTGCTCTTTTTGAACTTTACTGATTTCAGCTGAGCTCTCCAGAGTGCAAAGTTCTGCCTGCAGGGAGGTGGGGTGAAGGGCAACAGACGTTTAAAGGGAAAGACCTCACTTTGCACTCTGTGAATAAAAAACCTTTCCAAGATTTTCTCTGTCAGGCAGTTTATGACAGGATTTTAAACTAAGCAGTTTCTCAGTTACAGGTGTTTTTCTATGACAATTGCTCCTGATCAAACTGCGTTTGGGATCTGAGGTGGGTGCCCATGTTCCCTCTACAGCACAGTGAGGCAGGTGATTGTGTTTGATAATCTCAAGGAGGAGATCCTGGCCATCAAAATTTATGCATCTGAACTGAACAGACAAGATCTTCTTCTCCTTGGATCTTCTAGGAAATACGTCATTCTTTTTAGTTTAACTTGTCTGCCAAAGACCTGTATGTGCCTGCATCCAGCAGACTGACTTTGCTGTGTCTGCATGAGTAGGTTTGCTTTTCAGCCCATGGTCAGAGGAAATAACATAAACGCAAGTGCTACCCTTGTAGTGTCTCCACAGGCAGAGGAGCCTTAGTAACATGTGTGGTTTCACTGGGAACAGAGAGAGATGTGGCTCTTCAAGCTTGACTCACCCCCACTGTTGTCCATAGAAGAAACTCCAAACCACTGCAGTCTGCTGTGAGGCTGCTCTTTTTGTCCCTTTCCCTCCCAGCTGTCATCTCTCACAGCTCAGAGTAGAGGATTTGCCACTCAGGATTTCACGTTTTAAAATTACTGACGTCCAAAACCCTCAATGCTTGATCTTAGAGTCTCTGAGCTGTCAGTGAAGCCTGAAGTCTTTATCTACCTATTAACCCCAAGACCTATTCATCAGTGATACATTGGTAAACACTACTATGGGAGCAACCTGGCTTGCTACCATCAATGTCCTTCAGTGTACAGTTGTATTGCACAAAAATAAAATGTGGCAGCAGAAATGAGGCTGGACCACAGTCAATAGCCCCACTGCCTTATACAGTATTAACAGGTTGGCATTGTAGAACTCATAAAAAAATTTTAAACTGAACTTTTTTATCAGGTTCCCAGTACAGAGCACTCCAAATGCCACCAGCAGTTTAATCTTAGGAGCTCTTCTTCTGTACATAGGGATGAGAAACAATCAGAGTACTTATGGAAATTAGTACATCACTAAGAAGAAGGGTTCACTTTACTTCAGAAAGTGGAGGGACCACCATCTTCATTACTATTAATTTAATTTCCAATGTCTTTTACTGGGTGAAAGTTTTGATATTGCTGCATTTGCCTCAGAGAACATAGTAAATTAAAATGGTGACTGGAACAAAAGGATTGGGGTGGCTGAGAGGAGTGTGAGAGGCAGGCAATCATTTGCATTTTTCATACATTTGTCTTTCCAGTATATGCTAAGCTTTTATAATTCAAGATATAATTTCTACCTCAAAATAAGTTGGTGAAAGACAACCATTTCTAAGAAATGTGCCCTATCTCCCATTCCTCTGATTTCTCCTGGCTCAAGCTGCCACTTCTGTTTTACATTCTGTGCTGCAAGGTACAGTACAGAGATGTGGAAATTTTGGGTGCTCGTCTTTCAGTCAAGCCAGCCTAAATGAATCTGTCAGCAATCAGAACAGAGATGTTTGCTAGAAATTAAATAAGAAAGCCTACACTAAACTGTACTGATCTCCTATTTCATGGTTTGTTATATAATTCATACAATTTTCTTTATATGGTACAGCCTCAAACTCATATTAAAAAAAAGTCAAAAATATGTGGGGCTGCTCATACTGTACAGAAATTGTGAAAGGCTCTTACAAAGTTACTGTTGCCTGAGATCTCAATATTTAATGAGCGCTGAACTTAAACTATGCTCTCATTTTCTGAGTCCTTAACAGCTTTATTATCCCTCAGCTCTAATGTCTCTGAGAAGAAATTTTGTCTCTTCTGCTCCCTATGAGTTCACACATCTGTCTGCTGTGAATTCTGCTCTCTCTCCCTCCACCCTTGTTTTGTGCCTTAACTGTTCTCACCTTGAAAAGGTGCAATTCACATATCAGCCTAGTGCTTCACGAAAAGAATGATTCTACAACCAGGGAAAATTTCAAATTCCTAAGCCTGCATGCCTTATCCTTACTTTTGTCTTTCTTTTCTATTGTTTTGCCTAATTTTGTTCTTTTTATCCTCTTCTGAGGTGCCTTTTTGTTTGGTTGGTTGTTGCTGGGCTCCTTTGTTGTTGCTGTGCCTTTTGCTTTTCCCTTTTCCCTTTTCCCCAAATCCTTGTTTTATTTGGGTTAATATGAACTCTGGGTATCAGATGCTTAAGCTGGTGCTGAAAAATATTTATAGAACAGCTATATAATTTATGGAGAGTAAGGAGAAAAACAAAACAAAAACCAAACACCAAAACCAAAAGAAAAATAATCATGTTTGCAAAAAAGCTTTAAATACTTCAAGGTCCTACTTTTTAAACTATGAAGACCTCTGCATGGCTTTACACAACAAGCTGGGATTCCTTTTTTATTTACTAAAATCTTTCTCTTGCATTAGTAATTTATTTTCATGAGGGTATAAATACACTATTTGAGATTAAAACTGCACTGACCCATGTACCTACCTGTATTATGAAGGAGTTTTCCCCTAAAGGCAATATAGAGGGGAGTCACTTAACCTATATAACAGATGAGAAGGACATCTGTTTACCAAAATTTTACTGGACAAAATTTTAGTAACTTCAGAATGATGGTTGTTTGTGGTAACATTTGATCCTACTTAGAGTGTGTATGTTGGTCACATCTTTGATGCAGGGGAAATCAAATAACAAAATCTTTTTTTGTAATGACAGAGATCAAAATCCAGAACACAGGGAAGCTTGTTGAAGACATAGGCACACTGACTGAAAACAGAGAAGTTGGAGACATTGATTTGGGGACACGTTACTAAGAACATCCGTAAAGAACCACGTCTCTGAGTGCCAAGAGGGAAGTCCAGGGTGTAACACTGGAAAAAGCACTTAATTTAGCATAAATGGAAAACCTGGTTACCTCGAAAAAAATGCCAAAAATGTTTCTCTCCTTTTCTTCCTGCTGGCTTTGGAGGAATGGGACTATATGCACATTTATTGCAAATGAACTATTTGACTAAATTTAAAAAAACCCAACCAACCCCCACCCCAAAACCCCCACTCCCCAAAACAAACAAACGAATAAACAAACCCCAACAAAACCACAGCTGAGTAAAACTGGATGCATCACTTGTCCTTTTTGAGGAAACAAGGACAAGTTGGTTCAGATGGGCTGGATACTCTGTCACTGTTATGTTTGAAAGCTAAAGCTGTATCCTTTAAAACAAAGTCAGAGAGAAAGAGCTGAGGGAAAAGGCAGAAGAGCAAAGTTACAACTACCATTTTAGTTCCCTATGCTGACTCTTCCTACCACTGTTGCAAAGGACCTTTTTCTCTGTAACCTGAGTACAGGCAGAGTAAAACATTAGTTATCAGCTGTCCAAAGATATTCCTGGCCACAGGAATATCTTTCAATTTCCTTCTGTTTTTGTGTAAACTACATAGGCTATATAACTTTCTTGCTCCTAACGTTTGTGGAATTTCAGGATATTTTCAGAATAAAGCAAATCTGAGTTATGCTTCCTGAGACAATTGCAAGCATCAAAATCTGGGTGAAGAACCTTATTCTAACATTCAACCTACACCTCCCCTGACTCAACTTCAGGCCATTCCTTCATGTCCTGTCATCACAGAGAAGAGATCAGTGCCTGTCGCTCCTCTTCCCCTCATAAGGAATTTGTAGCTACAATGTGGTTTCCCCTCAGTCTCCTCTTCTCCAGGCTGAACAGACCAAGTGACCTCAGTCATTCATCATACAGCTTCCCCTTTAGGGCCCTTCACCATCTTTGTTGCCCTCCTTTGGATGCTCTCTAATCACTTTGAACAATCACCAGGAACTAAAGACTTTTCTTTTACTGGCAGCAACCATGTTTCCATTAGAAGGATTTCCCAGTGTACTTTTATCTGAAGAATCCTTCTTACTGGAACAAATCTTGTACTGGAAACCAACCCAGGGGAAGTTTTTAAAAAAAGAAAGAGGGGAAAAATAAATCAGAAATGGAGAGGTAATAGAAAGAGTGGAAGGTAGAAAAGAAAGGATGAAAACCAATTATGATAAATTAGATAAGGGAGACAGCTGAAGTCAGAAAAATTTCAATGCCGTCACTCATTCCTATCTGTTCAAAATGTGTCACTCAAAGAGCTGCACATAATGTGACAGCTAGTCTCTCCCTCAGACCATCTATTTGGCTTCCACAGTGATGACTAGTCCCAGGACACAATGACCAGCCTTTTCCCTCCACCCTGTGACAGCCTAATAATTTGTACTTAGTGATATTTCCTTCCCAAAGGCACCCCTAAAGTCTAAAGGCTTGCCATAAGGCTTAGGGAGCATTATTCCTGTATAAAAAGCAACAACTGTAAATAAGTTTCACATTTTTTGAGAAAATCCAAATGGCCAAGCTGTATTTCTTCAGCATCAACTGTTAGCATACAGTCAAGCTTGGTTTCTCTTTATCATTTTTTAGGTTAAGTTAATGCATTAATTTTTATTTTTGTTTCATTATTGCCTGCTACAGAATTGTAACAGATGCTGGCAGCAAGTAATACATTTCTGTCTGAAAAGTTGTTTCTATAGTAGCTCTTGATCTGTAAACAGAACGTGTTCTTTAAGATACTTACTTCACAGTCAGTGAAAATACCCATGTGAGTATAGGATGTAGGGAGTAAATCATTGATTAGTAATGAAAACACATCTCTGCTATACACAGTGGGAAAAAAAACCCATAAAAAACCCCAGTGTGTTTAACAATAGATCTTCCTCAAAGCTGAGATTCCCAGAAATAACTTAGAGACTTAGGATAAATCCCACTGATTGTGACCTCAGGCTCCCAAATCCTACCCCAAATCAATCAATTTTATTTATACTGTGAGACACTTCTTTTAAGCAAAGGAAAAACAGAAGGACTTGGAGTTTTTATGTCAAAGACCCCAGTGCTTTCTGTGGTTTCCCTAAGTACATTTTCAGCTCTATAATTACTGTTTTCCTGTTCCTAATAAAAAGTTGTTCAAAGCTATTCAACTGCAATTACTGGAGTCTGATTGCCTCATTGGTTTCTGTTTGCCCCAATGTGAGACTTCATTTTAAAGCAGTAGTACATGGACTTTCTTGAAAGAAAATGTGCACACTGGAAACAGAGTGAGCTCATTTTTCTTTTAACCGGAAAAGCTTTGAAGGTTGGATGAACTGAAAGTAAGAGCAGGAGAACTATGGGTTTGGGGTTTTTTTATTAAATCCACAGGGGAAATATTCTTAATTTTGCAGAAAATGGAATTTTCTTAAAGCTGATGATCTAAATCAGTTTTATTTTATGTTTGATAAAACTATGCAACATTGATTTTACTATACTAAAATTTAATAGCCAGTAAATATCCAGTGCTCTGTACTGTAAATTTGAGCACACCATGGGAAGGAGAAAGTGTTATGGTGGTTTCTAACCAGTATGCACAGATATACCAAAAAAGATGATGAAAAATTTTAGACATTGTGAAACACTGTTTAATAGGTAGTGATTATGTATATACTGAGGAATCAGCATCAGCTGAAAAAACTGGATTTGAAAATAAGAATCTTAGAGTATTAAAGAAGATATCACTAACCAGCATTATACAGGACTTCGAAGCACAGTCTTGTGCAATGGGCAAAATATTTCTGAGACCTGCAGTTTTCAGTTTGAGTTCTTTCACACTCTTTCTGTATTTTGCACACAAATAATCTTAACTCCATGTAGTATTATTTTCCTTCCCATCCATTCAGATGCTAGGTCTTTGAGGTAGACTACCACTCAAATCTCCACTCCCACATCTACACAGAAGCTAGTACAATATGCTGGCTCTGGCCTCACTGCAGACTTCAATGTCAGTCATGGAGTTTTGCCAAGCTATCCCTCATTTCAAAAGACTCCACTACCCCATAAAAGAGCAGGTGTTTTATATACTCCTGTCACCTCTTGCTGTAACACTGTGATCACCTATATATCCTTCAGTCTCCCATCACTTCTAGCTAGAATACACCAAGACCTTTTGGAATGAAAGAACTATTTTGGCAGAAACAATTCTAGTTCACTAGACATCTAGAAGATATTCCTAGACTCAAAGAAAGTTTTGGGTTTGAAGGGATGTTTAAAGATTATCTAGCCCTGCCCGTGGACAAGGACACCATCCATTAGACCAGGTTGCTCCAAGCCCCATACAACCAACCTTAAACACTTCAAGGATGAGGGATTCAAAACTTCTCTGGGCAAGATGTTCTAGTATCTCACAGTACTCAAGATAAATTTCCTCCTTATGGCCTGTCTAAACCTACTGACTTTCAGTTTAAACATGTTTCCTTGTTCTGTCACCACAGGTCTTGGTAAAATATCTCCGTCTATCTTTCTTCTAAGCCCCTTTTGTATTCTGAAAGTCCAAAATAATGTCTCTCCAGAATTTTCTCTTCTCCAGTCATACTTTCTCTGTGAAAGAGGAGTTCCAGGCCTTTGATCATCTCTTCTCTGGACCTGCTCCAACAGCTCCATGCCTTTCGTGTAGTGTGGGCTCCAGACCTGGATTCAGTACTGAAAGTAAGGATCTCATGTGAGCGGAACCCATCAGAGGGGGAGAAGCCCTTTCCTTGACCTGCTGGCCACGCTTCTCTTGATGAGCCCAGGATATCTGGTTGGCCACCAGATTAGTCAGCACCACTTGTCCCAGTTGAAGCCTTATTGAAGGATTTGGTTATTTAAAGTTTAACTAGGTCCAGAAATACTTGTGTCTGTGTGATCCTGATACATCCCTGTAGTGTGAACATCAGAAAAATGACAGTAGTCAGGGTTGTCAGTGGTAGGGTGTTTATTAGTTATAGTCAATGCACCTGTTTCAAGTATTAAGTCAATTTCTGCATATCATCTCTCTTTCACTCTCTTCTCCCTGTATCTTCATTAATGCAAATGTGACATACAGAATCTCTCAAAATTAGTTGTAATGGATTAAGGCAAATCCCACTTCTGGCCCTAACAAATAATATAAATGACCACTATGTATGAAATTTTCTGACTACTGATAAAGTTAGACCACTAGAGGAAAACCATATATTGCTTACAAAAATCAATTCAATGCAGCACAGGGAAAGAATAAGACAAAATAATGCTATATTTTTCAAGTATGATAAAGATGTGCAGTCACATCAACAAAATGTAAACAGCAATGCATAGGTGCAAAAAATTGCCTGTGAACTCTGTCCCATGGCTTCATGGTACATTTGATTTAGTTATTCAGACATGAACTCTGACAAGATAATTTCCTCCCCCCCATAAGATGTTTGAAAATAGTTCTAAGTATACAATAGTCTAGTGAGAATTCTAGGTGTTACAGGAGGAAATTGAAGCTTGTGGGTTTTCTTCTTTACTAGCAGCAATGCCATTGAATGACTGCCTGATGCATATTAGATAGATCTCTCTCTTTTTTTCTTTAACACTCCTAGGTTTTGTCAATGCACAGCAAGTAAGCAGATGGATTCTGCTCATGTTTTATTTAATTAAAAAGCCAACCTCTCCCATCTTTTTATTTTGAATAAACAAACCCTGTTTACTTTAAATATATGTGGTAAACAGTTGCTTCTGAAAACAAACTTACTTTTGGTCAACACCCTCTACTTAGGTTGTTTCAAAACACACTCAATGTTTCTGAAAGCATTACCATATGTTATAAAATTAATTAAATTTTAAAATGCCTTATCATCTGGCATTTTTATCTTTGAGAGGATTTCCTACTTATTTTCCCATGCTACAGATGTGTTTCTGAATTGCAACATCTGGCACTTAGTAATTGGGTCTTTGCTTCAGGCAGTAGCCATCTTTGGTCTAAAATTACAGTAAGTCTAAATTTAGATTCCTTGTACTCTTGCTGTTTCGTACCTCTCTCGACTCTGTTATGACACATATTTGGACAGATTAACAGATGAGACCATATCTGTCGTTGCTCATTCTATCTGCCAGTTACCATTTCCTTCCGGATAGACAAAAGATTCACAAGAGGCAGTAGGTCCTGTGAAGCTCTGGTCCCTTGGTCAAAGCAAATTTGGGATCTTTCTGCCTCACTCTTGCAATTCCTTTCCTTTTCCTTTTTTTTTTTTTTCCATATTCCTTTTCATTTTCTCTCTCTCTTTTTTTTTAATTTAGTCTTTCCCTCTCTCTCTCTCTTTTAAAAAAATTTTATTCTTTCTCCCTTCCTCTCTTTCTTGNTTAGAGGGAAGTTTTTCAAGTGATTAATATGAACTTAATGGATAAACAGTTCTGGAGGTTTCCTTTCTTTCTTTCTTTCTTTCTCATTCTTTTTGTCTCTTTCACTTTCTCTCTCTCTTTCTCTTACTTTTTCTCTCCTTCCTTCCTTCCTTTTCCCCTACTTCTCTTCTTATGAACAGAATGCTGCAGTTATGTTAAAATGATTTCTTAGGAATAATACACCATAGTTTTGAAAGAATAAAAGAAAAATATTCCCCTTGATCCCAAAGAAAGCAAGCAGAGCAGGTGCCATATGGAACTTTCCAGCAGTTGATTAAGTGGTATGGTTGTGCAACAAAATATGCAAAGCACCTCCAGACAGGGTGGGTCAACCTAATAACTTAAGAAAGTTAAAGCTGTTAAAAAGTACAGCAGTTATGTCTTGTAGGAAGAAATATTAATTTTTAAATGATAGAACATGTACAAGTTTAATTCATGAGGCTGTTCTAGGAAAAGGAATGAGTAATTTGAAGTATTGTGTGTGTGTGGTCTCTGCAGATATAGAGCATTTAAAATGCAACTTCTTTCACAAAGACTTCAGTAAATAAATCATTACATTGTCCCTTACTGATTCAAATTTAGTTATTGATGTCTAGACATTATATTACTGGAGCAATACAGAATCCTGGCTAAATGACACTTGATCTCCAAGCTAAAAATTGTAGCTTCCCCCTAACTGCTACTTGCAGTGGTTTGTCACTAAAGAATGAAACCAACTCTCCCCCTGAATTCCAACCCCAGAAGAAAATATGTGTTCTAGTTTATTGTACTGTTTCCAGGTTCTCTGTGGACGTTATGTGTCACTTTAACACTATGAGCCTTTGAATTTTTCAAGAAAATACACACTTCTGTGCTTTTTTTTTTGTGTTTGCTAGAGCACTCACCTGTCTCACTTCTGAAAGCAGTTAAGTGCATCATAAATCTTTTTCTTACTCAATTTCCACCTAAAATAATACAAGATAAGTATTCACTGTGGGTTTTCTAGGCATTTTCTGCTAGTCTCATTTCCAAAATCACATTTAGAAAAAACAGGGAAAGCTGAGCATCTCACCTGAGATGTACGTGGGACACTAGGGGTATATTTTGTATGTGTAAACTGAACACTGTCTATGCGTATCCTCTGGCAAACTTTATCTGCCTGCCAGCTTTTAAACTCTGCCATCCTCCAGTGTGGAGAGATACAAGCGGCTCCTTGGGAATGGTTGCTGCAGGAGTGCAAGCTGGCACATGCTGTGTGGACCTCAGTGAGTATTTGAATGGCAAAAGGAATTTGCCTTCAGGGCCCATTTGTCCCCTGACTGTATTTAATTTCCAGGTATAAGCCTCCTCCTTTAAAGGCATATCTTAACTACGTAGGACTCATTCAAATAGGATTAGCCTGAAATTGACTTCTTCTTTTCTTTATGATTGAAATGTCTAGAACTGACCCTGTAATCAAGAAATAACTGTGCCTCAGCTAAAGCCCCTGTGCTATTTTAAGGTCTTCCAAAGTGAAAACATATACACATTTCACTGTATGTTTTACCTAGGTTCCTACAGCATGAGAAAAATATTCTAGTTCCTCTTCTTATGTAATTCTAGCTCTCACCTCATAGGATTTAAATTACTGTTTGTGGGTATGGGTAAAAGAATACATATGTTGAAAAGCGCCTGCTTTGATGAAAGAGTTATTTCAGAATAACTGTGCCTCTACGAAATGTATTGCATTCTTTCATCACAAAGACTTTTTTAGATAAAATGTTACGATATAAAATTTATTTGAGAATAAGAAAGAATAAGAAATCATCCTCACACTCTTCATCATGCTACTGGATACATATTTGCATGTCTATTTGTCTGAAACAAGAATGTGATCCATGCATCTCCTAGTACTGAAAGAAAGGCAAAGGGAATTACAGCAACCTAGCAAATCGTGACCTTATCCTTTCTGAGTACCAAATTCATCCTTGCTGAGGAAGGCCGTTGTCAGAGTGCGTAGCTTGGGCTGTGGGCAGTCAGCAGCTGAGATAAAGACAGACTGTCCTCTAAGACTATTTTTATTGGATACCTGCATAGCTAGGTAAAATTAAGCTGAGATGTACAGTTTCTTTAAGAAGTCCTAATCAATCTGTTGTTCGGACACCCTGGTTGACTTAGGAACCTGGAGACGATTCAACTTGTCTTTGTTCCAAGTGTTCACAGATTATATGTTCTTATCTCTCTATAAAATTTTACCAGCTCTCTCTTTGAACCTAACAGCACATCCACTTACTTTGGGGGTTATTTTTCCATCTGAATTGCTATCTTCCCTCCTTACCTCTTTCAGTCCGATTTAGGTGTCTTTTTCACAGAATCTACCAAAGACTATGGATAAATATAGAAGGAGGATAAATGTGCCTGACACTTGCAGGCTACTGCTCTTGCCAGCAGAATGTAGCTGCAGAAGGGATTTAGCAGGAGAGAATAAATAACGACTAGAAAGATCCAAAAGAGGGGAAGAAAGGGAGAGGGCTGGGCCACAAGTGTATTTGGACTGTACAAAAGCATTCAAGCAGTTTCATTGCCCCCGCATTGTATCAAGGCAAAGAATATATGCAGAAAGTGACATTTTTAATTTGAAACAGAAAATCTGGTTTATATTTCTGATTTTCTTTTTAAATGAACAGAGAAGCTATGTTGAACAGCTTTTTCCAAACAAAGAACTGAAAGGCCTAATTTATCCAACAGTGCAAATCCCAGTGATCGTATGATAGCATTTTGGGATCAAAAGATATTAAAGTAGAATGTCATGAAAAAAGGGAATGTACCAAAAGCATCAGCTTAAATTCAACCTAAAAGTAGCAGTGATGTGTAGCAGCAGCTTAAGTACAACACTTAACCTGTTCCAAATCTGAGCTACTTTTTCTTCGTTTTCTATCTCATCTACCTCTGGAGGCCTCTTTTGCAATTCTGATATTGGTTTTTACCTGACAGTTGAACATGTGAATTGTTCTTTATTTCATATTCGTGACTGAGGCTCAGTTTCCAAATTCCATCTTCAGAAATATGGATGTACTTATCTCCGTGGTGGAAACATTAGTATCCAAATGCTCATCTTTAAAAGAAGAACTAGTTCAGCCTCTTAAAAGAAAGGAAAACCAGCCAAATCTTTCATATTTTGAAAGTGACAGCTTGTCTGTCATTAGGTGGTGCAGACTTGGCATGGAGTTGAAGGCATTTTGTCACCTTCACTCACAGGAGCATCGACTTCTTATATAGCATCCAAAGTAGCCCTTCTTTGGTTTCAGTGGCTTTCAGTCAAGTTTTATCATTCTCAGAAGTGTAGTCAGTCAAATCATCCATATCTCTTTTTATTCATCCCCTGAAGTTTCTGAAAGATGTAGACTTTAAAAAGAAATATATTTTATTATTAAATACATACAAATAGAGGCAGGCCCTCCCACAGAATTTGTGTTCTAGTGAATTTTATACCATATGCATCACTGCTGCCTGAAAAATTTCCCTCAGTCAGGTCTCATCAGTGCACTTAGTTTATTCATCTGGATCAGTCATATCTGCCACTCAGTTTTACTGGCTTTAAAAGCTACATAGATTAAGAGAATACTGTAGTGTTATATAGAGCTACATTGAATGAGTTTGCTTTCAGCAGCTATTTTGGTGTGCTATATTTAATCATTATTAGACACATTTTATTTTCATTCTATGTTTTGTAATTGTTAGAAGCTGCAAATATTTTAGAGTCCAACAAAGTAATGAGATACTTCTTATATTTAGACAAAAATTATGTTTAAGGATGTCTAGTCAAACATGTAAATAGGATGAACTAATATATTTACATCTTTAAATACAAATCAACTAATTCTTTCCAATATCCCTTTCCAGCAAAATTGTGTGTTGCTCATCATCACTTCTCCAAATCAGCACTAAATTAACAGGCTAGTGACAAATAATAAATATAACAGTACTATGTAACAAAAAAGTACTAAATTTTGAAATTTTACACACTAGTCATACATATCTTCTTACTATGTCCGTCAAAAGCAACAGAAGGGCAAAGAACAGAGGACTAAAAGAACTAAAAGGACTAAAGAAACCTGGTTTTGAAAAAGTTAATTTGCAACCAGATGACTTCGTTACATTAAAAAACTAGTTTAATTTTAATTCACTTTTCATAGTAAGACAATATAAATCAGGACAAAAAAATACTGCAATACAATCACAATTTTAATTTATAATGCTCGAGTGTCAGGATGCCGATCTTTGTAGGTGAAGGAAAATATGAACATATTCATGTATGCTATATATAATCTCTATACATAGTTATACACAGATTACTTTTTAGGATTTTATAGCCTAGTAAAATGCATTAGCCACAATAGAAACATTAATAGGGGCTGCTGCATTAATAAATAATTCATTTTTATAGATAAGTTTCTGCAAGACTACTGAAAAAAGAGGAATTTTTGGCTGTTGTGTTATTAGCATTTAAAATTCTCAGAGAGATTAGATAAAAAAGTGTTACTAATGGTGATAGAGCCCTTACATTGATGCCTTGAGTGGCTACCTAGAAACAGAGGCTAGACAGGAGTAAGGGCATAAAGGTAGGTATTTATTTGAAAGGCCTTCAAGGTACACCCTGGGGAGCCAAGGGCGACTTCCAAAATGGACCCCAAGATGGACAACAAGCCACGAGTTCTTCACACTTTTATAGGTTTGGGTCATTTTCATATCAGCATAAATTCACCAATTAAAACTTTAGCTAATGATGAAATTTCTTCAATTTCTCCACATCTCTAGGGGCCCTACTTTACACCTTTTGGGCCTAGGACAATCTGAGTGTCCTTGGATAACAAGATCAGAGAGGCTTTGTTATGTCTAGCTGACATGAGAGAGCCAGCTACAAGAAACTTCAGAGTTATACACTAAGCAGTACAGGATTTGAAAAAAATATAAAAATTAAAACCTAAGGCATCAACATGATAGCTAGTTGCTGGATGAAATACCCAAAATAATTTTATCTGAAATCATCAGAGTTAATAGAGTTTTAGACATAATTTTGTCAGTTTTAATTCACAGAAGAGATGGAATTGTAGGCAACACCCTTAAATAAAAAGTTTATGGACATTAGAAGAATATTTAAATAAAATCGGGCCATAACTAAGGTGTTGGGGTTGTAACAAACTCTAGGCTATAAAAACAAACTATCTGCAGACATCAATAATGTTTACATGGCTAAAGAGAATAAAAGCTGTGTTGGAATCTCTGTGTCATCAAACTCTTATCAGCCTTATATGAAAACTGAAGCAGTTAATAAGAACTCTTTAGAGATATAAAGAAAGAAAAACTAAACGTGGAAATATGATATAGAAATGGCTGAAGTACTCACCACAAATTTTGTCTCACTGTTCATGGGTAAGTTTGTTCCCAGGCCTTGGTGTACAACACCATGGTTTTGGAAGGAGATGGACAGCAGAATAGGACTATCAACAAGTTAGATATATACGCAGATATCTGGAGCCAGGTGGATTTTACCCAAAAATAGAAACTGTCATTCTCCATGCAGAGTCATGGCCATCAGGGGAGCTTCCTCATGATCAGCAAAAGAAAGGTTAACCTTCTACTCATTTTTTAAAAAGGCAAGAAGACAGAATTGTGAAGTAATAGGCTGGTCAGCTTCATCTTAGGCTTTAACCAAATAGCATATTGTATTAGAAACCATTTTCAAACAAGGAAGGCAATCAGAAACAGGAAAGAGGGATTTATGAGAGCCATATAATTTTTGATCAGCAGGACTGCTTTTTGAGGTAAAATGACTGGCATGTGAATGAAGAAAATGGGTGAATGTAATGTGACTTGTCTTTAGCAAGGCTTTTAGTACCATCTTGTACAGCTGGTTCATTTGAAACTGGAGGAACTAAAAGCAAATCCTGTTAGATGAATTAAAAGTTTACTAGATTGAACAGTTTAGAGGGTTGTAACCAATGGTTTGAAATTCATTGAATGGCCAGTAAGACATGGACTATCCTGGTGGTTGAAACTGAAGCCAGAACTGCTCAGTATTTTTGTCAATAACCCGATGATGAAACACAACATATCCTTAGCAAATTTGTAGTTCATACTAATATGAGTGGGATTAACATGTGGTTTAATGAAAATAGCTCAGTTCAAGATGAAAACAAGACATACAAAGATCAAGACCAAATTCCTCAGAACTGAAATGCAGAAAGAACCTGCATTTGAAATCACGGGGGCTGTCTTATGCCTTTAAATAAACCTACGAAGTCTAAAGGACGCAAAAAGAATAAGCATGTTGAAAAGGAAAAAAAGTACTCTTAGCAAGTGCAGCAAAATTATTAAGACACAGATAGAATGTAAGATTAAAAAACAAAAAAAGGTAGAAAAAGAAGAGTTAGAAAAGAAAACCAATATATAATTAGCAGTTCGTAGAAATTTCACCAGTGACGGATTTTATCCAACCGTGTCTTTCTTTCTTAAGACAACTTATTTAAAGGTGAAGAAATGTAGTAAATTTGCCCTGTCTGGAATTCAGAAAGTACTTTTTATGGGTACAGGGGAAATTACTAAACTGAAGATGTTGAGAAAGGTGAGGTTTAGAGAACTGAAGTTGGGCTAAAGGACAGACAACAGCAGGTGGTGCAAAAATCAGAGTTTTCAGACAAGGGTTAAATATTCCTAAATTACTTATGCTGGAAATGATCTTGTTTAATATTTTCATTAATATTGTAAGCACAGAAATGGACATGCTACAGGAAACCAGACATGATTAAAAGCTAAAAAAAATTGCTAATACAACACTGTAAAGTGAAGATTTTGAGGAATAGATAAGTAGCATTTTTTTAAGTTTTTATAACAAGTAGAAAATAATGTACATATGGGATAGAGGCTAAAATTTTGGGTTACTTGTCAGTTAGACAAAAGAGGAGAAAGACATGAAAAATGTAAGGTTACAGAAAGACCACTGATGACCAGTGACACGTATTTAAGAGGACAAAAGCATTTGTAAGGGATATCAATATATTCCTAGTGAGCATACACATTGAAGTTATAAATGTTAAGGTAAACGATTGTGGTGAGAACTAATTTTTAGTGCTATATAAGGATCTGACCACACATGTTTAAGAAAGATAGATTCAAGTGGGATTTATAGAGCAGTACTGAAATCAGGCCTGTAGTGGTTTAGTTCCATCGACAAGGCCGATGGAAGGAAAACTTAAATTACTCTGGAAAATAAAGTCTCTGTTTCTGTCTCATGAATAGATCAAGGATGGCTGTGGTGTAACAAACGCCAAAACAGAAAGGGATATGATCAAAGTAAGGGCTAGGATGAGAATGGATTTTTATTATCTGGCAATGTCTAAATTTATTTCAGGTATCCAGAAAAAAAGTTTATAGTCCAAAAGAAGAATGAGAATCAGCAGAGGGAGTTTTACACATGATCTGTGAATTTCAATGAGAATTACTTTCATATTTTTAATTTGCTTTTCACTATAGCTCAAAGTGAAATTTAAGGGAATTGTCTGCCCACAGGGACTCCAACTGTAGAGATGAACTGCTAAAGAAAATTTCTGCCATCTGCTCTAATAGTATACAAGCACAAGCAAGTAGGAAAAGGGATAGGACATCCTTTCTGCTTGAAGCTGAGAGAAATAGCGTATTTTTGGTGTGAGATTATATTTACAGCAAACTTGGGCAATCTGGAAATAGAGGTGGCATATAAGATTTGTGGATAGAGCTCTCTCGGGATTCAGATTATCTGTAGGAGTAGAGAGGAATTCAAGAATATTCTGTAGTAGTCAAAAAAATCAGTACTACTAGGGAATTTTTCAATTGCATACATTCTGTCAATGAAATATGCTGTTTTTTCAAATAATTGTTCATAGGAATTGGACATTCTTAAACTCAGAAGGAAAAAAAGTCAAATGGGCAGGAAAGGTATGGAATCTTTCTTATTGGGGAAATACCAGTAGAGTCAGAACTGGGTTACTTGGGGACCAATTTAAATTGTTTATTTTCCTTGGTCTATTTGACTCACCCCAGAAGTTAAACTTACCACTTAGGAGAGTTCTCTGACCTATTGAACAGGATATCAACTCTTGTAAGGTTACGGACCTCTGAATATCTTCCAGATCAGTTTGTGCAAGCAATTGCCAAACAGGCAGAGGCTTGGACTGAAATTTCTCAGAACTCAAATGTGGGCCAAATTAATTCTTTGCAGTCTTGCTTTCACATTTTTTTTCACGTTTTTACTGTGTCAGGATTATCCTGAAAGAGCACAGAGAACCATTTTGATTCTCAAAACTTTAAGTAGTGAAAAATTTTTTTCTGCTAATTCCTGTGGAAGTTCCAATAAAGAGCTCAACTGATGAATCATAAACCACAAATAAAAGTCTCACTCCTTAGTTCTTCATAGGCCTTTTATACTTCAAACATTTGCTGTCAGCCTTGTAAGACACCTGGTGTGCTGTTGTATCATTGAATAAGATTAGATATTTAATTTATATTGAAGAGATTATGAACAGTTTTCCCACTAAGTGACAAGACATTGGGTCGAAAAGATCGAACTGTAGGTAGGTATTTACATACACTAAGGTTAGATATATAACCTTGGCTAACCTAGCTGACCAGTTTTCCTAGTCTTCCTATATAATGATTTTCTAGGCTCCCTAAATAACGAATGAAGAAAAGAATAATTTTAACTAAGAGCAGGACCTTGGTCTTCCAGGGGTGAACCCTACCATAGTGATACTGATTATCCTGCAGCAGACGAGTGTCTGGACACTAAAATTGGTATGTACATTGCCACTGCAGTAGCTTAGTTTTGACAATTCAATGTTTCACATCAAAATTAGATTGCTGAAAAATTCCCGGTCGGTGCCAGCTGGCGCGTGTTTACCGCTCGAGTGAGTCAGCCGCGTACATTGTCCGCTGGCACACGTAGCTGTTGTTCAGACTGACTCTGTGATATGGTGAGTATTTGGCAGGTTGGTCTTAGAGCAGCAGCAGAGAGATGGCTCTGTCTTCTTCTGCTCCTGCAGCCTCCATGGTGGCCCTGTAGAATGGCCCAGAGAAGAAGTTCTCTTCATGTAGCAGCAACTCTGTGGATGCAAATGACTGATGGAAAGACCTGAAAGAAAATTTTTCTCTCTATTTAGGCTTTTTATATGACTGGAGAGGTTGTGCAATGGCTATGTCCTAGTTAACACAATAAAAGTGATTATTTTTTTAAGGAGAACAAGTAAAGAAACTAAAAAAATATTTAATCCATGATGAACACTTCACTTTAAGTTGAAGTTTTTCCTTAAATTAATTCTGATAGTCTATAATAATTTTTTTGCCACGAGAAAAAATTGATTTTTTTTTGTCAAAAAGACAAATTGATTTTTCTAAGTTTTCCGTTTTCCTTCAGCTTGAGCTATTTGCCATTTTTGACTTAAATTCATTAATAATTACTTACTACATACCATTCCCCTCCCCCATCAAAAGGTACTTCTGGACACTTGCATTCAAACTGAGGAGAAAAAGCCTCACTGAGAAAAGATATGAGAAAAATATTCAGTTCTGTTGTCCTCCAGTTCTTCAGAACTATGTATGGGCCCACTGACTTCTGCAAAACATAGTTGCAATAAATGGTTTGGTGTTCACTTAATGTAGGGCACCACTACTTAGCAGGATATAACTGGCATTTCTCTCTCTGATGCAAAAATGTTTCACACAACAATACAAATATTGCCACCACTCACCTCAAGGCATTGATTCTCTGAGATAACAACTGCTTTCTTTTTTTTCACACTCCTATGCCTTACCCCTTGGTGTTAGCTTAACACCAGGTGGCCTGAGTTGTCTTTTTCCTGTCAGAACACTCTAAAATGAACTGCATTGCTGCAGTCTCTATCCCAATCACTGCTAGTGTCTGTGCTGCTCTTCCTCAATTTTTTGAATGTATCTTTGATAATTCTCCAAATACTGCCCTTGTTTTACTGCAACATTTTCATATGCATAATTTCACTTCTAACCCATCAAACTTAGGATTTCCACTGTCATCCTGGCTTTTGTTCCTGGTGTGTGATGCCTTCTTCCTACAGTACTTTCAGCAAGTGCTTTTCCTCTCACTCTTCTCTTTCCTGTACATTTATACTTTCTTAATCCATAATATTTCTGACTCTATTTTTGACTAGTTGTGTTGCTTCTTCATGGGGAAAGATGTCTGAATTTTCAAGCACACCACTTTTCGTAATGAAGGAATTGTCTGACACCTTCTCTGCCATGCAATTCATGTATATATAGTTGCTAATCATAAAACCATAGAATCATAGAATAAAGTAGGGTGGAAGGAATACCTGAAGGACATCTGGTTCAAAATTTAAATGCTCATGTTGCTTACTGAAAACAGGAGACTCCATGATACCCCTGTTCACTCTATGTTCTGTGATTATGATAATGAAAAAGGGCAATTAAAACTATTTTCCAAATGTCATGCAATACGCATTGTATTCTTTGATGATAAATGCAATCAACGTGAAAGAATTAAGCGTTTTGGATGTTCTAAGCTGTTTGATCTTGTTAAAAGGAGTGATTTTAAGAAGATTTATCACAGTTAGGAACCAAGTACCCTCGCAGAGTATAAAGACAGCCTATTATAACAGAGTTCTTCAAAAGAGGGCAAGTGTGAGCTGGATAATTTCAGAGCTACCCTTAGTTTAGTTCATTTCCGATAATCTGGAATGGACCTTCTTTGAGAGGATCAACTGCCATTTCCGTTTTTAAAATGCTTGTAAGGAAAGTATGATGTGTGATCTGGTTAATTGAAGGTCATGCCAATCATAAGGCTAATCTGAAGATATAAATAAAAAAGAAAAGCTTAGCAGTTCCTGTTAAAATGTGAAGTATCTGCAGTATGCCTTATTGTTAGTGTTTGAAAATTGAATCTCGTTCTTTTTTGAAGCAACATTTATATTCTAAATTAAAAATAATAATACTCACTGATATTTTTTCTCAATAACTAAATTTGAAATATGCAGAGACTTCTTTGATCTTTGGCATATTGCTATGAGATGGAGCTGGATTTGAGCTATATGAGAGTGAGAACATACCAAAGGGAACTGCAGGCTAATTGCATCCTTGTTAAGGCTGAGGGAGTTTTACATTTGACTTCACTTAGAACAGATACATTATGGTTGAGACTGAATTACAGTCTGACTAGTCTGAAGTCTTGAGTAGTAAATTGCTGGTGCATCTAAGGCATGTAACACTACCAAAACAAAACAACATGAATTAAAAACTAAAACTACATGTTGCTTTTGTGGTAAAAATAGCAAATACTAGGATCAAATTTCTGTTTCAATGAAATGTTTGCAATTGCTTATATCCCAAAGGGTAGGGCAAATCCTCAAGCTGGGTAATATGGGCCATCAAGCTACTGTGAAGGACTGTCTCATTCTTCTGTAAAACTTCTCATGTTTCTTGTGGGTGGAGACCACTTTTTATTTTGTGTATGCATAGCTTTGGCCATTGTTATCTCACAAAGCCCCTATATGCACTATATGCACTGTAAAACTCTTATTAGTATTTAAATAACAAAGTTCTTAAGATACATTTGAATTTTATTACGTCATCTTGTCTACCTCATAGTGTGCTGGTTTTGGCTGGAATAGAGTTAATGTTGTTCCTAGTAGCTGGTACAGTGGTGTCTTTTTTGATTTAAAATGAGAATAATATTGACACCACACTGATGTTTTAGTTGTTGCTGAGCAGGACCTGCACAGCACCAAGGTCCTGTCTGCTTCTCACACCACCCCACCAGTGAAGAGGATGGGGATGTACAAGTTGTTGGGAAGGGACACGGCCAGGACAAATGACCTCATCATATGGCATCATACTCAGCATATAAAGCTGGGGTAAGAAGGAGGGATGGGAGGGATATTCAGAGTGATGATGTCTGTCTTTCCAAGTAACATTATATGTGATGGATCTCTACTTTCCTGGAGGTGGCTGAACACCTGCCCACCCATGGGAAGTAATTAATTAATTCCTTGTTTTGCTTTGCTTGCATGCACAGGTTTTGCTTTACTTGCTAAACTGTTTTTATCTCAACCCATGTGTTTTCTCACTTTTACTCTTCTGTTTCTGTACCCCATCCCACTGGGTGGGACTGGGTGAGCTGCTGTGTGGGGCTGAGTTGCCAGCTGGGGTTAAAACCACAACACATGGTCAATGAAGAATCATTTCCCCAGTGCATTTCCAATTGCTTTGACCAAACTACATTTAAATAATTCAAACCAAAAGTGCTTCTGTTGTTCACACTGGGAGGCTTTCATTATTCTGTATGACATTTGACGTATGTGATGTGTGTTACAACAAGGGCTAGTTAACTATTGCCAAAACTATGACTTTGTTTTTATTGTTCAGTTATTCTTATTCACATAGTGTTCAAATTCATAAGAAAATAACACACTCAAGGACTGCTCTTTTTTTGGTCTTAAGTAGTAACAAAGATACCTAACTCTCATGTTTTCAGATGGAGAATTTGCCCTGATGCTCCTGGGCTACTGGGACCAGGTTTTGAGTTTGGTAACAATGTAACAGATGTTTCTAAGTTACTAAAAGGTCTGTGACTACCAAGTAACGCTTTCTTTTAATCTTACAAAGGCAGAGAGCATTTAATGAAACTTTTTTAATTACTCCAAGAGCACACGACTCAAAAACCTGCTCTTCCGCAGCAGCACAAGTTGTGGCACCTATGTGGTAGCTATGTATATTGTGAAACAGTGGCAGAGAGCAGCCCTCACAGCAGAAGAATCACAGAGAGGTCAGGCTCAGCTCCTCCTTCAGTTTGTGGAGTGCCTCAGGGAGAACTTTGTGACTGGAAACTAAAGGACCAAACCACCTGGGTCTTCAGTGGAGCTGTTGGGGAAAAGGGTGGGAGAGAAAAATAAAGTCCAGAAGAATATGCAGAAAGGTCTACATTTTGAATCTTGCAGAGCTTTTATGTCAAGGGGTAATACTGTTCAAAGGATGAAGAATTCTGGTCTGTATCCTTTGATCAGTCTCAAAATTAAGTGAAACTCTAGGTAGATGTTGAAATATATTCCTCAGTGCTTATAAATTTCTAACAAGCTAGATATCTAACAATATAAATCATACATGTAGTCTTACTCTGTAATAGCATAAAACAAAGATTGAATGTAATTTTTAGGACGATCTTAAGGAAAAGATTGTTTTTCGTGAGCTCAGTTAGGCAGTTTGTTATGCATGAATTCATTACTCCAGCTGACTGGTTCTCATGACCGAATGTATCCAATGGATTCAAGTGTCAGAGTAAAACATTCTCACACCAAATGCTTACAGAGATTTCCAGAGCAACTGACATTTGCTTTCTTAAAATAATTTCACAGCAGCTGAAGACTCAAAGACAACGTGGCCGTAAAAATTAATGGAAAGGTGAAGTACATTTCCATCCCACTCAAAGGCACCACTGTACACTGGGAAAGGGAGCCTGCACTACATCTCTTCAATGACCTCATTTTGTGTCCAAATATGTACCACTGAGCCCAGGAATTTCACAGCAGGGTGTCCTGCCTCTACCTTTGCGGTTTAAGGAAAGGATGACGGCACCCTGCTGTTTGCTGTTGGCCTTCAGGGAGGTCTCTTTTCCCACACTCCTGTGCATGTATATATATGCTCATGTGTATATATATATATATTTTTGTATAACTATGTACATGATCAATGTATAACCCAGAAAATGAGACAGTTATAAAGAGGTGCTCTTTGAAAGGACCATCAGAGAAAGAAAGAACATCTACTGCATTAGCAGAGATAATGTTCAATCCCACTAGGCTAAGGCAATATTATAGGTAAGAGATTAACCCAGAAAATGATATTATTCTTTTAAAAATAAAAAAGCAAATGCTAATTAAAGTAAGTTGGAAAGGACTATCTTTAGGAAGGAAAGCATTAGCAGTCAGAAAGCTCATTGCTAAAAGGTAAGCTCCTTAACTAAAAATAAGTTGTTCAATTAAAAAAAAATTAAAATTACAGAATATGAAAATGTTTAGACTTTCTGATTCTTTACCTTCATGATGGCAAAGTTCTTTAATTCCTCTTTTCATTACCAAAGCAGGCTTCTGCTGCAGAACTTCATTAAAATGGAAGCTCCCACTGAGAGAAACAACAGTATTTGGTGAATGGAAATCCCGACAAAGTGACTCCATGTCTAAAATCTGTATGGAATATTTTTGTCTTCTATGTGCATGATGTACGTGGACATGAGTAGAGGCACATATTACAAGTATACATGTGTTGATACTTGTCAAGGAAATGTCTGTGTTTAAGTCTGTAAACACACTAAAAAAAATCATAGATCTTTTGTTTTTGGCATGATTCCCCTTGTCATTAGAATCCCTATAGCATGGTCACATCCAACAACTGAAACTGATTTCAAAGGGTTCAGATGTGTTGCTTTGACACAGACTAGCATTAGAGGCTATTCAGCAGCAGCACCAGCAGTTCCCCTCCTCTCACTGTAATTCTGGTGGCTCTCTGACTTCTTCCAACAAAGGAATAAAAAAACAAAGGAGTTCAGGAAGGGTGAGCATGCTTCAAAACAGAGATCTTGAGGGCACAAGAACAGACTGTCCATGTGCCGAAAGATGAGTTGATGAGGTAAATGTCCAGCCTGGATGGGTGGGCAAAGAGCTTATGAAGGAACTAAGGAATAAAAAGAGGAGGTATCATCTTTGGAAGGAGGGTCAGATCTTTCAGGAAATATTTAAGGGGGTTGTTAGGGCATGTAGGAAAAAAGTTAGAGAGGCCAAAGCTCAGCTAGAATTTAACTTGGCAACTCTCGTGAAGGAGAATAAAAAATGTTTTTGCAAACATATTAAAGGCAAAAGAAAGAGTAAGACCAACATCTGTTCTCTACTGGATGAGGGAGGGAACTTAGTAACTACAGATGGGGAGAAGGCAGAAGTGTTTAATGCCTTCTTTGCCTTGGTCTTTATCGGAAAGACGGCTTGTCCTTAGGACAACTGTCCTCCTGGGATGGTAGATGGTGTCAGGGAGCAGGATGGTCCCCCTGTTATCCAGGAGGAAGCAGTCAGAGAATTGCTGAGCCTCTTGAATATTCATAAATCTATGGGACCAGATAGGATCCATCCCAGGGTGATGAGGAAGCTGGCAGATGAGCTTGTGAACCTGCTCTCCATCATTTACCAACAGTCTTGGCTCACTGGTGAGGTTCCAGATGACTGGAAGCTGGCCAATGTGATGCCCATTCACAAGAAAGTTAGGAAGGAGGATCCTAGTAATTACAGGCCAGTTAGTTTGACCCTGGTACCTGACAAGGTAATGGAGCAGTTTATTTTGAGTGCCATCACACAGCACTTACAGGATGGCTGGGGGATCAGACCCAG